>JAJJWX010004159.1:0-26638 GCA_023529315.1 Papaver bracteatum
GGGTGTAGTGTAGGTTTTCCTGCAACTACAATATACATTCAAACCAAAGAACTGAATCAATTATTGAAGGCTTTAAATGAAAACCACACCCGTGAATCTGCTAGTCGTACTGCTGAGGCTATTTAGGATGGTGAGAAGTTAGATAATATCTGTATCAACATTCCACATCTTACTTCTGCAACTATAGCCACACAAACATAATTAGATAAACTTATTGAGTTTTTGTCTCTACAATATGAATACCAACACCAGTCTTCTCACCTGATCACCCCACCACCATTCTCTGTATATTCCCATATATATCATCCTTCTTCTTACAGAGATGCTGCTTCCACATCTCATATTAAACCACCCAAAGTAGATATACAAAAGTTCAGTGGTGACAATCCTAGAAGCTGATTCGCAAATGTGAAAGATACTTCCAGATCCACCTTATTGAATAATCGCAGAAAGTGGGTTTTGCTTCTATGTCTCTAGAAGGTAAAGTAAACTCTTGGTTTTTGGATTTTTCAGCTGGTAAAACCTTTATCCTTTGGCCTGATTTTGTAGAGAGTATTTATGGTTAATTTGAGGATATTTATAATGAAAACTATGTGGGTGATTTTAACAAACTCTCACAACTAACCACAATAGATGAATATTTTGAGCAGTCTGAGTTTTTGAAGAGCTTAATGATTAACAAAAACCCATCTCTTTAAGGAGTATTTTATTATGAGATTTATTAGTGGCTTAAAGGAAGAGATTAAAATCTCTGTCTAGATGCATAAACCAACTACCCTGTCACTGGCTTTTTACTTAGCAAGATTACAAGAAAATTCCATTTCCTCTTAACACCCCACCTCTAAAAACCATGTGTTTAAGCCACCTACAACATCTTATTATTTCACTAAATACTCAAACCCCTCTTCTAAAACTCCATACCATCATCATTACCTACCATTTCTCAACCCAGATCTACATCCTTACCTACTACTTCAATTCCTCCTCTTCGATCTATGTACGTTCCTCCAATAAGAAGACTTACTCAGGAACAAATGAACCAAAGGATGGAAAAACAACTGAAAAAGCGGGGGTCTAACAACCACACCCAATATTTCTCTTAGCAATATGTACGGACTAACTCCAATATACTTTTAAGAGAATCAACTAGACAGTTAGATTCAATCTTAAGAAAAGTATATCCAAAAGTTATATCTCTATTTCTCAATTCAATCTGCAATCAAACAAATAGGAATTTGCTGGTGCGTGTCGTAACCACAACAAATTAATTAATATTTTACTACCTAATTAACAAGTAATATAGGGTAGTCAAGATCGTTCCCACGAGGAGCAAGAGGTTTTAGTTGTCTTATAATGTCACAAAAGGGGGGTTTTGGTTTTAGATTTTATAAGCAAAGGAAAGTAAATAAAGCAATTAAAAAGATAAAGGAAATCAATAAGAGAGATTAGATCAAGGAATCCTTCTTCGTTGCAAAACAATAATTCAAGTTATGTTCTTTTCCACTTTTTATTAGTCACAGATTATCACCAATCGTGGATATAACAGCTAGATCAGTGCTAACCCCTAAATCCCTTATATCACCCGGATACGGAAGTTCTCACCTACCGGATTCTATTTACCAAACCACCAAGTAGTAGATCACTCAAGATGTAATTTAGTCAAACACATTAAGATTTATGAATTTATTAGGTTGATATTAGTAGTTAGACTCTTGGATCAAGGTCCACTTGCTAACATTTTTTTCACACACAATTGCTCCACGGAATCCCTCCGCAAGGTCTTGTGTTTTCTACTTATGTAAAGAGTCAAGAAACGATTACTTATCCCCTAACTTTCACTAGCTATAGATCAATTTAGTTGCGCACCTAAATAATCTATCAATCAACCATGAATGTATAAACATTTCTATTAATAAAAACAAACGATAATCATGTAAAAACTTCAAAGTAGATTTGAAACAAAACTCAAAACATGTTAAGAACTAGGAATTCATCCTCAATCAATAAAATTAGTTACTCATGTTAAGGAGTTCACACAAAGAATAAAGAAAAGAAAAAGTGTTGTGTGTGTATAAGTGTGCAAAGAAGTGTGTAAGTGTGTATAGAAAAGTAGAGAACTTCTCTATTTATAGGCTTCAATGCTCTCCATATCTTCCAAGGAATAGAATCCCTTTCCTTTAGAACTTCAATTTCCAAATCCAAGAATTTCTCAAATCTCCCATCTTCTCTTTCCATATTCAAACCAAATTCTTCATCCAATTCCAAGTCCAAGTATTCACATCCCATGAGAGAAATCCTCACAAAATTCTGCAATTTTGGCCCGCTGGAAAACTGGGTTTTTGGCCGGAAATCAGCTAGAATCCGTCACCGCCGGCAGTCTGAAAATTCTGTCCGTCGACGGAATATTCTGTCAGTCCACCGTTAGGATAATGGTCAAACGAGTTAAACAGTTAGTTAATTGGTCAAGAGAAGAAGAAGTCAGCCGAGTCAGTCACACCCAATCAGCTTTAGTTAGCTGTCTTGATCGGCTAAGTGGTCTGAGATACTAGTAAGGATTGGTCATCGGCTACCTGACTCAGTTCATCGTCGGTACGAGTCAACTCGCCGGAGGGGAAAATCGGCCGAGTTCTGGATGTTTACAGGGCTTTCCGGCCATTGTTTCAGGACATTATCTTCACCTGTGATACACCTAGCATACATCTAGTTTCATTGAAACACAGTTCCTTCACTTCATGTGCAGCAGAAGCAAATCATCACCAGCTCCAACCCATTTCCACACCTCTTGAATATGAAATATCACAGGAATAAACCCAATTCCTTTCTTCATTCAACATCTTCATTCAATAGCAGCCATCCTTTTTATCAATACCACAAAGTCAAGCAAACCCAATCCAACATCGAATCTGTGATCAATTCCATTCTCAACTGCTACCACCATTTACTCAGCACCATCTCGTCCCTGTTAGCAGCAATAAGAAAAACCCATCTGAGCTCGAATTATAACTCTGCATCAGTTGTTGTATTAACAACAACAAGATTTCATCAACAATTTCTAATTCATTCAACAGACCATGGTCTTCTCATTCCCAAACAAATTCAAACCCTTAATTCGATTTCAGCTCTAATAACGATTCCAACACAGACCCATGCTCTAACTCTTTACAAACTCTTCATTTCATCACCAATCCGTCGATAGCAACAGCACTGCAAATCCATGGTAGCTCTCATTATCTTCTCTGATTCACTTAACAGATCGAACCCCGTGAAATCAATCAAATCCGCAACACCCAATTTCGACCGCAATCAATCACAGTAGTTTCATCGATTTCCAATTTCTTCTCTGGATCTCAACCTCACGGAAATAGCAGCTCTGCTGCTTTTCTTTCTTAATTTCAGGTGAAAGATATGAATGAGAGAAAACATCTCTCTCGATTTTAGGGTTAAGTTGGTTTTGGGGTTGGATAGTTACACCACGGGGATAATGACCACCCCATTCATTGGATAAGGTCCATCCTGATTGGAAACCCATTAACCACAGCTGGGCTGGTTCTAGTACTCCTCTAAAGAGAGTTCCCCATTAACTTTGGCTGGGCTCCAGATAGTGTCCGCCTGTAAAATGACCCTTTTTCCCTTTCGGCTCATAATTTAACGATTTCTTCTTCTTTTCTTCCTCGTGACTCCAGAGTACCTAATAACTCAAAAGCAAATGTAAAGTACATAATTTACAAGAGAAATAGCAAAGAAAGCATAACCAATAGATAATAAATAAGATGCATTCTACACCCTATCAAATTCCCCCACACTTAGACTTTGCTAGTCCTCGAGCAAATTGAACTCAAAACTTACAACTTCAAAGCGTTCTAGCGTCCCAAGCATCCAAAGAGTTATGAGGACATATAGTTTCTGCATGCTAGTAATAAGAAGTTAGAAATACTAAAGAACATATTCTCATTCTTAAATGTTGAGTGAGAAATAACCACACCATAATGAGAGAACACGTGTTTGAGAAACGATCAATAAGCATTTCGCTTCGACTTCTGCCTCACCAAAAATGGTTTTATGATAATTGCACTCAAAAAGACAGCTTTTTTATGGGTCTCACATGTGTACAGGTAGGAATGAAGAGAGAATTCCTGCAACACGTTGAATGGTGGGAAGAATAACTTCTGAAATTTTGAAAAACCCACATCTTTTAATATTTTGAAAAACCATTTTTCTGATGATCTCTAAGAAAAGAAATCAACCACTATTATCGAGGATGAGATTACTTACTTACCTTCACATCCGATTTCCAATTATGATAACACCACTCTCACGGAATCCAATAGAAACGTCTTCCTCTCCTTGTCTTAATCTTCTTGGTCTTCGGCTTCAACTATTGATGATAAACTTTTGAACTTCATAAATCCTTAACAATTTGTAACCTTTTCCCTCAAAATCCTTGTCGCTTGAAACTTCCTTATAGATTTTCCTTCCCCACGGCTTATTAAATAAACAAAAACAAAACAAAACAATAATATATATTTCTCTTGTCTCATATTTTTCAATTTTTTTTTTTTTTTTGAAACAAGAGAAACAAAATACAAAACAAAGTGAAATAAAACAAACCATGGCCGTGGAAAAGTACTTTACCGCTTGATTCTTCACAACTTGTATCGTCTTGAAATCATAAACTTCAATAATTCTTACCTTTTAATTTTCTTTGCTCTTGTAAATAAGTATTCATACTTGAATATAGAATTACCTCATTGTATTGTAAGTCTTCAACATGTATGTAAAAATCTGCTCATTGTATGTTGCTTTACTTGGATATAAAAATTTGCTCTTTTCTTGTTCCATTGTTGCTTGAAAACCTTGAACCTTTTCAACTTTCCTTGTAGATTTTGATGTCGCTCCCTTGTTGTTGATGATTGTGGTGTTTCTATGGACCCGTTGTTGTCGAGAGAGAGAATGGTGCTAACTGCAAATCGAACTACAAGAAGGAGGCTTTCATCCATAGACGTCACCCTCATGATTGACAAAAATTAGCACTCAAGAGATCAAAATAGTGCTGAAATTGGTGTGAAATTGGGTAGCTCACCATTCTACCCGGAATTAACGTACGGTGACACACACTCAAAAGAAGCTCTTTAGTAATGGAAGAATTATGGTCGGTGCTTCACATGATATAAAAATGGGTAGTCTCCACTAATGATTGATCAGCAACTCTAAAAATGCATTCTTCTCTGCTCCTAATTTGCATCACCGGCATGATTAAATCCATTATTTAACACTCTAACAAGCAAGAAATCGAACGTAGTTCCTAACACTTCCAAGTTCAATTATGTCAGTCAGAATTCTCTATGTAAACATACCTAGAAGTATGCTAGTGACTCTAAAATCTCTAAAAGTTGGAAGTTTTATGCATTTTTTTTTTTTTTTTTTATAAATGCCTAACCACTCCCCCACACTTAAACCTTACATTGTCCTCAATGTAATTGAATCGTCCAAGTAAAATCAAGGTGGGAAATCCTAATATGATATGGAACAAGAAAAAGTAAATAAACAAAAATAAAATAAAAAACAAAAGGTTAAGAAATACAAAACCTATGGGTTGCCTCCCATTAAGCGCTTGTTTTAAAGTCGACGGCCCGACTTGGCTTCTTGTAAGATTCATTCCCCATATACTAAAAATCGGAAAATTTGGGGATCCTCCCATAGTACCTGCTTTGCAAACAATAGCTTCATACAAATATTAGCACAAGAAAATAATAGTAAAGTTATCGCTCGATAGAAATTTCCCCCACACTTATTCTTGTCCACACTCGGAAGTGCATAAAGAACATAGAATTTGGGAACTTCCATGGTTTCCTCTTGGCAAACCTGCATGGTGTTAGCATCAAGTGTTTCCAATAGTGGATATCGAGAAACAAAGTCATCCAAAAATACTTTCGAAGAACATATATTCAAACCAATAAGAGGTAAAGGAGAAGAATTAATATTCAAAGGGTTAGACAAACCTTGCACAATTTCTTATATTACGGTATCTTCTTCATTCTTAAAAAATTCGAGTGAATTACTTACCTTTTGCATATCGTGGTCCTATATCAAACCTTGCAACCATTCTTCATCATTTTCTACCTTAACTAAAGTCTTGGCATCATTCAAATCATCAACAAGTTCAATTGGGTCTTCCACAAATTTAATCAATTCGGTTTCATTATCAAGCATCACCTCTTCAACATATTCATCATCGGAATCGGGCCATTCACTAAAATGATTTTCGTCGGTATAGATTGTAAGATCTTCTTGTGATGGTGTTAAACCATTTATAACAATAGGCAAGTCACACACAATCTCCTCCTTTTGAATAGGCGAAGGATCTTTATTATGATCCGGAGTTGGAATAACTTCCTCATTGTTGCAACGCTCATACACTTCCGCGGACTCATATATTTCCCTAAGGAATTTTTTCCAAGCACTAAATGCATCTTCCTCAAGCTCTTTCTTTTGAATAAGTGATTGATCATTATTAAGATCAAGGCTCGAGTAATTTACACTAGCGTCATCAAAAGTTTCCAAAGGTTGGTCCTTTTCAACACAATCATCTTCATTATCGGAATCACCATAGTAAGAATCGTTGTCAGTTTAATTACCTTTATCTAGACGTCGTTTAAGTTCCATATGAATGGTCCTACTAATTTCTGCGACAAGCTCTTCCGAGTCTCCATCATCTTCCAATTTGTATAATTTTTGTGCAAGTTTCCTGACGTTCACACGCTTACCACTATTTACTACAATAGGTTCTCTTTCCCATGACTCTTCCCTTTGAATGGGTGAATGATCATAACTACGATCCGGAGTCGGGTAAGAAAAAGTGTTGCAATAATTGGTTTGTGCGGCGTTCTTTCTATCACGGTCTAGTATTTGTCGCATGTCTTGTAATTCATTGATAATCTGCATACAACTTGAATGAAGCCAATTAGAAGTAGATTTATCCCACCTTGGTGCTTGAGTTACATACCCATTACAAGGTTGTTGATATGTATGAGAATATCCATAAGGTTCCGTAGGATATTGATCATAGCCAAAAGATTGGTTTTGATTGTATCCTAAGGATTGTTGGAAGTTGCCATAATGTTGAGGTTGAAAACCGTATTGATTGTTGTAATATGCTTGCTCTTGTCCACCATACATGGAAAACTGGTACCTGAAAAACAATTCTCAAAAACTAAGTTAGATACGATATAGAATCTAACAAAGCAAGAAAAAATAAAAATAAAAACAACTAAAATCGCCCGCTGCTCCCCGGCAACGGCGCCAAAATTTGATGCGTGTCGTAACCACAACAAATTAATTAATATTTTACTACCTAATTAACAAGTAATATAGGGTAGTCAAGATCGTTCCACGAGGGAGCAAGAGGTTTTAGTTGTCTTATAATGTCACAAAAGGGGGGTTTTGGTTTTAGATTTTATAAGAAAAGGAAAGTAAATAAAGCAATTAAAAAGATAAAGGAAATCAATAAGAGAGATTATATCAAGGAATCCTTCTTCGTTGCAAAACAATAATTCAAGTTATGTTCTTTTCCACTTTTTATTAGTCACAGATTATCACCAATCGTGGATATAGCAGCTAGATCAGTGCTAACCCCTAAATCCCTTATATCACCCGGATACGGAAGTTCTCACCTACCGGATTCTATTTACCAAACCACCAAGTAGTAGATCACTCAAGATGTAATTTAGTCAAACGCATTAATATTTATGAATTTATTAGGTTGATATTAGTAGTTAGACTCTTAGATCAAGGTCCACTTGCTAACATTGTTTTCACACACAATTGCTCCACGGAATCCCTCCGCAAGGTCTTGTGTTTTCTACTTATGTAAAGAGTCAAGAAACGATTACTTATCCCCTAACTTTCACTAGCTATAGATCAATTTAGTTACGCACCTAAACAATCTATCAATCAACCATGAATGTATAAATATTTCTATTAATAAAAACAAACGATAATCATGTAAAAACTTCAAAGTAGATTTGAAAAAAAACTCAAAACATGTTAAGAACTAGGAATTCATCCTCAATCAATAAAATTAGTTACTCATGTTAAGGAGTTCACAAAAAGAATAAAGAAAAGAAAAAGTGTTGTGTGTGTATAAGTGTGCAAAGAAGTGTGTAAGTGTGTATAGAAAAGTAGAGAACTTCTCTATTTATAGGCTTCAATGCTCTCCATATCTTCCAAGGAATAGAATCCCTTTCCTTTAGCACTTCAATTTCCAAATCCAAGCCTTTCTCAAATCTCCCATCTTCTCTTTCCATATTCAAACCAAATTCTTCATCCAAGTCCAAGTCTTCACATCCCATGAGAGAAATCCTCACAAAATTCTGCAATTTTGGCCCGCCAAAAAACTGGTTTTTTGGCCGGAAATCAGCCGGAATCCGTCACCACCGGCAACCTGAAAATTCTGTCTGTCGACGGAATATTCCGTCAGTCCACCGTTAGGATAACGGTCAAACGGGTCAAACAGTTAGTCAACTGGTCAAGAGAAGGAGAAGTCAGCCGAGTCAGTCACACCCAATCAGCTTGAGTTAGCTGTCTTGATCGGCTGAGTGGTCTGAGTTACTAGTAAGGATCGGTCATCGTCTACCTGACTCAGTTCATCGTCGGTACGAGTCAACTCGCCGGAGGGGAAAATCGGTCGAGTTCTGGCTGTTTACAGGGCATTTCGGCCATTGTTTCAGTCCATTATCTTCACCTGTGACACACCTAGCATACATCTAGTTTCATTGAAACATAGTTCCTTCACTTCCTATGCAGCAGAAGAAAATCATCACCATCTCCAACCCATTTCTACACCTCTTGAATCTGAAAGATCACAGGACAAAACCAAATTCCTTTCTTCATTCAACATCTTCATTCAATAGCAGCCATCCTTTTTATCAATACCACCAAGTCAAGCAAACCCAATCCAACATAGAATCTGTGATCAATTCCATTCTCAACTACTACCACCATTTACTTAGCACCATCTCGTCCCTGTTAGCAGCAAAAAGAAAAACCCATCTGAGCTCGAATTACAACTCTGCATCAGTTGTTGTATTAACAACAACAAGATTTCATCAACAATTTCTAATTCATTCAACAGACCATGGTCTTCTCGTTCCCAAACAAATTCAAACCCTTAATTCGATTTCAACTCTAATAACGATTCCAACACAGACCCATGCTCTAACTCTTTACAAACTCTTCATTTCATCACGAATTCGTCGATAGCAACAGTACTGCAAATCCATGGTAGCTCTCATCATCTTCTCTGATTCACTCAACAGATCGAACCCCGTGAAATCAATAAAATCCGCAACACCCAATTTCGACCGCAATCAATCACAGCAGCTTCATCGATTTCCAATTTCTTCTCTGGATCTCAACCTCACGGCAATAGCAGCTCTGCTGCTTTTCTTTCTTAATTTCAGGTGAATGAGATGAATGAGAGAAAATATCTCTCTCGATTTTAGGGTTAAGTTGGTTTTGGGGTTGGATAGTTACACCCCGGGGATAATGACCACCCCATTCATTGGATAAGGGCCATCCTGATTGGCAACCCATTAACCACAGCTGGGATGGTTCTAGTACTCCTCCAAAGAGAGTTCCCCCTTAACTTTGGCTGGGCTCCAGATAGTGTCCGCCTGTAAAATGACCTTTTTTGCCCTTTCGGCTCATAATTGAACGATTTATTCTTCTTTTCTTCTTCGTGACTCCAGAGTACCTAATAACTCAAAAGAAAATGTAAAGTACATAAATAATATGCATTCTACACCCTATCATTTGCGAGCCCGATTGAATATAAAAAATAACTTGGATGGTATCAAAAACCAATATCCAAGTGTCAATCAATTTAATAAACAACCATAAGTCGGATTCACAATTCATTGAACTTATGCAAAACCTGTGATATTTCAATTATATAAAAAATATAACGTGAAAAAGAAATAACACGGATACCAGAAATTTTGTTAACGAGGAAACCGCAAATGCAGAAAAACTCCGGGACCTAGTCCATATTTGAACACCACATTGTATTAAGCCGTTACAGACACTAGCCTACTCCAAGTTAACTTCCGACTGGAATATAGTCGAGCTCTAAACTGTTAGAGCATTGCTCGGTCGAACTCGCATGTGTTGCTATATCAAGCATGTTTTTCAATGTTAGTGATCAAAACTATAAAATCTTGATTTCTAGTCTACTATAACTATGGTCTCGGACTAGGATAGAAAGTGTAGTTGAGATCAAGAACTCCATGGAAATCATCATACAAGACGAAGGACTACTCAAGGAACTAGTGGATCTTCATCGACTAAAAGGTATGTGTAGACTTGAACTTATCTATCACTCAAAAGTCTATCTACTCTATCTCCTATCTTGAGAAAAAAGTGGTATTACTATATGGACTAAGAATATACACATGTGACATTTCAAGCTGAGTATATCTTGCTTATCTATTTCTCGAAATGTGTGTTAGTAAAGCTTTCGCTTATCCCAGTTCATCTTTTCCTAGTGACGAAAGTCATGTTATGTTTCAATCACTTTGGAAATTGCTCTGACGAAAATTAGTTTGTAAATAACAACTATATGACGTCATCTGAGAATGTTTCAATGATTAAAATGAGATTTTAAACAATATAACCACCGAGGGATATAAACATTATTGTGGTAAAACATATATGTATAAGTCCTTAGCACTTGAACCAAATTTTGCAAACTTTGTTGATCAAGTAGAAGCCGGAACTTGAGCAGTCAACTCAGTCTGCGAACGTGCGTAGTTCTCGAACCCGAGAATTTTTGATGGAGTTGTAGCTCGGTTTCAGTCCGCGAACTGACATAAGTTCTCGAACCGAGAATTTCTGCTAGAGTTTGTGAACTCCAACCGGTTAACTTGAGTCCGCGAACCCAGTCCGCGAACTTGAGTGGTTATGTCTAAAAACGATGTTCGTGAACTTATCTAAATTATCTAAGGAATGCTATTAGCTCGAGACTCATTCATCAGATCTCAACAAACTTCGTGCTGAAAAAGAGAAACTATGTGCATCTCTAACTCTAGCCCATGTACAGTGTAAATCCTTAGAAAAGAAAAACTCTATCTTAAGGAGAAATTCTTCTGTAACCAATTCTCATGAATTGCCACATACGTAGAAGTGTTCTCCAGAAGAATATTGTGTTAAGAAAGGTCTACATAACTTACAGTCTTCTCATTTGGCTATGAAGAAAAGACTGGTGCCAATTGTTGCTTCCTCTATAAGAACCTGTACTTTTTGTGGGAAAAAGAATCACTATGATATCCATTGTTTTGCAATAAGGAAACAAATTTCTAAGCTTCATAATTTGCTTCTCTTCACTGTCAATGGAAAAAATAGTCAGTCGACTAATGCAGTGAATCGTATGCCCACAAGAAATCAGAAACCTTATAAGAATGATCTCTATTCTAGAAATCAGTATAGGGCTCAAGTGCATTCTGGCATAAATTCTTGTGTTGCTAACAAAAGCATTTCATGTACTTATAAGGATGTTTCTGATAAATCTAAATCTAGAACATGGATTCCCATCCACTCTGATCCTCTTAATTCAATTGCAAGAGGTCCTAGATTTAGTCCTTTTGATAAGTATGCTAATCAAGTAGTGGATCATCTCTTTAGAAAAAGCACAGATCAAAAACAGGAGGATAAAAAGGAACAACATTCATTTGATGAGCTAAAGGCTCATACTTGTGTAAAGTAATCATAAGGTTGAATATCTCACATACAAAAAGCCTAGTTATGAGAAACTTAAATAGGTATATACTCCGGAACTGTGTGACTCTAATTATCTAGCTAATCTCTTATCGTTTTTAGAAGGATAATTAGTCAAACACGGGTCTTGAGTATTTTTTTTTTCTCTTGATGTTCCTTGTCTAATCTTATCTTTGAAAAGTAAAAGTGTTTTTCTCTTTCCATGCAGAGTTTTGTGAAAAACCATCTTATGGGCTCACGTACATGTTATCTTTTAAAACCTATCCCGTAAACCCAAATCTCTCGAGTTTTTCTTTATATACCTATCCTATTGAGTTATTCTTGTTACTCTAGGTTTCTTTTTATCAATGAATTCTTCTTCTTCATGATCATTGAATTTGCCTAAAGATGTCATTGATAAGGCGGTATATTTCAAACTCGATAAAGAGAAGGAAAATCTTGTTGATAATGAAGGTTTCCTTCCTCAATCCTCTGAGTCACTTTCTGATATAGAGGAGATTGAAGAGATTTCATCGGATGTAGTTCTCAACTTCCTGAAGGAATTTGAGAAAGCAAAGCAGCAACTTGTTGATACAATGAAGAGTCTTGATGTGGTAAGAACTGAGTTGAAAAAGGTTAAGTCTGACCTTTCTCTCATGAAAACCCATATTAGATAACTTCCCAATAAGGATATCCTCTTCAACGGTGCAGAGGACGCTGCAAGACCTTAAGACTCAAGAAGGTCATGAACTGTTTATTTGACTTTAGTTCTCTGTGGCATGAAGGTTTTGTTTAGCTTGTTTTTGATTTTGTTAATCTAGTAAATCTTCTATTTTTCTCTCTTGTTTAGAAGAATAGCTAGTGTTTTGGAATAACCATTATTGTGATTACACATAGCTATATCCAATGGTTTTCATCTTCTTATTTTTAGATTTTTTGGTTTAAAATTCTAAGTTTTTTTGGAAGATGATAGTTGCAGTATTCATCTCTTGATTTTATATATTGCAATACTTTGATGGGATATGTGTGTTTACGTCCGTGAACTTGATTGTCCCATATTTTGTCAAAAGTAAAGTCGTTTGTGAATTGATATGCAAATATTGATAAAAGGATGAATAAACTTTTGACAAACACAAAATTTAAGCATATATTGTAAATTGTTGATGTAATATAGGTTAAAATCTATTGTGATTCAAGGATTATGTCTATTGTATATCATTGTGCAAATGGTGATGGAAACATAGAATGAATCCTTGTGTTATCCACAGTAATTGATCTTCCCTTATCCATATTTTTTGTATTACTGTGAGGCTCCATTGTGTATCTTATGTTGAGCACGATACGACTAAGTCGATTCCTTATTGGCATGGTTGGTTTTTCATGAGATGCTATAAGTTGAGCATTAAGAACTAAATTAATCAACTTGTGTGGTTATTTAGTTTGTATTCCATAAGTTTTCTTATGTTGAGTACATGTACGGTTAAGGTTGTCATGTCTTATGATAATCTTAGTCAGGGTTCCATAATCTCTTATGTTGAGCCCAAATGAACTAAATCAATTATCTAGTATGGTTATTTAGTCAGCACTCCATAAATTTCTCATGTTGAGCATGATTGACTAGGTTGGTTATTTTTATGATTAACTTAGTCATTTCTCTATATATTTTCTTATGTCGAGTGTGGCCAATTAAATTGATTACTTTTGTAATTAGTTTGGTTGAGTATGAAAATTTGATTATTTGCGAGTCTTCTTGTGATTAATCTAATTCATTTATTAAGTCTCCATAAGTTTACTTGTGTTGAGCATATTTATCAAATTAATCTTTGTTCACTTTGGTTAATTTGATTAAATATTTCTTGTTAGATTCCAAATTCATACTTGTATGTAATTTGTTGAGTCTAAATAAATCCTTCTTTTCTTTTGAAATTAAGGTCGCTCTTGTTGTTCCTTAGGGAATGACATATTATGGGGGAGAGTCTTTTGACCTTGTGCTTAATTTCCAAATCTTTGTGGGGAGTGCGGTTGTGGAATATTAGAGCGGTTATCTTGCGTCTTTATAAACTCCTTGATGAATGCATTTAGCTTCGGCTTTATGATTGCATCTAACCAAGATGATACACATTTACCTTTGGTCATGAAATATCTCTTACGGAAATTTCATTAGAATCCCATTCTTATACCTTTGCCAATTTTATTGACAAAAAGGGGGAGAATTAATATGTAGTTCACACTACAAATACATATGGTTTTCAAATCATTAAGTAAGGGGGAGTGGTTTCCATGTGAGATGGAGTATTGACTAAGGGGGAGTGAAGTATCACCATACTATTGTTGTTGAAGTTGTGATGCAATTGGAGTTTGACGCTGTGTAATAATACTATGACACTGTATAACAATGATTGTGAACCAATGGTTTTCTCATTGTTATAGCTACGGATTTTCAACAACGATGATGATAAACTTACAACCTTTGGGATCATTGGACTACTTGGAAGTGACCAAGATTTCGAGTATTGTTGAGGATTAGACATGTGCAATAGGATCTAAAAAGTTTATTTATATATTTTTTGTATTCCATATGTATTAATAGTTTTGCCACTAAAATTGACAAAGAGGGAGATTGTTAGAGCATTGCTCGGTCGAACTCGCATGCGTTGCTATATCAAGCATGTTTGTAAATGTTAGTGATCAAAACTATAAAGTCTTGATTTCTAGTCTACTATAGCTAAGGTCTCGGACTAGGATAGAAAGTGTAGTTGAGCTCAAGAACTCCATGGCAATCATCATACAAGACGAAGGACTGCTCAAGGAACTAGTGCATCTTCATCGACTAAAAGGTATATGGAGACTTGAACTTATCTATCACTCAAAAGTATATCTACTCTATCTCCGATCTTGAGACAAAAGTCGTATTACTATATAGACTAAGAATATACACATGTGATATTTCGAGCTAAGTATATCTCTCTTATCTATTTCTCGAAATGTGTGTTGGTAAAGCTTTCTCTTTATCCAAGTTCATCTTTGCCTAGTGACGAAAGTCATGTTATGTTTCAATCACTTTGGAAATTACTCTAAGGAAAACTAGTTTGTGAATAACAACTATATGACGTCCTTTGAGAATGTTTCAATGATTAAAATGAGATTTTAGACAATATAACCACTGGGGGATATAAAAATTGTTTTGGTAACACATATATGTATAAGTCCATAGCACTTAAATCGAAGTTTGCGAACTTTGTTGATCAAGTGGAAGCCGGAACTTGAGCAGTCAACTCAGTCCGTGAACGTGCGTAGTTCTCGAACCCGAGAATTTCTGCTGGAGTTGTAGCTCTGTTTTAGTCCGCGAACTCAGTCCGTG
Organism: Papaver bracteatum; assembly: GCA_023529315.1. Classification (NCBI taxonomy): domain Eukaryota; kingdom Viridiplantae; phylum Streptophyta; class Magnoliopsida; order Ranunculales; family Papaveraceae; genus Papaver; species Papaver bracteatum. Next base: position 15,110 of record JAJJWX010004159.1, read on the forward strand.
AACTGACAGAAGTTCTCGAACTTGAGAATTTCTGCTGGAGTTTGTGAACTCCAACCAGTTAAATTGAGTCCGCGAATTGAGTCCGCGGACTTGAGTGGTTATGTCTAAAAACGATGTTCGTGAACTTATCTAAGGAATGTTATTGCAAACCGTGGCTTTATAGTTCATGAATTGATTCGAGTGAATCACATCGTTTTTGCTTTAATTGTGTCTTGTGTAGTACATAAGATCTCATAGCAATTGAACAACTCTCTAACTAGTTCATTTGAGTCATTTGGACTAGTTATGGTGAAGAAGAATATGGTTGATATGAAAGTTATCATTTGGCTAACCATTTGGTTGACTAATATTGAACCAACTATCGTACACGTTTGGGTACGGTTACACAAACACAAAATCGTCAAGTACATGTGTGTATGGCAAGCTAAGTTTTCGATCTAACGGTTGAAAGATATTAGCTTGTATCTAATCAGGTTTTCATCTAACAGTGAATATTAAATGCTTTGCTACTAAGATAACATTGATTGCAAACCCTGATTTGAAAGACTATATATGGGAGAAATCTAGAAAATGGGAAACCTAATCCCCACACATTCTGTGCGATACTAGTTTGCTAAGCTAGAGTCGATTCTCCTTTAACCTTTGGTTTTCTTCTTCTAAAACCAGGTTAACGACTTAAAGACTTCATTGGGATTGTGAAGCCAGACCGATACTACTTTTCTTGTAGTTGTGTGATCTGATCTTGTTGTTTCTATCGCATTTGTAGTACAATTGTAATAATTGGCTTGAGATTTCTATCTCCGATAGGCAAGATATAAAAGTAATCACAAACATATTCGTCTCATCGTTTGTGATTCCACAATATTTTTTTCCGCTGCGTCCATTAAAACTATTGTGAGGTGTTTGATAAAACTGAGCTGTTCTTCGGGAATATAAGTCTGGTTTTATTGATTGGTTCATGTTCACCTTGATTTATCAAAAGACGGAACAAAACTCATAGGTTTATTCGTGGGAGACGAATTTATCCATCTTGTAGACTTTTCTGTGTGAGACAGATTTGTTTGTTAAAGTCTTCGACTTTGGGTCATAGCAACTCTTGGTTGTGGGTGAGATCATCTAAGGGAATCAAGTACGCAGTATCCTGCTAGGATCATAGGAATAGGAGCATAATTGTACCTTGTATCAATGTGAGATTGATTGGGGTTCAAATACAGTCCAGACCGAAGTTAATTTGGAGTAGGCTAGTGTCTGTAGCGTCTTAATACAGTGTATGTTTAATCTGGACTAGGTCCCGGGGGTTTTCTGCTTTTGCGGTTTCCTCGTTAACAAAATTCTGGTGTCTATGTTATTTCTTTTCCACATGTATTTAAATTAAGAATCTAACTTAAAATCTTACAAAGTTAAAAATTACATACTAGGCAAGCGAGCGACAAGCTGTGCCGCTAGCCCTTTTTGAATAGCAAAACCTATCCTATTAAAAATAAAATCTCGTGAGCCGTGGGTCATTACATTGCTGCGCATGACTTTCTGGACCCTCTTGAGTAGTCCAACTGCTTCGGAGCCAAATAGCCAAAAGTATCAAAAGCAAAGGGGACGAAAGCATGCCCATTGTCAACACATGCTTTCTCATGCTTCGATATCTTACCGAGGCAGCCTTTAGCGCTCGCCCGACTGTAAAGGTGCCATGTCCAATGCCTACCAAAGGAGATACCCCAGTGAGGTCAACATATGTGTGTTTCCCATTATCCCATCCAAAAATAAGAACATCATCTGGTCTTAGTGTCGATCTCCCTTCAAGTGGGTCTGTCAGGAAATGCACAGTGTGCTTCTTTCTTTGCGAAATGCCGGACCTCCACAGTACATCATACAAGATATCCCTCACATGATCATGTCTATATTTATAACCAGGGTCTACTTTACAATGAACTGCATGTTCACCATATGAATCCAAGCAACCTGTGATGCAAGCAGGGCAGCGAGAGTCAGAGGGATAAAGCGGGATCATTAACTTTGTATTTGAGGATAGACCGGTACTCCAAAGGAGACATCTTCCTTTGACCCCTCAATCGGAATATCCGAAGAAAATCTTGGGCATGTGCTGATTGCAAACAACTAAAAACCGCTTTCTGTCTCTCCGTTAGCATGTAAACTCTATCAATGTCCTTAACCACTTTACCAAAAAGAGCACTCGCCAGGATGCTTTGTGCTTTAGGGGGGGCGTTGTCTTTATTGGTGAAGTTGTTAAGATCAAAATCAGGAAGAGTCACTTGTAACGTTTCCAAAGCCTTATTAAAATTATCATCCATACCGTCCACACCACTACTCCTCAATATGTGATCCTGTAATCCCCAAGATTACACATGTGAAGCCACAAAAACATACTCAGACGCCTCCCTAGCAGTGTAAAGTCCAAGACCTCCATATATGATAGGTAGAGTAGATAGTCTCCATTGTATCTCTCCAAAGAACGGTCCCCCACACACCACGATGCCTTCCACCACTTCTCGAAAGCCTCTATCAAATATATCTACCGCCTCCATAATATAGTCTGGGTGACAAATACGAAGGCCAAAAAGCATCTTGGAGATACCCATACACGTTCGTAAAATTAGCAATTCACTTTGAGGATCATGGAGCTTGGATAAAATATGCATCAAATCCACTGCTTTTTCAGCCCTCTTAATGGCAAGGCCCTTCACAAAACCATCGTTGAGGCTAATCGCACCACCTAATAGTTTGACTCCCTTATCCGGTCTTGAGATTTCGACAGAAACATCCCATCACTTATCCTTCGTCCATCACAAGAGGGCCAAAATATTTCAGTTTTCTTAATATTAAATTATAAGCCCAGCAAGTATGCCCTTCTGTTTTGATAATAGTGAGTGCTTTTGCCACTTCTTCGGTGTCGCCAATAACAGTGCCATCATCAAGATACCAGGCATGTAGGGATAATATGCAGTGCTCATTTATCTTAGCTATAAGCTGATGAAGTAACAGAGAAAATAACAAAGGCCCTAAAGGGTCACCTTGTTGTACTCCTGTGGATGAGTAGATAAAGGAGTCCCCCACATAGAGCCGTGCAGGTTGACCATACAAGTATTCTACCCAAGGCGATATAGATGGACAAAGCTTACATACCTCAGAAAGCATAGCCGTTTGGTCGACTAGGTTAAAAGCATTGGTAAATTCAACCATTAGCATAGAGAGGCTAGCGTCTACATGATGTTTACTAACAAACCTATTCATAGCATGTAGGATTGCCTCAGCACCACCTGAAACACCTACACCAAACTGGAAATCCTGTAGATACGCTTCCATGTCCTTACCAACCCCTTTCATCGCCGCTTTGGACACCAGTCGACGCCAAATTGTCCCAACAGCAATGGGACGAATGCTCTTATCCGGTTTTCCACATTATATTTTTATATAATTGAAATAATACAGGTTGTGCGTTGTTCAATCAATTAGAATATCCGACCTTATTGGTTGTTGATTTAAATTGATTTACACTTGGATATTGGTCTTTGGTACCATCCAAGTTATCTCTCTTTGATTAGACTCGCGAATCACATTTTCTTGAGTAAATCAAATTGAGAGATTGAGATAATAACTCCTTGAGTATTTTCTATTGATTGAGTCTAGTTGATTCTCTAGAAAACAACTTGGAGTTGTCCATATAGATTGCTAATTGAAATATTGGGTTAGGTTGTTAGACCCCAGCTTTTTCATAAATAATCTCACACTGATCAAGGTACAGTCGCGTTCCTTACGTATATAGAACCATAGCGGATTCTGCTCACTTTGATTCCCTTAGCTGATCTCACCCACAACTAAGAGTTGTTACGACCCAAAGTTGGAGACTTGATAAACCAATCTGTATCACACAAAAATTCTATTGAATAGATAAATTTGTCTCCCACAGATATACCTATGAGTTTTGTTCCGTTTTTTGATAAATCAAGGTGAACAAGAACCAATTGATATACTGGACTTATATTCCCGAAGAACATCCTAGAAAAATCAATCACCTCACAATAATCTTAATCGTTTGGTAGTGAAATAAGATATTGTGGAATCACAAATGATGAGACGAAGATGTTTGTGACTACTTTTTATCTTTCCTATCGGTGACTAAATCTCGAGCAAATCTTAGAGAAGATAGTAAATAGCAAGATCAGAACACGCAACTACATAGAAAATAGTTGGGTTTGGCTTCACAATCCCAATAAATTCTTCAGGTCGTTAACCTTTGAAAAAAACCTAAGGTTAAAGGAGAATCGACTCTAGTCACAACTAGTATCACACATGAGGTGTGGGGATTAGGTTTCCCAGTTGCTAGAGTTCTCATTTATATAGTCTTTAAATCATGGTTTGCAAACAATGTTACCTTGTTAACAAAGCATTCAATATTTACCGTTAGATTAAAACCTGATTAGGCTCAAGCTAATATCTTAGAACTGTTAGATTAAACTTAGCTTGTTACACATAAATAAAAAGTGACTTCACTTAGATATGGGTAACCGTAGCTAAACGTGTACACTTTATTGTCTCAACAATAGTTAACCGAAGTTAGCCATATGAATACTTTTATATCAACCATATTCATCTTAACCATAACTAGTTCAAATGACTCAAATGAAACTAGTTCTAGAGTTGTTCAATTGTTTATATTCTCATAGAAGTATACATTACAAAATTGAAGCAAAATTGAATTTGATTTACTCGAATCAATTCATGAACATTATATCCAAGGTTTGCAAAAGATTTCATTTCTTATTATATAAATGTATTAGTTCATGAACAAACCGATTTTTGAACATAATGTAGTTGCAGGAAATCCCACAACACACCCCTTATCATATCTTGATAACATGTTCTAGGTCTAAATATAAAAATGGTAATAAAAGTGTTAAAATTATAAATGGACAGAAAGATTTTTACATGATCTACATCCATGATTCTTCACTATGACTGTTTAAATTTACAATTGATTTACATTGATAATCTCCATTAATGAGTAAAGTTCTAGATCTAGTTTTTGGGGAAGAAGATGATAAAGAAAAATACATTCTCTGTCTAAAAATATCTCTCTCTCTTTCAAAATTGTATCTCTCTTTTCTCTCTCCTACTCTTCTCTTTATATATGTGTTTACAAAATGGATGACAGCTCATATACACACATATTTACCCTATTTTAGGATCCATTACTATATTCTCGCTAGCTCTCTCTATAATTTCGCAGACTCTCTCTCTTTCTACATTCTCTCGAGCTCAGGCTACATTCTCGCGAGCTTTCTCTATAGTAACCACAAAATCTTCACATATTTCTCGTGTTTTATGCTGTCATTGTCTATTACATCACTTATGTAATTAATTTGCGACATTTGTAATGTGTGGTAAAAGTTTTTGCGAGAGTGTTGTTTTTGCGAGATTCGAATCCTACATCTTGCCTTTTTTTTCTTGAATATTGCTTGAAAAGCGATCTTTAAGAAAAAATCTGTTGTTGTAGTAGTCTTTGATCTTTACTGATGAAGGAATGAGCGAAAGAATATTGGACTTGAAAAGTACGTACTTGCCTCTATTCTTTTGTGAAGTTCCGTATCTTTGCGAAGTATGAAGTATCCTTGAAGAAATATAAGAAGTACTCAATCCTCAAAATATAAGAAGTATCTGTCCTTGAATGAAAGTCATAAGTATTGCCTCTATTCATGCGAAATTATTATTCCATTTTTGGTGAGAATTCTTGTCCATTTTGGAAATGATTCTTGCCGAGAAGATAAAGAACATAAAATGTTTTCTTGGTAATCCATAGTTGCCTCTGTTCTTTATCTATGAAGGTAGAATCCTTGAGAAAATGTTGAATGAGCGAATTTTTTCTTTATTCTTATCTTGCCTCTGTCTCATGTTTTGTTTTCTTGCGATATTATAATCTCTTCAAGTTGCTTCAAATTTTGTGAAATAAATGAGCTAAATAACCACATTCTGCGAAATTCTGCGAAATTTTGAATAATCTGCGGAATTATGAATAACCTGCGAATTTATGAATAACCTTGCGAAATAGTGCTGCGAAATTATGAATAGTGACACAAAATAGTGTCGCGAAATTATGAATAGTAATCCTGCGAAATTCTGAATAATACCCCCGAGAGACTCTGAATAATACTTCTGAGAGATTTGAATAATACTTCGAGAGATTTGAATAGTACATGAGAGATTCTGAATAGTATTTCTGAGAGAATCTAAATAGTATTTGCTTCTCATTATCTCTCTTGCGATGAATAAATCTTTCCTGCATTCTTAAAATAAAATAGTTAATGTTTGGGATTATTCTATTGGTCTTATTTTCCCTTCCTAGTTAAAGATCTTATTTTGCCAATTTTTGTTTTGCGACAAAATCGCAGGACGTCCTTACACTTGCATTTAAAAACCCATTGATCTTGCCTTATCCGCACTTTTTAAATTTCTCTGCGAAAATATGACAGGCCTAAGTTTTCTTGCGAAGATAAAGCCCCATGACATTTCCGTCTTGATATGATATCGCAGGATGTCTTTACACTTTCATGTAAAAACCCATTGATCTCATCTTATCTTTTTTATCATGGCTTTTTCCTCAGTATAATCTATCTTACAAAACAAATGTGTTTTCCTTAATCCGATGGCTACGACAGGTCTTTTGGAGAGATCACGACTGCCATTACTTTAAAAATGCAGCAAAGTAAAGAAGATAAATCTTGGCTCAAATTGCACCCTTCTTTTATGCCCCTCATCCAACGTCCAAGATTGACTCGCCCTTAAATTCCATCGTTTCGCGAGTAAATGAGGAGTTACCCTAAGATAACATGCCATTTACTCCCATTTATATCAATTGCCAAGCTATATGTATCATTGGTTCGTACGTTACGAATTAAAAAAATTCCCCATTATTTGATTTAATTGAGAATAAAAAAAGTTACTTCTTCATTATTTCAATTGTGAATCCTAGGCATGAGTTGGATTTGGCTCTCTCAAACCTTCCAGATTCTTCATGTTCTCAACAAGATCCATTTGGAACTACTGTTCGTTTGAATTAATTTGATAGATGAAGCGGCTTAAATGTTTTCACAAGAAATATTTATAAGGTAAATCGATTTCTTAGAATGATGAATATATACTTATGTTTCTACTACATTTTACCATTATCGTATTTAAGGGTTTTTTGCTTTTAATTTAATTTTTGATTTGTTACGAGTATGACATGGATGATTTATTGATTTTAGAGAATTTGGCTTTGGATCTTAGAAACTTCTAGATCCTCAAGTGTTTCTTTGTTCTTGATGGTATTCCAAGATCATTAAGTGGGTAAATTGATTTTGTCTTTATGCCAAGATATATTTATTATAGAGAATTGAGTTTTCTTGCCCTTCTAACAATCATTTTCTGGTGTTGATTAAAAAATGAAGAAGTTCACAAGTGGTGGAAAGAAGCTTAAGATAACAATTTTGGGTGTTGGGAAAAATATGGTAAACGTGTCCAATGATAATCGTGTCGTACAACATTTCTCTTGGTAAGGTTTGTTCTGCAGTAATAACCCCAATTTCCCAATGTCTTTCAAAAGTACTAATGTTATTGATAAAGTTTTACACGACCTTCATATTTGATTTGAGTTTCCAAAATCTAGGCTTCCAAACATTGTTCATAAAATATTGTTTGATTAGTAGGGATGAAGTTAAGCTAAACAACGACATGGTTTTTTCATGATTGGAGTCAAGCGTCCTTCAAATATGCAAAATGAGTTTGAAGACCTCAAGATATAATATGGAGATTTGAGGGTAATAAATTGCTCATCATTCTCATTTTCAGTCTTAATAGTGATATTATTTCCAGTCTTAATGTGACTTATTCAGGTGTTAGATTGTTGATTGTTTCTTTTGTAGCTTCGCGTTAGATTAAATTTGCATAGGGCTTCTGATTAGTTTCATGTGGCATACATCCCTATCCCTAGGTAAAAGTGGTCACAACATATCAAAATTATGCATCCTTCTTATGCAGTAGAGTGCAGGTTATTCAGAATTCACGTTTTCAAAGTGTAAAGTGAACAAAATAATTGTCTCCGTGGAGATTTAAATTATGCGCCACCTGACAACACAGGTGTACAACAATATAATAGATGCAAGGTTTTTAAAAGCCATAATAGTTAAGAGATATGAAAAGAACTGAACTAGCATGATACTGTGAGAGAGTAATATAAGTAATAGTTAGTGAATAGTCAAAGTGCATTTTTAGTTTCCCGAAAGAGCTTGGTAGCCTTTATAAGAGAATAACAAATCGTAGATTTAGAAATCTTTTCTTGATGTTTTTCACGACATTTTTAGCCTTATCAACGTTAAATGTTCTTTTAAATGAATTTTTATTCGTATTGGTTTACTTTAAAGGGACGGTACAAGAGTGTCATTTCTTGGATTTGATTGAAGTTAACTATTTTTTTGTTTTGGGTTTTGATGTTGCATATCATTAATACATTTGGCATGGGAAGGCTCAGGTCCACGAGATTTTTGCACATTCACAAAGTAAGTATCATACGGTCAAATACATTTCATGCACTTCTTTGTTGAAGCTCAAAGAGCTGTCATACTTAAATGTTGTTATGTGTATGTCTTTGTGCGTAGTCTTTTTTTCCCTAAATTATTGTTTCAATTATTATAATCCTCTTAGTGGACCTTAAGTGATTTTATATTGTAGTTGTAATGAGTAATTTTTAAATTAGAACCCCATCTACTATGAATTTCGCTTTGCAAGTATGGTACTTGCAGTTTGGCTCTTCATTTACTTTGTTGTGTGTATACATATAATTTGTTTGAGTTCGTAGATGATATGATTGCTTCATAGCTTTGTCGGTAGAAATATTGAATGGTAATGTTCAATGGAATGTCCCCATAGTAGACATTTTTTTTGCTTACATAAATAATTATTCTCCATATTGGCAAGCATTTTCCCATTATAAACTATTTGACTGCATATGATCGCATATTGTAATTTTAATGTTTTCAGCCTGCAGCTAAAATTTCAATTTTTCTAGCTTAGGAAAAGTATGAAGTATTATATTTGCAGTATTTCCTGCAACTGTTCAGCACTTCAGTGACATGTGTCCTTTTTCAGGGTTCCTGTATGTTTGACAGTCCTTACATTAATACTTTCACGCTTTATTATGTTTATTTATATTTGGGTGACATCAACTAGAAGCTAATGCAAAGTCCCCTATATTGGATGCAGGCAAGCATCATTTGTATGTTTAACTTTATATTATAATTTTAGTTTCACTCGCTGCACATAATTTAACGTTGGAGCTTAAATGTATCCTTGAAAAGCAAGCTTCAATTCATGATTTTCCCTTTCGACTGTTCACTGAAACATGATGTTATTCGCATTTATAAGTCCATCTTCTTATGTTTTTAGCACAATTACAATCTTTCTCATCTATTCAGATTTTTAGGTTCGATGAAGGGAGAAACTTGGATCTGACAGATAAAGTAAATCATGTTGAGTTAAGTGCGGTTCCTTATTTCGTGTTAGATGCGGATTGTTAAGGTTGGTATTATTTTATTTTTTTGTATTATTTGTGGTTTTAATTAATATTGTTCATGTAAGTATTTTTCTCTTCACTTTGTTTCTCTTAACGACTTTAGTGGTTTTTGTTGTCATTAATCCATTTGCTTGAGAAGGCTAGGGAGGGTATATTAGAACGTCAAAACAAAAGTTTACTCCTACAACTTTCTTCATCTGGTGGTGCTCCACGCAAAGAAAATTTCCATTTTCAATGTAAGTTTAACCATCCACATACTCAATGCATATCGAAATGAGGTCCATTTAGGATGTTGCTAGCGCACTCAACTTATCCTGAATTCTAATTATTGTTTTTAGTGAATTTATCAAAAAACATTAACCAATGTTCAGTGGTTTAATCATGCAATATATCTAATGCGGGTTTAAAGACCTTTAAATTTACTCTAAATTTCTTTTGCTACACAACACTTAGGTCATGTCACTAAGCAAATCAAAGTACATATCTGAAGTATAAAATTTGCATCATACATTAATTTATTTCTCTCATAGCTCCAAAGGAGTACAACAAGATAATTATGCCTCTAATATCGAACAGGTGAAAAAATCAACAAGATTAATATGGATGAAATACTATAATTAATTACAACAGATGAGTAAACATTTTTTGGGTAATATGAGATACGTATCAAATGGTTTTGTCAGCATAATTGCTAACCTTTTTAGAGACCTCACTTTATCTCCTCAGCTTTGATATCATTTTATTGCGAGGTTGAAATGTATTGTTTGTTCATTTTGAGTACAAAATTCAAGGAAGAGAAGTAACTTGATGGCGTTGAACATTCTTTGGAGCAAGCGTCATGAGACGATAACATAACTTTCAACTATATGATACTTTTCAAATCAACCTTATTTTTTGCAAATTGAAATGGTATGGCTTGGCATTAATCGTGGCCAAATTATGATGTAAGGGTGGAAAGGAAATAAATAAGTGTTTTTTAAGGAAACCAGAAAAAGGCTTTCCTTAAAGAGGTTCTTATTCTTTAAATAATAATACTGTTTGTAAAGTAAAATCTCTTCTACCTCAAACACAGAAATTTGTATGATGTCATTGCCGGATCGATCGCTGCTTCAATCCTCACTTGGTTTGGTTAATGGAGAAAGATGGAAAATGCACAAAAAAAACCTCCGATGCCTAAGTCAATATGAGAATATTTTACCAAAGAGTTTTTTAATGGAAAGATTGCATCACCTCATTTGTTATAAAACTCATTTATACATGGCTAATTTCCGTTTTACATCTTGAACTTTATGGCAGATACCAATTGCCATTAACTGGCCCCCTCGCATGCCTCCATCGATAATAATCCACGAAATAATAGTCCACCGCATGCCTCCTGCGATGGCCTTACATGCGGTATCAATTCCAGAAATTTCCATCATTATGATTAATTAACCACATTGGGTGTGGATAGCCCAAGTGCAAAGAAAAGGGTGTAAGCCAGGCGGTAGCAAACATCGCGTGGGATGATGGGCCAGGGCATAAGCGGCCGAGGACTACGGAGATTCAAAGATGGACGAAAAGCACCGAATAACCACCACCAAAAAAATCGGTACGATTGGTCGCCGATTAATAGGCATATGAAGTATTAATCGATGGAGAAGATCTGCGAGTGCCCGTTCCCTTACACCGACGTAAATGCGGGCCAGCCGTGATTATCGCCCGATGTAAATCCGTGACCTAAAAGAATATTCCCGTATATCCCGACGCCATTAGTAGCGGTGTTAAAGTTAACCGAAAGATGCTGGCGGCGATCGCTTAAACGGAATATTCAGGTATATCGGCGCTAAATGGATTAATGGCGTTCACGGCTACGGTTAATGGGAATGAATGGCCGATTCCGCTATGCGTCTAATGCATGGCGTAATAGCGATTAATCGCCGACGATTACTGCTGGGTGTGCTTCGGACTTGTTCGCCGGACTTGCGCCG
>JAJJWX010004162.1:0-304435 GCA_023529315.1 Papaver bracteatum
CATGTCTACATAATCGGTAGGTACCAAAATTTAATATCCCATGTTTGATATAAATAACTAAGATACTAAAATCTTTCAAAATATCTTTATTGATTGCGCAATTAAGATACTAAATCATTGATAAATAAATAATTTAATTAATCTACCATCGGCCTATATAAAGTCCTCCGTACCTATCATGATGGAATACTAAATTTGGTAAGAATGAATCTTAAGAGTCTTATTAATCTGGTAGTAATGCTAGTGCTTTTAAATCTTAGCCTAGAGATTTACCATGGGGCGGAAGGAAAGAATAATAAACTAGCATCGAAGGAAGAAAACATGGAGTTAAACAAAAAACTTGAAATTCTTAATAAGCCTCCTGTGAAATCTATTCAGGTAACAAATGTTTTTATATGTTACTTTGTTTTCAAGAGACAATTAGATATATTTCATATATTTTCATATTTCAAAACATTGATCAATTTAGTTTAGTTTTATTTCTCTTTAATGGTTTTGGCTTAAGGAAATTCTAAGTATCTAGAAAATATTTAAACATAATCTTTAGTTATATCATAGAGTAGGAATTAGATTTATTCACCTTAACAAGAGCAAAGCTTACTCTTAGACTTTTTAATAATTTGTCGTGTGTATTTAACTGTGTTGAATAATTACAGACAAAATTTGGTGATACATACGACTGCATAAACATCTACAAACAGCCGGCTTTTGATTATCCATTGCTCAGAAATCACAAGATCCATGTAACTTAAATTTTTTTCAAATACGTCGTCTTATAAGAAAAATAATTTGAATAATTTTTTTTTATTAGTTTACTTTACATAATCTCATTTATTTACTTTTAATACATTTTTTTAATGGACCATAAAGCCCCCCTACTACATAATGTTACTCAAAGAAAAAAACTGATGAAGAATTGAGATATATATTAGCTAATTTGGTAGATAAACCATTTGATTTTGATATTCTTTACAAATTCAAAATTGTATAATCATCAATTATTATTATAGAGGTTACATATATTTCAAAATAGTTATATTGTTAACTTGTTTACTTTTTTAATCTTTCATTTTTACTTTTTTATTAATTGCCTAATTTTAAGAATTATAGTAAAAAAAATAAAAATAAAAATAATTGTTGTTAGAAATAAAACAAAAGCGAAGAACAATTCAAAAAATAAACTAAAAAGAAATCAGAAAAAAATTTCCTAATTATACAACTAATTATCTCTTTGTAAGATTGTAAAAATAAATAAATGAACATATATCTTTTCTGAAAACGAAGAGAGTGTTACTGTCAATGCCTTAAGAAACCTAGTGAATAAATTATTTGTTAGATTCTTGTTAAGTGAGGCAATTTTAGTGTGTTGATGTGGTATTTGAACAACACTGATATGTAGATGAAACCAAATGTGATCCAAGGAGAGCAAGTTGATGAACCTATTTATAATATGGTTTCTAGTGTTATACGATCTAAACTTTAAGGGTGTCCCTCAGAAACTGTTCCCATCCGAAAAACCACAAAGGAAAATCTAGTAAATGCAAAACAACTCTCTAATTGGATAAAGCGTCGTCATTTAAGTATTGGTTATCTTTTTGACTTTTATCAGTTTAATATCATATCATGTTTTCAATGAGTATTTGAAAATTATATGTATATGCCATAAACTATTTACGTTGTCAATTTGATGAGAATATATATGAAAATTAAATTTCACAAAGTGGATGGAAATATTGCGGTGATTTCCTTATCATATTTAACATGAATCAGAGTGTTGACACCCCACTTTCGCACCTTCCATGGAAAGATATCATCAGTCTTATACTTCGAAGCCGAATATAAGAGAAATTATTTGTGGCAATTATTGGATTTTTCATATCCTTTAAATCAGCCCACAAACACTACTCCTACCCATTTTCATTACCCATGATGAACAGTACGAATAGTACCAAATAGTGCCGAACAGTGCAAACAGTGTTGAACAGCGCAAACAGTACAGTGACGAACAGTGCAAACAGAACAATGACAAATAGTCACAAACAGTGAATTCACAATTCAAAAGGACGTGGGACCACATTTGAAAAAATCGAAGAAGAATGAGAAGAGAAAGAAAAAGGACGCTCAATTAGGCAGGATTTTCACTCAAATCAGGCGGATTTTGCGGGTGATCGATTTCCTTCGCTGGATATAAAAGACAGTGGAAAACAATCTTCTCAACACGCCATATTTTTTCACACAGACTTATTCCTTTACTTTAACAAGGTTTCCACCCAAACCACACCACAACACAAGGTTTCCACCCAAACCACAATCCAAAAATCTAGGTTTCCACCCAAACCAAGAAGAATTATTGTTTCTCAAATAGAAAATATTTCTTCTCACATGTTTCAAGTCTCCATGTATTGTGTCATTAAATCAAAGAGAAATCAAATTTTATTCCTACACAATAGTTATCATTGTCTTGTGCATTTATAGTTCATTTTGAGAAAACTCACAAAATAAGAAGATTAAATCAAGTATTGTCTTTAAGTTTTTAAAAGATTAGCATTAAATTGCTAGTACTTTAACTACTTTCAGCATACTTAACGGAAGCAAGCAACCGTCGTAAGAATCCTTTCAAATTTAAATATCATATTTCAAGTATATTAATTACCTATCTCTTCGGTAAATTATGTAGTCATACGGGAACGGAATGGTTTTCCATTTCGTAGTAACACCCCGACTACTCTTTTTGTTACATAAAAAATTATGTTTTATTATTAATTTTCCAAGTGGGATAAATCAAAGTGTGGGTATAAAGCGGAATTCCCTCCCACATTAGACCCATTGTCAAAAAATAAGGTTGGCATTAATTCTATTTTTATTGAGATAATCTGCAGGTTAATTGTTTAATTTTGAAATTTCATTCAAATTTCTTCTCATAAAACCAAGGTTTTCACCCAAACCACAAAACAAGGTTTCCACCCAAACCACAACAAAAGGATCAAAAAACTAAGGTTTCCACCCAAACCACCACAAAAGAAAAACCACTACAAAAGAAAGAAACCACATCTCCATAGTCGAAGTTCCACCCAACTTCTAACTATGTCTCTTTTATAAATAGCTCATGCATGAAAATCTATTCTCAATAAATTATAAAAAATTTCCCCTTTTAATCATGAAGTAGAGGCCAATCTTACGATTGGGCGGCTGATGGGTTCCTAACACCTTCCCATCCCGTACTAGAATCTCCTTACCCAGACTCTCTGATAGCAGACCATAAACATGAAAGTCATAATTGGCTTTGTTTTCCCATAAGAATTCAAACTAGTTAAAAGGGTCCTGACTCCCCTTAGTCAGGTGGCGACTCCAATCTACCTCTCTTTTCCTCTTTGCAGAGTTGGCCCTCTTACTAATAAAATAGTAAGAAATTATCTCTGCCAGACCCTGTTTGATAAACATCCACGAACGGATGAGCACATGGACCTCGCCCCATAACAATTATGGACAAAGAATATACCGGCACTCGACCCGTGCACAACGCTCGATTTCTACAGTGACGACTCTGCTGGGGAATAAATAAGAGATTCGACTTGAAAAATGATTAAAAGGAAAATGTTTTTTTTACTAACATTTATTTGAGAAAGGTTCATATTTCAGGTACCATCGTTGGTTGCGAACCATCAAAGTTTATGGCTCCTACAACTAGAAGTTTTACCAGAAAAGGTGCTTCCACATCTGTTAAAGTGTATTTCCACGAAGGAATCAAGTCCTCAAGAAAGAAGAGGTCTTTTAACAAAACAGAGCAATTCTGGAGGGCCATCGCCGAAAGAAGGGGTAGTCGTATTATCAAAATCCTCTCAACTATGGGAGAAACACCTGCATATTGCTCTTGACAGAATTGCTAAAGACGGTGAAACCTTTTTCTGAAGCAAAACAAAAAAAGGGGTCCGGAACAAGATATTTCATTCACAAAAGAAAGTCTTACAAGATCCTCGTCAACAACAATTCAAATCAAGAAAAACTACTCATCCGAAGGATACATGATCAGATCTAAAAAAAAAAATGATCTGACGATAAACCAAAAAGGAAGAAGTGAAGATCTAATGCAAGAAAACGATGACCCATTCTGAGTATGAACTGAGAATCAACTTCTTCAACATTTCAAATTGATCAAAATTAATACAAATGTTAAACCAACTTCAGAAAGGGATTTCTTCATCTGCTCTGATTTTATCTTACACATTCCACCAGTAAATGATCACTACAGCAACAAACCAAACAAGGGGGGAAGACAGTTCAAGCCTCCAAATCTGCGATCCGAAAATCCGGTGTTTCGGCTAGGGGCAATCCGGTTCGAATCGAGCCAGCAATTTAGAAGAAGCTTTGGAAGAGGTTAACAGCAGCTTGCCATTCTCAAGCATACCAGGAAAAAAATTGCACGCAGTTTCAACAAACACGTGCGACCACGTAACTTCAACAAAGGAGATCTTGTGCTCAAAGAAATCCGTCCAATAAAGCATACCGACCCAACGGGAAAATTCAAACCAAAATGGGAAGGTCCGTTCATTGTCAAAAAGATTTTTCAGGGAATGGCAGTACAATTGATGGACCTAGATGGAGAAGAACATCCAAGGCCCACGAATGCAGATCAACTGAAGAAGTATTATTCCTAGTCAAAGGCAACGTTCCGGCATACCTAATCCATGCACCTCCTCAAAAGATCAACTGGTTTGTCAAGCACTTACCATATCGTTTTCTACTTTATCAATTTGTTTTCAAAATAAAAAAAAAAAAAAATTTATTGAGTTTCAATATTTTTTCAAAAAAAAAAAAAACACAGATTGCTAAAGTCTTGCTTTCAAAATGAAAAAAAAGAGTGTGTGTGCTTTTATAAAAGTTGTGCCATTATAAAAAAAAAAAAAAAACCGATTTCTAAAGTTTGTTTTCAAAAAAAAAAACAGATTGCTAAAGTCTTGTTTTCAAAATGAAAAAAAAAAAAAGAGTGTGTGTGCTTTTATAAATGTTGTGCCATTATAAAAAAACAGATTTCTGAAGTTTGTTTTCAAAAAAAAGATTGCTAAAGTCTTGTTTTCAAAATGAAAAAAAAAAAAAAAAGTGTGTGTGCTTTTATAAAAGTTGTGCCGTTAAAAAAAACATATTTCTAAGGTTTTGATAAAAAAAAAATTGTAAAAAAGAAAAAAAAGAACAGAAAACGCTGATGATGAAAGGCTTAGGATGATACCGTGCCTTGCACACACCGAATACGCAACTGAGGCAAAAGCTTTTGAGTATTATTTTGAGTCTAATTATGTTCTAATCATGATTTAGTTTTTGTGAACGACGAGTCATCTGAGTTAAGGTCTCTCCACCGGAGTCTCTGCAGAGTCAGTGCAAGTCAAACCGAAGACAAGAGCACCACCAGAAAGAAAATATTTCATTCACAAATGAAGGAATTACAAGATCTTCGTCTACAACAATGAAAAGCATGAACTCTTTCTTATCTGAAGGATACATGATCAGATCGAGAAAAAAAAAAGAAGAACAACAACAAGAAACAAACAAAAGAGAAGAAAAAAAGAACAACAACAACAAGAAACAAAAAATGATCTGACGGAAAACCAAAGAAGAAGAAATGAAAAACAAATAAGGAAAGGGGGTGATTTTATCTGAGTCTAGACCGAGATCCAGTTTCTTCACCATTTCCCATTGATCAAAACCAATGTGTGATAGTGGTAAAAGTGCCCATGTGACACGCTTGATCTAGACATCTTCATCCCAGGCAGATCATCCATACTTTTCAGAATACATCTAAATATAAATCTGATTTCAACTTTGAAATCTGGATTTATCTTTGTATGTATTTTGAAGCTGCATATGGAACGATCTTGCATCTCTCCCTAAATCATCAGATCTTCATCTCCGAGCCGAAAATTAGTATGGATCTCAAGAGGTACTACCATCAAGCACAGAAAAAAGAATATTTATACAGATCTATACTGAGATTCCTCCAAAGACATCTCACTTCAGTTAACACTACTTCAGGAAGCACTTTATCCATCCGCTCAAACTATATCTTGCATACTCCACCAATAAATTATGACTACGGCGATAAACCAAACAAGCAGAAAGTAGAAGAACATGAAGACGGTGGTTAAGAAAAGAAATATCAAAGTCCAGATCCAGCACATAAAAGAAGGATCTGATGAAATGATGGAGGAAAGAGGCGGGCGTGCAGAAAGAAGAAGCAAAAAAGGAGGAAGAAAAAGAAGTTGAGGGTCGAGAAAGAAGAAGAAGAAGTATATAAAGCAGAAGATTAGGGCTCCATCAAATTACTTTTTGGGCAAACCGAAATGAAGTCCATGACCCGTCGGGTTTCTCCAACCCATTAGGGTCATTCATCCGATCCGCTAGCTCCTTGTCCCTGTTCAAAAAAAAAATCAAAACTTTTGTAAAAAAAAATAAAAAATACAGTCTACCTCGTAAAGAAGTCGAAGCGTGGATAATTCTTCAGAAAGAGTATCAATACGTGCCTGCCTCCCCAGGGATTCTCTAGTGATTTCATCATGCCTAAACATGATCCCGTACATCTCATTCACCACCAACTTCAATTGGCGCTCACGGCTATCCACCAAACGGATAAAGTATTCTTGAAGATGTCTAGAAGCCTAAAACGAGAAATGAGTTAATAAAAGTATTAAGTCATTAAGGCAAAAAGGGCAGAGTAGCAGCGGTACCTCGGGAATATCGTCCGGGAGAGGTAACCCAAAAATGTTTTCACGATCAAACGAGCCACCTTCAATTGGAACCACATTTGAAGTTCCCAAGATAGGTATTTGGAGGTCCCATGTTGGAAGAAGATGGTCGAGACTCATTAATGGAACTTGTGGAGAAGGAGCATTTCTTGAAGATCCCATCAATAATGGACGAGGGGCAAAACCTGGATCACCCACTACAAAATTCTCTCGGAAAACTTGGATAGAAAGTGGTGGCCCTAAATAAACCAATCTCTAATATGAATTGAAATTCATTCCAAGATCAACTGAATCTTCATAGGAACCTTGCGATTAGTGTGAAATCTCATCCATATCTCTAAACGATGCATAAGGAAAACATGTATCGTCAGGAGGAAGAAAACAGGGTGTAGTGTCTGGTTGACTAATTTGCCGCCCAAATCTGTCACCAAGATACCAAGCACAGTAATCTGGGCCTCGTAACAAGTACCGAAGCATGCTAGACGACATGGCATGAATGGCTCTTTGATCACGCCGAATCAAAAAATCTTTCCAAGGGTCCCAACAAATCTGCGATCAAAATGGAGGCGTGTATATGCAGTCGAGTAAATTCGAAGTGCACCTTTCCATCTAGCCATTCGAGAAAATGTTTGACTATTGGAGAAGCTTGTATTAAAAGGAGGGTGATTGGTGGGATAATACTCATAACACCAATACTGTTACAAAAAAAAGTATGGGTGTTAAAAAAAAATTCAAAAAAAAAAAAAAATTCAAAAAAAGGGGTCTAAGATCAGTCGGCCTGAAGCAAGGAGAAATGTTCTCACATTCAAGATGGGACAGAATACACATAAGGCTTTTGTTTGAAGGCGTGTTGCTCGGGTTAGATAGGTGTAAAGTCACGCCATCGCACAACTTCCCCAATCATAAAAATTTACTAAATCAAGGTCAGAAAATGCTTCCAAGTAGCCTGATTTGATATAGCCACTTGAAGAGCTAAGGAAGGTATGACTCGCAACAAAAATCAGGAAAGCTCTGGTAACCTCAATAACTTTAGCTTCCTATTTTGAAGCGTCGGCAGCGAGATCCAGCTCAGGGACCGAGAAATTCATCTTCAAGCCAGATAAGATGACGTACCAATTCTTAGGGAAGATATCCCCACAGTGTGGTCCCAACATATTTCGGACATTCTCATCTGTCATGTTTACACCCAACGGGACAAGAGCACCTACCCCTGCACGGATGCCAGTAATCATGTAGAAATCTAGAGGAGTGATGGTTAACTCATAGTGTGGCAGGTGAAATGAATTAGTATCACCCCACTATCGCTCTGCCACGACTAAAGCATTCTCACCATCATGGAACGGTTCCAAAGCTTCAATAAAGTCGTACCAACCGATCTGTTGTACAATCTCGCGAACACCTTTGCATCATCTCAACACCAGCCACCATTTTATTATACCAGTGGTCCCTCCACGAAAACTCGCCCAAGCGTAATTCTGTGAAAGAAAGTAATGGCTGAGAAATAACAAAAGAAAACATGGAAAGCGAAGGACAAAAATTCGATCAACAAAGAAACTTACAGGGTCTTCCCGGATTTTTGCAGAAACGTGATTATCCACGTCATGTGAAACCCCAACTTTTTTTCTTTTACGTACCGGCGGCAAAGGAGGACGAGCAGAGAAAATGTCAGAAATCTGCCCAGATGTCATCTTGGAAGAGAAAACAATAAAAACAGATGGAAGAACAAACCCCTGGATAAAGAATCATCTTTTCCCCCAGTCTTATAAAGAACGAAAAGTACTTCCTTCTTCAGGAATCTTGGAATAGAACGACGACCCTTTCCAAAAAAAAGAGTCTATTCCGCAAAGGAGTTGTGACCTCAAGACAGAATCTGCAACGGACTACATAGTGCAAGGCCCGACGCCTTCTAAGAAACTGACAAGCTTAACCAGGGAAAACCTGGCCAATGTCATAAATTTCTACATCAATAATTGGATCACGTTCATCAACTTTTTCAACTATTCAATCGGCTCGAACAAAGGGCAATCCAACTGAATCAACTGCAAAGGTTCAAAAACATCAGAAAATGAAAATGACAAGCTCAACCGAGGCAAACCTGGCCAATGTTAGGATCTTTCTTCATCAACTCATCGAAACCAACCTTCGAAAAAAAATTGTGCGAAAGGGTGTTCATGGCTTTGTTCGTTAACCGCGAGCGATTACTCTCAAAGAGGGGCAACTGTTGACACCCCACTTTCGCACCTTCCATGGAAAGATATCAGTCTTATACTTCGAAGCCGAATACAAGAGAAATTCTTTGTGGCAATTATTGGATTTTTCATATCCTTTAAATCAGCCCACAAACACTACTCCTACCCATTTTCATTACCCATGATGAACAATAACGAACAGTGCCGAATAGTACCAAACAGTGCCGAACATTGCAAACAGTGTCGAACAGCGCAAACAGTACAGTGACGAACAGTGAAAACAGTGTCGAACAGTGACAAATAGTCACAAACAGTGAATTCAAAATTCACAATTCAAAAGGACATGGGACCCACAATTGAAAAAAATCTAAGAAGAATGAGAAGAGAAAGAAAAAGGACGCTCAATTAGGCAGGATTTTCACTCAAAATAGGCGGATTTTGCGTGTGATCGATTTCCTTCGCTGGCTATAAAAGGAAGTGGAAAACAATCTTCTCAACACGCCATATTTTTTCACACAGACTTCTTCCTTTACTTTAACAAGGTTTCCACCCAAACCACACCACAACACCACAATCCAAAAATCTAGGTTTCCACCCAAACCAAAAAGAATTATTGTTTCTCAAATAAAAAATATTTTTTCTCGCATGTTTAGAGTCTCCATGTATTGTGTCATTTAATCAAAGAGAAATCTAATTTTATTCCTACACAATAGTTATCATTGTCTTGTGCATTTATAGTTCATTTTGAGAAAACTCACAAAATAAGAAGATTAAATCAAGTATTGTCTTTAAGTTTTTAAAAGATTAGCATTAAATTGCTAGTACTTTAACTACTTTCAAAGATACTTAACGGAAGCAAGCAACCGTCGTAAGAATCCTTTCAAATTTAAATATCATATTTCAAGTATATTAATTACCTATCTCTTCGGTAAATTATGTAGTCATACGGGAACGGAATGGTTTTCCATTTCGTAGTAACACCGCGACTACTCTTTTTGTTACATAAAAATTTATGTTTTATTATTAATTTTCCAAGTGGGATAAATCAAAGTGTGGGTATAAAGCGTAATTCCCTCCCACATTAGTCCCATTGTCAAAAAATAAGGTTAGGATTAATTCTATTTTTATTGAGCTAATCTGCAGGTTAATTGTTTAATTTTGAAATTTCATTCAAATTTCTTCTCATAAAACCAAGGTTTTCACTCAAACCACAAAACAAGGTTTCCACCCAAACCACCACAAAAGAAAAACCACTACAAAAGAAAGAATCCACATCTCCATAGTAGAAGTTCCACCCAACTTCTAACTATGTCTCATTTCTAAATAGCTCATGCATGAAAATCTATTCTCAATAAATTATAAACATTTTCCCCTTTTAATCATGAAGTAGAGGCCAATCTTACGATTGGGCGGCTGATGGGTGCCTAACACCTTCCCATCCCGTACTAGAATCTCCTTACCCAGACTCTCTGATAGAAGACCATAAACATGAAAGTCATAATTGGATTTGTTTTCCCATAAGAATTCAAACTAGTTAAAAGGGTCCTGACTCCCCTTAGTCAGGTGGTGACTCCAATCTACCTCTCTTTTCCTCTTTGTATAGTTGGCCCTCTTACTAATAAACTAGTAAGAAATTATCTCTTCCATACCTTGTGTGATAAACATCCACGAACGGATGAGCACATGGACATCGCCCCATAACAATTATGGACAAAGAATAGACCGGCACTCGACCCGTGCACAACGCTCGATTTATACACAGAGCCTATAAAGTTATTGCGGTATTTAAGATAATACAAGATTCTCAATGCTTGTAATTTCTATTAAAAGAAATTCCTTTTTTTTTAGTAAGTGTCAGCTCAACCTTTTTTCGAGAGAGCATACTACGGAGGAAGGGCAAAAATTTCTATAACAAATCCGAATATCGATCCGGACAAGTTCAACACTTGTCAAATCTGGATACAAAATGGCCTTGCTGAAGAACTAAATAGTATAGAGTTTGGATGGGTTGTAACTCATCTTCAAAACTTTCTATAAATATTGTATTTTTATGTGTTTATTAAGTTTGTTGAGAGAATAATGATTCAGATAAATATGTTAATAGTTTGTTTTCACTAACTCATTATTAACGGTAAGTTATATTTTGTCATTTTAAAGTGTTGCGCATACTTTTATTTAGTTAATATCGATTATAATTTTAGGTGCATCCTCCGTTATTCGGTGACAATAAGACTCGAGTTTTTGGTTTGTGGACGATTCGTTGTTAATAATTTCTATACTATTAATTCACATCTAAATATTTAAATAATTGCAAATAAACACCTTCAAATAGAGTTACTTATTTATGTATTAGGTTGTTTATATTTATTATGCAGGCTGATGGATTTAAAGAAACGGGATGTTATAACATGCTTTGCTCGGGATTTATGCAAGTCCACCCTGAGTACTCTTTTGGAAAACATCTTATACATGGTATCTATGGAGGGTACCAAAGTTTTTTTTATTTTTCAGTGCATCGAGATCCAAAGAGTGGCAATTGGTGGTTCATTAATGGTGTAGATAATGCCAAGATAGGATACTATCCAAAAGATATCTTTACTCATTTATCAAACAATGCATATATCATCGGATACAGAGGGGTTGTAGGAGAAGATCTTGGTGAACCCGCTCCACCAATAGGATACGGGTATTTGCCAAATACTAATTCAGCATATACATGTTGTATGGTAAACATGAAAGTCATTAATGATCAAGGTAATTATTTGGAATTTGATACATCAAGGGTGCACCTGAGTCATGATACAAAAACTAGTTGTTATGATATTATTTTTTATGGTAGATATATTTTTCAAGGGATAATGATGTTTTTCAGAGGACCTGGTGGTGATTGTCCCTAATTATGATCAATTTTAATCGAGTGTGGTACTTTTTAATAAAATGTTATTTTCCCAACTCAAGTTTGGGTCACTAAGACCCAACTGAGATGGCATCTTGTAGTATAATTTTAAATTATTTTGTTTTCTATAACTATTGCTATAAATTTAATATTCTTATCATTGTTATAAAAAAAAGGTGGTCTTTGTGTCATGATAGAAAAAGCTATCTGACGGACGTCATTCAACGGGGATCCATATCCGGCGGTTGGGAAGCTACGAATTGAGTTTTACAATGGACAGCTGGGAAATTTACGGTTTTAACAAATAACAAACGTCTTTTGTTGAGACTCCTGTCACTTTTATATATGTCGACTGTCAAGTACTTTAAATATATTTCCATGTTCTAACAAATATTCAGAATAATTTTTTCAGAGATTGCATGATCACCAATCTGACCTTAATCCTTTAGATACCCATCTTTCTTTGTTTACAACGATTTAGCAGGTTTGCCATCAAATCATGATTAAAGGTTCAAATGCTCAAACGAAATGTCGAGCGAGAGAAAGAGAGGTGAAAAGCCCGATGAGACATCATCAACAAAAGGTATGCTCCCTTCTTCTTTTTTCCATGTATTACAGATTTTCAAAAAAAAAATAGATTTGACGTTTAAGTTTCCACCAAATTAAAAATTCACCTCTTAATGGAAAGACATGGATAGATTTTTTCAATTCGACCGCTAGGAAATTTCAGGTAATATTAAGTTGGTAGATTTGGGTGAACTTTGCCTCTCCAAACACTTTTCCTCTCAAGAAAAAACCCTAAACGTTTCTTTGCCTGTGTTTTTTTATTTCGATTCTTACTTGCTTCTATAATGTAGTTTCCTGAATTTAATCATGTTTTTTTTTACATAGTCAAAGTAGAATCAATAATATTTAAGGATTTTGAGGTTGTTATAATCAGATTGATGCATCGAAACAATTTAGGTATTAAAATTTATTAGTGTTCCATTTATTTAAAAATTGATTGATTAATTGCAAACTTATCTTCTTCTTCATCTTAGGGAACAGCTATAATGGAAAATCTTCCATCTTATGTGGTTTGGGAGGAAGACAATTGGATGAAGTCTTTTACAGTGGCTAACTTTCTCTGTCAATGGAAACTTAAGCGTAATTGATGTTTTATGAATTGTGTTATGTAAGCATGGTACTTGCAGGTTAATATGGTTTCAATTCAACATGATACTTAAGCCAAAACTAGATATTTGGGTTACATAGATTGTTGATTATCAACTGCGACACCAACATGCAGTTCATTTGCTTGGAGGTTGTAAACAGGGTTATTAGATAGAACCATTATGATTTTTCGTACTTGGGTAATACTGTTTACCCCATAGGTAGTCCATTCTATGATACTTATCTATTCGCTAATTTTAAGTCTTTGTTATACGGGACTTTCCAATGTTTGAGTTGCAGATACCCAAAGGACTAGGACAAGTTGATACTTGCAAAGCAGAAGGCCTCCTAAGATCCAGGTAATCATTTAACCTTTTTTTTTCGGGAAAAATTAGATGTATAAATACCTACTAAAATGCCAAAATTGTGTTCGCTCTTCCTCCTTAAATCGAGCGATGTGGCATAGGCAAGAACTTCATAATAGTTTATGTTTAAGACAACTGATTAACCGCTAACTGAAATTGATTTATAGAATCTTTGTTGGCAAAGTTCTCAACATGATTTATAAAGGTGGGTAATCCTGAATACTGGGTTCGCAATAAATGTATCATTATTACTTTCTCTGCTTATATTATACAGCAATCGCTTTAATTACATGCATGAGAAAGATCTTTTACGAGAAGATGTTATGTGAATGATTGCATAATTTATGCAGGGGAATTTATGAAGCTAGATTATCATTTTATTGTATTCACCCACTAATATTTTAATATAGCCACTCACTTACATTTGATTGTTGTTCTACTTCTCAATATACCAGCCATGTACATCCTATACTATTAGAGAAAGAAGATATCTTAGAAAAGGGGAGAGGAAAAGCTGTGCCAGCTGCGAGGTCGTCAATAAATGGTAAAAACCTATGCTAATATGGCGTCCTTCATAGTTTTTTTTCTCTTGAGATTGTCAGTTGTCTACTCTATAACATACCTTTGAACATAGTCATAGTCATTCTATTTTAGGTGGTGATGCTGAAATTATTAGCTCGATCTTGGTGTACATAAAATCTAACAATACCCAAGTGCCTAAATGGATAAATATTTGGGGTCCGATACTATAATATTTGACTCGAGCTTGGTTTACATGAAATCTAATTAACAATATCGAAGTGCCAAAGTGAACTAAATATTGGTACACTTACATTCATAAGACCATAGATGGATCTATCATCCATCTTGATTGAGAAATGTATCATACTGAGTAATCTCCACTTCATGATAAAGATTGAAACTAACTTGATCTTGGGTTTTCTGGCTAATGATCTTCTAATCAGTTAATCTTGATCTCAACAATTAAGGCTGTGAAATACACATAAGGTTCTGCATGTTACTGTTGACACTATTGATGCAGAAGAGATTTCTCGCAATTTATGTATTCCCATTTTTTTAATCTGGATTCGGTTTTTTTGGTTCTAAAGTTCAGGGTTGGTAATTTGAAATTTGGGATTTTCAACGCAACATATTACTTTGAATGTTGTATCAAACTTGGAAGCTTGACTCCGGAATCTTCTCTTTTAGATTTTATGATTTAATTGAAAAGCCTGCAGTTAGTCACTTTCCACCAAATACTCCTCACCAAACATTGTTCCAGGATATATATGTTATTTAGAGATGTTTGATGTTTGATGAAGTCTGTTATCATGTCTGACCCACAAGGGAAATGTATATATATGGTGTTGAGTCTTTTAGCATGCAAAATCTTGAATGCGCTGAAATAATAAAAATCTTGAATGCGTTGTTTGTTGTAGTTTGCAAATTTTTATTGAATGTTAAAAGAAGCGTGGCGTGTAACAAATCAAAAATATAGTAGTACACTCAACCATTCATATTGGCTTACGACCATGATTACATAAAAAAAATTGCTGCAAGGAAAGCTTGGGGTATACCCAATAACATTTACTAACTCCTCCGGATTCTAAATATTTTTTCGTTCTTTTACTTCGCTGCACTTTCTTTAATTCCTTCTTCTAGAAAGCCAGATGAAGGCTACTCCAATATGTGGAGACATTTTCGATAACAACTTGAATGTACTCATATATATGGAAGTTTCAGTTGAGTTTGTTGTTGTTATCTTCCAGCAAATTAGCAAAGGAAGACCAGACTGCGTCTTTCTGTATTGTAACTACGAATGTCAAATCTTGAAACCTTAGATTTTATTTTATTTTGTTTTGAATTTTTCCCGGAAGCTTTGATAACTTTTCATTGACCTAGAGAGATTAAGGAGAAAAAGAATCCAAAATAAACTATACAAATATTTTGGATGCTCGAGATAACAACCGTTAATCGCACTAACTAAGTCATCGCAAATTTATTCGATTTTAATGCTATTCCATCTAAATACATATTTATATGGTTTTATATACTGTATTTGGTTAATGTGGTATATTCTCCATCATTGACTAATGGGTTCGATTGAATACTGATCATTGCAGGCAACAAGTAGTTGGATGGCTATCGTTTAGATTTTACAGGAAAAAGAATCTGCAACCAAAGAAGACCATTAAAGGAAAGAATTCATGAATTATTATGTGAAAGTTAGTATAGACGGAGCTCCTTACCTTAGAAAGATTCTTTTTTTTTTTAAGTTTACGAGGAATATCAAGAGATTCTCAAGGCATTATATGATATATGTTTAAATTCAATATGGGTCATTCTTTAGAGAATCAACAATCAAGGCTACAATAGTTCAGAACAAAGATGATCCCTGGATGCCGGTTGGAGATTTCCAAATGGAGTGAATTATGTTCTTCTAGAATGTTCATCTCATCATGTGAAATGTTGAAAATCATGAGAGGGAAGATGCTAGAAGTTCAGGTTATTGTGCATATAATGGAAATAGTAATCAATAAGCTAAAGAATCATGCAGCTTCTTGGGTTCT
This sequence comes from Papaver bracteatum, assembly GCA_023529315.1. Lineage (NCBI taxonomy): Eukaryota > Viridiplantae > Streptophyta > Magnoliopsida > Ranunculales > Papaveraceae > Papaver > Papaver bracteatum. The sequence goes on from JAJJWX010004162.1 coordinate 15,907, forward strand.
CCTATAAGAAACAGAGCAAGATTTTTTTTTTTTTTGAAGCAACCGAGCAATAGTTGAATCTCTCTTTCCCATCTCACCTTATAAAGGTGGATTCAATAGCTGGCACATAATTATGCATGGTAAGTTCTTACTTTGGTCCAATTATCTTTCCTTCTCCTCTTATCCTCTTATCCTCTTTTGAACAGTTGAACGACAGCGTGTTCAAGAGGTGATGAAGCAATGAGATGTGGTGCATTATTATTTTAAGTTTAGAAAAAATTAAAATCTAAAGTTTTATAGATTTGGTTTTAGTTGATTTGTATCTCTTTGCACCCTTATTTAATTAATCTCAATCTGTGTAGATGAGATACACCTAGCTAAGTAGTTTCTAACACATGGATGCATCTACACTGGGGTATTGTGTCAGATATATTTTCCGTTAATTCATAGCAACTTATACAATCTTAGTCTCATTTTTGCATTGATTTTCTTTTGCCTTGGATTTTCCTTGAGCGTGATGACATACATATCTACAAGTGAGATTACTTATGTATATTAGCATATTATAAATCTTTGTCATCAATTCATTCATTGTCATGTTCTGAACGAAAAGAAAAACTTGGATCGAAGGACAAAGGAAATTATGTTTGTCACTACTACATTGGCAGGATATGGTTTCGTTGATATTCAAAAATTTAGTATAGGATGCTCGATATGCAGTTGGAAATTTCATAGTGGGTAAACTTCTATAGATCCATGTCTTTACATAATAATGTTTCATCTACTTCGCCAATCATCTTCTATGGAGCGGTCCCTCAATGAGGTCAATTATTCAACTTTCAAGAGCTTTACCCTCTACTTTGTCAAAGGTGAAAGGTTGTTCATGATTTGTTTCTAAAAATACTGCGTACCTGCAATAAGCAAGGTATATTCGCTCTTTGCTAACCCTTTATGCCTATGAATGATATGCGCATTAGGATATGATACTTTCCATCTTAGCACAAATGGCAAAGTACATTGTTCTCAACCATGTTGTTGTGGGTTCGACTCCTACAGATGACACTGTTATTTGAGTCTGCTAAAACCTTACATACTTTTTATTGCGATTTTAGCTTTACAATATCCATAAATTCTATCTTGAGTTTTATTTTTATGAAGTTCAATTTTTTAAAGAAATTGTGAAGTTGCAAATAACAGGTAAGCAACGACATATATTGTTTTCTTTATTGATCACTATAGCAACCATCTCTTTCTTTGTTGTAAAATAGAAAGCTTTGGTAATTGTGAGAATTGAAGTCTTAGAAAGCAAATATTTGAAATAATTTTTACCGTAACATTTTAGTGTACTTAAAAACATGGATATATAAAGGTTTACTTAACATACAAATTGGTATTGTTTTGTTCATTATGCATCACTTGAGAGGTACTCTTAAGTCAATGCAAGACGGTAATGCTCTATTATTAAGAAGGTGCCGTAAATTAGTCTCCTCAACTTAATTGTGTAGTTTCCTGACTTCAACAGATGGCAGGCCCGTTGTAGTCGAGTATAAAGAAGGTGCCCTAAAAGTGGTGAAATTGGTCTCACATCTCCCTAACTTAATTGTTTACTTTCCTAACTTTAACAAATTTCCAATGGGCGGGCTGTAGGCCCGGCTAACTAAACACTGGGGGGTCAGAACCCAAACAACCTCAACATGCCAATTATGGATAGGGGTGGGACTTGGGTTGGGTTAACCCACCCAACCCGAACGTTGGGCGGACATGGACAATGTATTTCAAAATTTTGGGCAAATTTGGGCATACATTTTATAAATCCGAGTTAAATTTGGGAAAGCATGGGCACAAATATTTCTTCCCTATGTCATTTGCAACAACTAATTAACCACCGTTTCATGTATAAGATGTTGATTTATCCGAATATGATCTTTATCTCCTTTTCAGTTCAATGCGTGTACTACTTATTTACTGGTGAGAAAGAGGAAAGCCAAGCCTGGTAACATGCATGTTGAAATTTCGAAAGCATTCCTACACTGAACTGGGTTGGTAGGTTATATCGTTATGTTTATTTTAAAAGAACCTTGGGTTGGAACTATAGAACCTAACATTGCAATTCAGATTTCTTTTGCAAATAAGAATTATCTCCTAATATATCAAGTACGATGCTTAACTATTTATAATGTGATAAGTTTTTCTCACATATAACTTTTTTTTTGATAGAAAATTGGGGCCGAGACTGCAGTTCAGTATTTATGAATTAGTTCTCACCGATTAAAGATGAAACCATAAGGATTTTGTTTGTTTGTTTTTGAGATTACAGAATTGTTTACAATATTTGTTTACCATTTTGTCTACCCAACTATGAACCCCATGCATATAATATTTTATACGAGTTCCGATAGATAAGAACCAAGATAAGTTTGCATATTAGAGAGAAAGATGGGGATTACTTGGAGAAAATGAACCAAAAGTGATCACTTGAGAATATTAGGTATATGTTGGTTATTTTCTTTCCATTCACCTTAAATGCCAACGAAAAATTATTCAATAACATGTTCCTTATCTTTTTTTTTTTACTCTGTTAGTAATTGTTATATATGCTTTCAGTTACAAGATCCAATGACTATGTACTCTCAATTCACCAACTTCCCCAACCAAGGAAGTGAATTTTGAAGTTTCGCAAGTGAAGATGAATTGCATACGTACTTTGATCACATAAGTTTTCCTTGATGCTTGAATTATGTACATGGTTTACTATTGCGAATATCATAAAAGAGTTCCACAAATAATGAAGAGGAAAAAAATGGTGAGGAAAAACAAAGACATGGAAAGTGAAGGAGACAAGATAGAGACAAGACAACTTATGAGTGGGAAGTTCTCAATGTCATTAAGTCTTTTCGTTGTGTTTTTCTATGTTTCCCTGAATTGAATTCAATTGGGTTCTTCTACAATTTTTGGATTCGTTACTTGGAAAGTTATAAGGGTTGAGAATAATTATGGTAGAATGAGAATAATCGATAAATATAATAATAGTTACGTGATAATCACAGTTGATATAGATAGATCAGGAGATTCACAGTTGAAAGTGTTATTAATTTGATTCTAGATATTAATAATCAAAGAGACAAGATTTCCATCCTTTGGGGAATTTACAGGTTAATAATGTACGTATTAAAGATTTTCATCGACTATTTCTTGGGCTAGATATAACTTTCTATGCATTTTATGTACATTAGGGAAATAAATTAAGATTTTTTTATCGATAGAGGATCCTCTTATACTTTTTTTCTCACACCATATCGCACTTTAGATGTCATTTTTTTAATAAAACCTGAACGATAATGGATTTGAAGCTAATATTTGTAAAATGTTCTTCGTAGAAAGCTCTTTATACTTATGAAAGATGAATGCGCATTCCCAAATACCAAATCTCATTATTTTTTGAAAAATGCTATGAAAATGACATAGGATGGTCAAGATTAATTTCTGGGCCATCCAACTGCGGGAGTCTTCCAAAAGGATATTGATTTTTCATTATATAGTCAGAGACTCAGAAGAATCCCACATATATGCTTCAAAAAAAAAAAAAAAAAATCACACGTAACTATATATACATATATAATCGTAAAAGAAAAAGTTTCCTTCATGGCATTAAAGATAAAGAAAATAAGAAACAACGCAACATAACCTAATTATCGTATTCCAATATGCAAATTGTTTTTTCAACGACCTTTTTGTGATTCTCTTGAAAGCAATATTGGCTGCCACGAGCATCCGGGAAAGATTACTTCAGTGAAAGTCATGGGATGTTTGGAAGTCATGGAACATGGAGTAAACACACCCTCAAAAAAGTGGGGGTGCTCAGGGCAAGAATGAATAATTTTTTCACTTTATTTTCACCAAGTAAAAATGTATGTAAACTGTCGTATACCCTAATTAATTAATACTTAATTCCGAGAGAATAACTAAACAATAGATATACAGAACATATACATGCCAATGTTTGGAAAAATGTATTACCATAGAGAGTGAAAATTAATGACCTAAAATATTTTGATACACATTACAAACTTCATGATTCCCACTTTTCAAAAGTGAATAAAAATTTGTTTCAGGAAAGTGAATAGAAATCTGTTTCAAGAAATCTGAGATACATGATTGATCCCTAGCCTCTGGAGATAAAAGAAAAGTAAATAATCACTTGACAACGGTAATTAAACTTCCTACAAGGATCCAAAGATCATGAAAGGTAAGAGTGACAATGACGTTGAGAAAGAGCAATAACACATTACACATCGAAAGAAAAAGAAAGACTACACATTTTACAAAACTCCTTTGGGTACTTAATCAAGAGACAATATATTCAGATGACGAAGAAGAATGTAAGGATTTCTTGCATGATCTAGAGAAACCAGAAACCAAACGACATTGTGAGTTGAGTAAAACTTAAAACTTTTGACTCATATGATTTTAAATTAAATTTTAATTTTTAAAACACTAATTCAAAACGAGAAAATTGTATGGAAGATTATTATGGAAAAAAAAAAACAGAAATATGAGCTGAAAAAGTCTAAAAATTATAAAAACTGAAAAAAAGATTGGAATGTTATAATGTTTTTTCTGTTTTGATGCTGCACGATTTTGATCAAGTTAAAAAGGGAGAAAAGGTCCAGCATCTTATGGTCAAATGAAAATAAGATGATTAAGGTTTATTTATAGGATGAAGATCTCATTGGAGATGAGAAAGACAACCGCACTTCGATAATAAAGAAACACATAAATTATTGAATTTTTAGAAGATTTGCAAATACATGAATTTAACCCATGGATATCTAAAAAAGTAAAAAATAAATAAAAATCCATGGAACTCAAACATTATTGACTTGAGAAAGAAGAAACCATGCAAGAATAGTGTAATGCCCGAAGAGAATAGTTTTTAATGAAACTACATATTAATTTTTTATTTTGTCAATTCATATTCTTGGTTAGGTATGATATAACCCCAGTTATATGTTTTACATTATCGTATGGTTCCTTGGATTTTTGATGTATTGATTTAAAGGTATTAACAACTGCTTGGCCAATTTCATTAGCTTTTGCATTATTTTACCTAATTGTTATGTTTTGTAATTTGATTTTATTTGATTTTTTTTATAATAAAAGGGGGGAAAACCAAAGACCAAGAAACTTCTAACCAGAAGTATGGTGCTTGTACAATTCAGCGATTATATCTTCTCTTATTTTCAAATGATTAATCATTTGTTCTAGTTGTTCTACTTTCCAGCTACTTAGAGTTATGGATTTATTACAATAGATAGAAATATTAGATGTTATAGCATTTTGATGTCTGTTAACTAAAGTAAAAGCCATTGCTTTAAAATTAAAGATTTTTTTTTCTTGATTTCCAAGTAGCTGGAAAGTAAAAGCCATTGTAATTTGATTTTTTAATCACATCACGTTGTTTTTCATTTCGAGAATAAATTTTTTGGATTAGTTTTTTATTATTATTTTATGATTCACACTTATTGCTTTTTAATATATATTTTTTTCCAAAAAACAATATTCAGGAAAATTTACTAAAGCAAATGCTAGAATTGTCCATTTGTTCGTTTGAAGTAAATATTTCAACTTTGGTTAAACGATTACATATATATGCAACCATGCTTGCATGTGCTATTTTCCTAATTTGTTGGACAAAGACGTCCAACATCATCCACATAAGTACATTATACTTTGACTGTCGTTATCTTGCACGGGTGATATTCAAGTCTAAATATCAATTGATAAAATTTAATTATCCAAACATAAATGAGTAATAAAGGAACCAAGGAACTAATATTTAAGAAAACCATCATTAGTGATATTTGGATAAAAGAAACCATATTATATCAATAAGAATTAGAGATATATTTGGATAAAAAAACCCAGCTTATATCAATGAGAATACCTAAATGGCGGAAGCATTTTAGTGATGTTTTAAACTATTTTCATGATACATATTGAGATAAAGTTCGGTGTATAATATTTAAGACTGCATGAGGTATGACACGGGTGATATTCAAGTTCAGTGTAAATTTAATATTCTTATGAGATATTATAAATAGATTCGAGAGATTCTTATGAGATATTATAAATATTTTGCGAGTGCTTAAAAAAATAATCTTGCGACAAAATATATCCTCTGATTAATATTTTTTTTGATGAAAAAGGCTAAAGCCTCAAATTTTCTTTAATATGAAATTGCTTACAATATCATACATTACATAAAGCAGATTAAGATAAAAAGTACAATGATTACATAATTCTAAACTTAAAGAAACGAATAATGATAAAATCACAAAATATCCATAATCTAACAAGGAATCTAATGTAATTTTAATGGTTTTTAGCCATTGTGTTTGATTAACAATGGTTTCAAACCGTAGTTGATGTTCACCGTAGAACTTAGAGGCTTCCATATGATAGAAGTAATGTGCCCAAATTGCTCCAATCGACTTTAATATTTGTTGATCTTGTCTCCAAAAGAACTGATCAATACATTGTTTAAATAGATCGTCCTTGATAATGAGTTCGATGATAACGCAACACCACCAAAAATTGCTTGTAAGGCTATTAGAAACCACTAGAACACTGTAATGGAAATCAGAATAGCAATAGTATGCCATCCTATTTTCTTTATTTAGATATGTATATATACACAAATCCTAAAACTATTATGCCTAGATCCTAACAAAGAATTAAGATCCGGGCAGAAAACTTGATTTAGATAGAGAAGAAATACTTAAAAGTCTATGAAATAATGAAATTTGTTTGAAGGAAATAGACGGTTGATGAAGATAACATGCTGAAAAGAGAGAAAAAAAGGGAGGTGCATATATATAATAATTGTATCCTCTGATTAATTACTAAAACGCTATCTTATTATTTCATCTGGACAAACAAAAGATTTAGTCTTCATGTGATTTTTGAATTAGCGATTTTTACATCTTGAAAATGAAAAGGAATTCTACTAGTACAACCGTTGCCACGGTGGGTGGGACGATCGGAGAACTTGACTAAACGACACAATTACATGATTACACAGATTCAAATTTATAAAGGAAAACAAAATTGTAAAAGAGATGTTCAGATAAATTTTATCATAATTCTAATTCTACAATTGGTAGTTGTAGATATCAGTGAGTCCAAGAGTTTTTGTAATAATCAACATTCGAGGAAGTTTGTTGTGTTTGGTTGGTACTTGTCAGTTCCCTGTAAGACAAGGGAAGTCTTTTCTTGTTACTTTCAGTTTTTGAGAATCTCAATCAAGTGCAATGGAATGCGCTTATTTGCATCTCAAACCCCAATCAAGTGCAAGCAAAGTTAAGTAACTTGTAACTCAGCTTGAGAAATGGCAATCAAAACTACTTATAACCCCTGATTTAGATATGGGTGTGCACAACACAGGCATAAGAAAACATACATATAATGAAACCAGGAAAAAAAAAAGGTCGAGATGCGGAGATCTTGATTCAATCCAGCAAGGAGCTTCACTGATTTTTCCTAGTCTTGGATTCTGACCATTCTTAATGTCTTACAGAGATGATACACGTACCGCGGGTTATCCCGCGGATCAAATCAAATGGTGGGGAGGGGAGCGATTCTAACGCTAGGGTTGGTATCGGTCTAGGGTTGGGAATGGGAGCCACTCCCCTCCTCACACGGGATAAACCGAGGTACCTAACCAGAGGTAGCTTAATCATTTTCAAATGTCTGAAGGATGGAATACTATGAGTCGGAACCACGCATTATTACAACATATTTTCAAAACACCAGTAAATGGTGGTGCTGGCAAAACAAATAAACAATGCAGTTGCAGTTGAAAATGGTGGCAAATAAACTATTATGTACTTCATTATTCAAATGATGATATGAAATTTATACTTACAATCAGTAATCACAAATTGGTTTCCAATGTGTCCAAGTGCTTCAGGACACAAAAGATCTCCGAATAAAACTAGATTTTTTTTTGAAACAAGGTGAGAAATTAGATTACATGTTTAAAACGGGAAAAAGTCTGTTCTTTTGTGCTTTGATATCCAAACCTATACAAATGTTTTCTTACCAGCAAATTTTGCTGCACACTACGGAAACATAAACATGTAAATGGAGCAGAGCTGGCCAAGCAACGAGAATTCATCAAAAGTAAATGCAATTGATCTGCAACACTAAGCAAAACAATTGGTTAGGAGGTGTAATTACAAATAAAGGGCATTACTGAAAGCAATCAAAGAAAAATCCAGAAGTTCCTTTCTAATCATTATATGACAATTGTTTCCTAAATTAAAAATTAGAACTTGTTCACCAAAATCTAACTTCTCGAAAAATTAGAGTTACATCTACACCAGACAACATAAAGTGAATATAGAATGAGAATGCTTACCAGAATGTCAGACTATAGAATGATAATCACTCGGCCTATTGTTAAATGTCTGGGTGAGGCGCCTTATAGCTGCTTATGTGCTTCTGAACGGGGAAAAAGGCTCTCGACAAAAGTTGAAGCCAATCTAATATAACAACCATATGCAATTGAAAAATATCATCAGCACCAATTAAGAAAAAACATCTGCATTAAGAAAACGCATTCACAATCCAGATCTAAATAGACAAGATGCATCGGTATAATTTGTATATCAACTAAAAATGCATTTTTAAGAATTAGCAGTAGTGCGGTAACCTTTAAATTATCACTTCCAACTTCAACATAGCCTTAAAAAGGGAGAATGATGGCCAATGATGCAAAGGACAAAAATAACATACACTTAAGGAGGAGACAAATGAATATGTAATATTTATAAAAGTCATATACGATAGAGTCCATTGGATCCACATGTGTTCTTAACTGGTTTTCTTGTTCTAACCATGTACATATAGCACAAGAGCAACGAACTTAATGAAATCAACGTGCTTTATTTCTCACACATTCTTTTTTGTTTTAATTTTGCTGGCTATTATCGGTGATAAAGTTGATGTTCCTCTGAACAGTTTCCATTAAAATACGCCACAACCACTCAACTGAATGAAATAAAGATTTGGTGTTTCATTGATCGGTTGTCAGCCGAGCAAAAATAATTTCACTTTCTTACTTCACTAAAATAAATGTAGTACGTGATAAGAAAGAGTTCGTATCTACAGAGAGGCTTTCGTTGTAAATATGTTTCGGTTTCCTATAAATAACAAGGGGGGTTCTGATTTTTATAACTAAAACAAATATAAAAGCAAATAAATAAATAAATCAAGTAGAAGAGATATTGGTTAAGGATTCATTTTCATTCACAAACATGCTTTCAAAACAATAATTAGAATTGATATTTAATCTCAACTTTTATCAAAAGCCCTAGAATACCTTGATCGCAAGAATATCCCGCTAATTTCCTTTTGTCATCAACAAACACATTAAAAGATGCGAATATGAATTCTATCTAAGAGAACAACCTAACGTGTAAAAGCACTAATCAAGTTTAATTCCCTAGATGCATTAAATTCTATGAAATCGGGCCAATCAAAGCAATCGAACGTGTAAAAGCACTAATCCGATTTAACAAAGGTTATGGTTCACATATAATCATAAGAATATATCACTACAAACTGTAATCATATTTATGCTACTTGCAATCAGGAATTATCACTTTTACGTATAATAACCCTAATCTAGCAAAAGATATGCATGTGAGTTCTACCAATTTGCAACTTGACAAAACTAACATTCAATCATGCAACAATATTAATGGTGAATCATAAACGATAATATGAGACAAAACTAATTTATTGAACAAGAAACATGTTATGTGAAATCAAATTAATCCACACCAATAATAAGATTAACTCATGCTCATCGAGTTCATAACAAGGAGAAAAAGAAGTTCTATCAGGCATACCCCTCTTTGTATTTCAGATGGATACATTAATGATGAGAGAATTGATTTCTCTCTGAATTTTAGGGATCTGTAGGAAATAAAATGGATATACCCCTCTTTGTATTTCAGATGGATACATTAATGATGAGAGAATTGATTTCTCTCTGAATTTTAGGGATCTGTAGGAAATAAAATGGATATAGCCACCCAAGTGACATAGATAAGGGGTACTATCTCATACATGGCTTATCGGTTCCAGAGAACTGACATGTCTATTTTCTTTCTTGCTCAATCGTAGCTGGCTTTGCTCGCCTGTGAATTGGTTCTTTATGCTCCTTTTCGCTCCAAATGAATGATTTCTTCTTCTTTTGTTCCCAAGGACTCCATTGCACCTAATAACTCAAACTCACACATAAGATACATAATTTACATGAAAACTCGCAAAGAAAGCATAAATACTAGATATCAAATTAGGTGTTTTAGACACCTATCATTCATCCCCTCACAAAATTTTGAAACACCTTTATTAATATGAAACAACATCATTAAAATATTATGTAATGTCATAAAATATTGGGGATTTTCTCCAGAAAATGGTAATACACCCCAAAAAAACATTCAAGCTAAAAAGTTATAGTTTGCAGAGTAATTGAGTCTTCTTGTTATTTGCTATTGCCATCATGCATTTTTTTTATATTGATGGATTTACCTCCTTCAAGTAAGATCCTACAGCATTATACGGTTGCAAAAGTCTGTGCTCACGACTCATGAGGAGGTTCCTTATTACAAAATGCATAGATAGTTTACAGTAGATTTCGGACTTCAAAGTAGATTTCTGTAATCGCACAACAGAAATGTGTCGCATATATAAAGCTCTCATTTCTCCTCCATGTCCGTATAATAAAACTATAAGAATCATCTATTTCACCATGAGTAACTTACATACTATTCGTGTGATGTTCCATATTTTTGAAGGGGATGAACCTATACTTGCCAACATATTACATTGAAATGCACCTTCAGATCTTATATGTGGCTTGGGTTGGATTTCAATTTTTCATGTGCGAATTTTATCCGTTGTCTAGTGTCTTTTTTCACATGCCTTCAGTTTATGCTTCTTGAAATTTTCTTATGTTTATGGCCGTGGGATTTGAATCAAACAATAGCAAGTACATATGACCAGGGAAACTGTATCCCGAACACCCAAATGCAATGTATACTTGAAACTAGTAACTACCATATTGTGGTACTTAAAACGTTATTGCTTCCCATTATGAGTGACAAACAAATCAACATATGAAAATAACAAATAACGGAGTATACTTCTATGCACTTGACCAAAATATCGCAAAAATGATTTATCCATTGAATAATAGTTCAAACAATTGCTAGATGACTAAAAAAGGAAGTTACTGACGAATACGAGGTCCACATAACTGGAAACACATTTCTTATATAAGTAATCCAAAATATTTATCAAGTTAACGCTATAATTCGGCAGCCTCGCCATACAAACTCACCAGGTAAAAGATATATTGAGACATTGAAAATTTTATCAAGAGAGCTGAGGACCTGACTGCAACGCCATGCAATTAATGCCCACGCCAGTGGTCCCTGCAACAGTTTATCAGAATTTTAAGTACGAAAAATTCAACCACGCAAGAAAAAGATAACTATGAAAACAAGTCAATGATAATGCTACTTCAACTGAATAAAGCATGTGTAACCAAGACCACTTATAGACATTCATTTTTTATCCAATTCATTGAACCACTGATGAGATCAGCATTCACTATGGGTGTAGGAGCCCTTCACATCCTGAGGTTTGTCTTAAATTCAGTTGAAATATCATCACAATGAGGATAATACGCGTATGTCAGTACGTGTACCTATGCAAATGAGAAGCAAACCATGAATATCTTTTATTTTTTAGGATAAAAAATAAGCATAACCAGGAAAATGGTATTGGCATAGTAGCAGAAATTTTGCAAAAATCAACACAACAATGAGAGTATGAGGCTCTATCCTTGCCACACTAAAGTAATACTCTATATATAACTAATTGTTCCAGTTATAAAGCTTGCTTCATTATTTTCCATAATATCAAGAATAACCGTACAGAAGCCTAACACAGACACCATTTGTTAACTTTGCAAATAGAACACCAAAAAAAAAGATGTTTATTAAGTTTCCAAACTAAAGCCTCTTCTTCTTCTACTCCCGCAAACCAAATAAATCGAAACATGAAACAAGCTGCTCATCTAAAGGCCTACTTACAAGAAATCTAACAATAAAGGACACTATAACTGTTGTTTTGTCTCTTTAATACAAAAAATAAAAGCTAAACCCCTACAACTAATGCCACAACAAGCACAAATCAAAATTTGAGAAAATTCAGTGCTCACCAGGAGGTAATAATGCCATTTCTTGAACTGATAGTATATCCATCTCATCAGAACAAAAGTGAAATAGTAAAAACAGTATACATACAGAATGTCCTGAGGTCCTACACAATTCAACATGTACATCAACATCTTATCCCTTCATAAATACTCAAAATCTAACATAAAACAACATAATCCAATTTTCACTTACTTGATCCCAGTAGAAAACAAAATGCTCCAAAAGCAAGAACTCCCACTAAATGTGTAACCTAATTACCAATCAAGAAGAAAATTAAACAACAAATCCCTAATAACACAAAAAAAAATCAAACAAATCTCAGTACAACCACCATGCCCCTGTAATTGTTCTCTCTGCAGCATCAATCGATAATCACCCATCATATCCCCTTTAGCCGTCACCTGTGCCCCATTCCTCTTATCCCCTGTCGCTGCAATACCTGCTTCAAATCTTCATAAATCAACCATCAAATCTTCATAAATCAACCATATCAAATCAATTTGCAGCGATAATCCATTCTTCCATGGTCGATTTCATCTTAAATTTCTTTTCTTTCATCATCTCCTCTTTCAATCATAAATCGAACCCTAACCCATCTCAACTTCAATTAACAGTCACCAGATCTTCAATTAACCCATATCATAACCACCATTCTCCATCACCGGCGGTTAATTTGACGAAGAGTAGTGGTGGTGGTGATTGAATATGCTGGTGAAGAGATTTTAGGAGGTGGAGGAGTGAACGAAGAGGAGGAGAATTTGTGTTTTTCAGCGGGGATTATTTGGTTCAGCCGAAGAGAAAGAAAAAAAAATGAAATCGTAAAAATTGGTTCAGCAGGGTTCGACCCTAAATCCTTCCCAATTTAGAGGGGCATTATTGGTTTTTCATCCCTAACCATTTCCAATCTTTTTGTGTCAATTGATGACTTAGATTTTACAAAAAAATGGCCGTATAAGGTTCTCCCCCGCTTCGCTCGGTCGGCCCAAAAATATGTGTAGATGTGGGATCACCATCCTCCACGTGTTTGTCAAGATAGGAACGTGGAAGTTGTACAACAAAGGTACATCAAGATGGAACACACGTGTAGTATGATAGAAACATCAAAGGTATCAAATCATCATCGTACACGTGGACATCAAGGTGCATATCTGAAGGTCATCCAATTGAGAAGCATCGAAGAAAGAAGCACCTGCGAAGCAGTGTAACAACCCTGGGGTTCACTTTATCTTATCTCTGAGAAGATTCAAAATGGACAAGCCAGATCTAGTCTATCTAACATCGAAAAGACAAGACTACAGTACCAACTGTCTAAGCGTGTGATTGGATAAATGTCCGCATTAAATGCAACGGATAGATAACACGTGGAGGAATTTGTATCGCTAGTATAGAGGTGGATCGTCGTAGTAAGATGCTACCGCTGGAGTAGCATCAGGCAGACACGATGAATATCAGCATAACTAGCACACAGACCAAGAAAGTTGATAATAGCTGTAACAAAGGGACTTACACAAAGATCCTATAAATGACCAACTTCACACAATGGACAAGGGGTTAGCAATTTTGGACAGAGTATAGGATACTTGGAAAGACAAAGTAAGTTCTAGATGAGAGAAAATACTTTCTATCTCCACCTTCTCCATTTACTCAAAGTCATTCGATTTATACTTATAAGGGATATTTTAATTTTAGGTCCCAACTTTATGACCAAAGTTATATTTGGGTCCTAGAAAGTATAAAATTAGAGTTTGAGTCTCAGGATCTATGTTGACTGTCTTGACCGTTACAAAAGTTAGTTTATTTATGTTTATTTTAATTAATTTCAACTACTTAACACTGTTGGGATGTGAGTTACGCGTGTAACACAGAAACTAAGTCATTTTTCTCTAAACTTTGTCTCGGTTCTTCTCCTCCTTTCTCTGGCACTCACGCAGCGTATAGAAGATTTGATCGATTAAAGAGATTAATCAGTTTTTTATTCAATCACTCACGTTCAAATGAAATTAGGTTGAGAAATTATGTGATTTGTGTATTTTCGTTAAAGTATCTTAGGGAGACTGGTTCAAATTGACATTAATCGATGGTGAAATGTGAAGAAGAAGATGAGAAAAAAGTATCGGGGTTCTCAGGTTTGATTAGAATAATAGCTAACCCTCTATAAAGAAACATATATATTAGTGGTTTTATACTTTGGTTTATGAAGAAACAAGAGGTGTTGTTAAGATCTTCTAAGAATTTGGGGTTAGGTTTATGTTTCCTCTGTTTTGTATAAAATGTTCATGGAGATTAACTTTCATAAAATCAGTAAGCTAGTTTTTTCTGTTTAATTGCTTTGTATTCATCAAGTTGAACCTAATGGTTTGTGTTTGAAACGATATTGGGATATCATACGTATACTTATTGAATTCCAAAAAAAAAAACATCAAGAATTGATGATTGAGGAAACAATTGTTTGGGTACCAATGCGAGTTTAAAGCAAGTTTTAAAGAGGGGTGAATGTGTTGTTTGGCACCGTTGATTTGCTATAGTTAAAATGGTGTTGAATGATTGAGATATTAGAGACTTCAGTGATTATGGATGTTTAGGACTTTGAGTTGTATTCAAATTCGAGTTTGCAGGTTTGAAAATTTATGAAAGAAGCCTCATAAAACCAGCTGAAGACACCTTCTCGATTACCAGAAGCGGCACGCCAACTGTTTGATAAATTAAAAGCTTAGAAAACAGATGGCGGTACCCCAGACAAAAGAGATGAGGATATAGATAGTAAATAAATTAAGTGTTGCAGTAGAATAATAGGGAAAGAGAAAGAGGTAAAGAAAGAGAATGATTCTATTGATAAGAGAGTTCTGTATGTTACATGGATAGATTATCCTTTATATACATGGAGAGGGGAAAACCAAAATACTTCGGTTTTGGACCACACATCCATGGGCATGGGCCCTTTAACACCTCCCTTTGTGTGGTTCAATAAAACTTCATATGCAGTGCTTCACATATAATGCTTCGAATGTAATTATTCAAATATCGTCCCCTCCTTGATGACTTGTGCCAAAATCAGTTGCCTCATTAAAATTTTGACAAGGAAAACCCAGTAGGATAAAACCTTGATGAAGGGAAAAGAGTACAACGTGACAAATGCAAGTAAAGGTGATCCATTGCAGGTGATCACTTTGCTCTGTTTAAATTGACTAGTTTCTTCACAACTCTTAAGGAAGAAAATCCTCGTGAGAAAAACAATAGTCTTAGATGGGAAATCACATTCCCGGTGTTTGTTGTTGTCTCATTAAAAACCTTGCCGAGTAACAAAACCCTGTGGGAAAAAGCAACCTCGGTGAAGGAAAATAGTTCAAAAAACCATTAGATGCTCCCCCTGATGTCAGACAATTTTCATTAGTCTAACGCAGTCAAAAGGATTTTATCACACTTTACTTTGGTAACTTGAATGTTTATAAGACCATGTTGTTGATTCTGGAAGTTACATTGCTTAACAGACTATCGCGTTTCATTTCTTTGATTCAGATATTTTCAGTAATATCAACGGCGATCTTTATGTCTTCAATGTTCAACATACTTTATGTTTTTAGTGTTGTCTCGTTAAAAAACTTGTCGAGTGACAAAACCCTTTGGGAAAAACTATTCTCGATCGAAGGGAAAAATGTACAACACACCTTCAATTTCGAAGTAAAATATGTCGACATCATATCCTTGGATCCTCCCCCTGATGTCAACATCTCCCCCTGATTACTTTCATAGTTGTTCTAGACAGTTCCTTTAGTCTTATACTTTTTAAAACTGAAATCGGTAATGACCTAGAAAATAGTCTACCATATCTCCTCTTGATTACTTTCGTCAGAGAAGAGATTATTGTTCCTTCATAATTAACAACTTTTGGATTGCACTTTCATTAGCATTCCTTTTTATGTTTTTGCAGGGATAAAACAAAATCATGTCAACGGTTACTTTTAAGTATATGATTACGTTCATTATACCATTCCAATGATGTTGCGTTTGCGCTAAGCTATATCTAGCTAACAAGTTCACTGAGGATGTAACATTTGGTCGAGTACATTATACCAAGTAAAATAATGCATCTATTGTACTTAGATAAGGGAAATTCGTCTCCCGACACATCTTCGTCATCTTCCTTTAGACAAATTGGTCATTTACTTACATCTGAACCTCGACTAACCATGGGAGTGCTAGCAGGATACATGTCCTTGTTAAATTGCCTGACAACTTTAGACATATGCAAACTGGTGGAATAATATACCACAAGCTCAATTTTCGGTCGAGCTTTCCCCAGATTTCTCATCTCAAATTTGGATTTAGAGTAGCTTGTAGGATCTCTTATTACGTCAAGAGCACCCATCATGTTTGTAACATTAACATAGGTATGTGTAGGGACATAATGTCGCAAGATATTGGGTTACGAACATAGTAGCAAATACAAGAGAAAAGTGTCGCAAGATAATGCGAAAATAGAAGAAATACGGGAAAAGTATGAAAAGATTACGAATATAGAATAAACTTACGAATAGAAGTCGCGATACTTCGCAAGCTATATACAGTTGTACAGATTTCACTATAAATAGTAATTCAAATGTTAAATTGGGAGGTTCTTTAAGTGAGTGTTAGAAAAAGTCTAAGGAGAGAAAACAAAGAAAGTTGTAACTGTTCTAATTTCCATTAACATATTTCTTTGTAATCAGTTGAGAATATTAATCAAAATTGTCATTTTTCATCAAGAACTTCTTAAATTTTTATGAATTCTACTGAGGGTATAGTTGTAGGATTTCCTGCAACTACATAATTGGCGCTAGAAACAGGGAATTGAAGATTGTTATAGCAGAAATTTGAAGGAGTTTTGGAAATTTGAAGATCAAATGGAGTCAGTAGATGAAGATTGCAAAAGATAAGAATGTATTATGATCACAAAGACAATGATTTATGAATTTCATAACAACATGAAGGGAAGAATACACAAGCGAGATTATAGAGGAAAAAAGATCATGGAAGTGGAGAAAATAACAACTTTGAAAGAATGGGAAAAGCAGAAAATCACATTTTCAGTAGAAGAAATTCCAAATAAAGACTTGAACCACACTTCACCATTAGTAGTCACAATTCCGATCATGCGAGAGGGAAAGAAAGCTACAAAATCTATAGAAAAATGGAAATTAAACCGAGTTTTCATTGATACAGGGAGTTTTGTTGATATTATATTCTATCATGCACTTAAGGGGATGGGATTGAAGATGAAGAGATCACAAATTCAGAATGTCTTATCCATGGATTGGGAAAATCTACAACAAAATCCAAAGGCGAAATAATATTACGAGTACCGCTGGGAGAAATCGAAACACAAATAGTTTTATGTGTGGTAGATATGGAATCTCCATATAATATGCTGATGGGAAGACCATGGATTCATGCGATTAAAGTTGTTGCTTCGATATTACATCAATCAATTAAGTTTCCTACACCAAGCGGAATACAGGAAATAAAAGGGGATCTTTATAGTGCAAAATTTTGTTATCAGATTGAAGTAAAACAGTGTGGAGGGAGAGCAAGAAAGAAACAATTTCGTAGAAAACTTGCGAAAGAAGCGAAAAAGGAAGAGGAGTTCAGAGTGTATACAATAAGAGCAATAGAGGGAAAACGAATACCAAGTGAGATCCCAGAAAAAGAAGGAGAACCAATGAAAGTAATCAAAGAACCAACATCTATGGGAGAGCAAAGTCCTAGTTACGTTGCAGCAGAACCAACCAAAAAAAAATATTGGAATTGAAGAGGAACCTTTAATCTTGTGAATTGGAACTAAGATGGACGAAGAAGAAGAGAAAAGAATTATTGATCTCTTACGAGAATACAAAAATATATTCGCAGGAAGTGTAGATGAAATACCAGGAATTGATCCATCAGTGGCGTGTCATAGATTGAACATAGATAAAAGCGTAAGACCATTCAAACAAAGAATAAGAAAGATCTCGCAAAGTTATCATGCACAAATAGAAGAAGAATTACAAAAGATGTTGGATGCAGGAATCATAAGAGAAGCAAAATACCCAGAATGGATTGCGAATATGGTCATTGTTCCAAAGAAGAATAAAGGAATAAGAATTTGTATAGATTTCACTGATCTAAACAAAGCTTGTCCCAAAGACAGTTTTCCATTGTCAGACATACCACAAATGGTAGAAGCAGTTGCAGGACATGATAGAGTCACTTCACTCGATGGATATAAAGGGTACAATCAAATATCGCTCGCAGAAGAAGACCAAGAACATACTGCATTTTTCGCTCCAAGAGGTTTATATTGTTATGTGAAGATGCCATTTGGTCTGCGAAATGCAAGTGCTACATATCAACGAATGGTCGAAAAGGTGTTCTCAAAGTGGATACATAAAACCTTAGAGATGTATGTAGATGATATGTTGATAAAAATTAAAGAGGCCAAAGATCATGTGCAAGATTTGAAGGAAATATTTGAACAGAAGAGAAAATTCAACATCAAATTAAATCCTGAAAAATGTGTAATTGGAGTTGCATCAGGAATTTTTTTGGGATACATAGTATCAAAGGAGGGAATACAAGTCGACCCAGAAAAAGTACAAGCAATCCGTGACATGCCAACACCTGCAACGGTAAAAGAAGTGCAAAAGCTAAATGGACTCTTGTCTTCACTTGGAAGATTTATTTCGCTAATGTCAGATAAATGCAAACATTTCTTCAATATACTTAAGAAGGGAGCAAAATTCAAGTGGACTGATGAATGTGAAAAAGCTTTTCAAGGAATCAAAGAATATCTCGCGAATACATCCATATTACAGAAACCGAGAAAGATGAAGAACTATTGGTATACCTCGCAACAACTCAATATGCTTTAAGTGCAGTTCTATTGCGAACAGATGCAGGAATAGAAAGGCCCATTTACTACATCAGTAAAACTTTTAACACAGCAGAGAGAAATTATTCTAAAATGGAGAAGTTAATTTTAGCCCTGGTTTATGCATCATTTAAGTTGCGAATATACTTTCAAGCGCATGTGATAAAAGTGGTAACCAAAGTCCCAATTGAGTCAGTCATGAAGAACACAAAAAGATCAGGAAGAATAGAAAGGTGGAATGCACAAATAAACCATTACAAGATAAAGTACGAAGTGTTATCATCGCAGAAGTCACAAGTTGTCGCAGATTTTTTGGCAAAATTTCCTTTGGAAGAAGATGAGGCAGTAGAAGAAATGATGGATATTGAAGAAGAATTTGGGAATCCAAAAGACCTATTAACAGAACCAAATAGATGGGAAATCTTAGTAGACGAATCATCCAACAGTGAGGGGAATGGAGTAGGAGTTGTGTTGATTTCACCAGAAGGAGAAAGAATAGAATTCTCATTCAGACTAGAATTTTCATCCACGAACAATGAAACAGAGTACGAAGTTGTAGTGCATGCACTTAAGATCGCAATAGAAAAGAATCTTGAAAATATAAGAATAACAAGTGATTCTCATCTGGTAATTTGTCAAATTAAAGGGGAATATACCACAAATGAGTCTTCTTTGAAGAAATACAAGAAAATCGTTGATGAATTATCTGCGAAGATACCAAAGTTAAAATGGAGGCATATAACAAGGAAATACAATCGACTCACAGATGCTTTTTCATTCATTCCATGTATGATGACAAACCCTAATACAAGAAATATCAAAATCCAGACAGTTCAACATCCATCAGTGAATAAAGAAGAAGAAATTGAGGAAGCAGTTGCGATGGAAGTAGAAAGGGAACTACCAGACGACATCGCAGAAGATCTCGCAGATTGGAGAAAGGACATTCATGCATATCTTGCAAAAGGAGAAATACCCAGGAACAGACTAGAAGCACATAAATTAAAGAGTGGTGCAACAAATTATGAGTTACGAAAAGGAATTTTATACAGAAAATCTTTCAGTGGGCCACCTCTCAAATGTTTAACTCGTGAAGAAGGAGAAAAAATATTGAAGATGTTACATGGAGAAGAAGCTGGTAATCATAGTAGGGGAAGATCTCTAGTTTATAGAGCAAAAATACAAGGAAATTACTGGCCTTATATGCGCACAAACGCAAAATTGTTGGTGAGACGATGCAAAGAATGTCAACGACATGGGAAAATAATTCATGCACCAGGGGCACCATTAACCTCTTCAACAAGCTGCTGGCCTTTCGGGAAATGGGGATTGGACATTGTTGGCCCATTTTTACCTGGATCTGGGCAGAGAAGATACTTAATAGTCGCAACAGATTATTTCACGAAGCTCGCAGAAGTAAAAGCAGTACAACATATTCGCGATAAGGATGTTTTTACATTCATATTTGAGAATATCATTTGTAGGTATGGAGTTCCAGCACAGTTAGTATCTGACAATGGGAAACAATTTGAAGGGAAGAATATAGAGATGTTACTCAGTGCTTTTAGGATAAAATGTGGGAAGTCAACTCCATTATATCCACAATCTAATGGACAGACAGAGGAAACAAATAAAAAAATCGCAGATACAATCAAAAAGAAATTAGAAGGACATCTCAGAGGATGGTGCGAGCAAGTGCCTAGTGTAGTCTGGGCATACAATACAACTAGAATGTAGGCAACTGGAATGTCTCCTTATTGTTTAACATATGGAGTAGAAGCAGTATTTCCAACAGAGGTTGTAATTCCGACAACAAAGAAAGAAGCTTGGGAAAGAAATTTAAGTGCAGGGGTGATATTAACTGAACTGGATGATTTGGAAGAAAAAAGGGAAAAGGTGTTGCGACATATGAAAATTTATCAGGAAAGATTATCTCGAGAGTATAAAAAGAGAGTTATTGAACGTGAGTATCAACCAGGTGATTTGGTCATGCGAGAAACACCTCCCTACCAGAAAGAAAATGGAGGAAAATTAGCACCAAAATGGGATGGACCAAATGTCATTAAAGAGGTTGTGGGAAGTGGAGCTTATCGGCTGATGGATCCAGAAGGGAAAGACATGGGTTTAAGACTTGGTCGACCCTGGAATAGATTGTATCTAAAAAGGTATTATCCATAAAACTCATGATAATTTTGCGAATATCTTTTGCTCGCACAAAAACTACCAAAATTACAAATTTTAAAATTCTTATTGCGATCAGCTTTCATTAAAGAAAGACGCAAAAATTTATTTGCGATCAGCTTTCATAAAAGAAAGCCGCAAACTGTGATCATCTTTCAAAAAATAAAGAAAGCCGCAGAAATTTTACACAGGCAAACCTTTGTGACGTACACCCTAGTTCGCGAAGCAACATTTCGCAAGAGGAAAAGTCCTAAAGTACATCATTTAAGGGGGTACCTATAAGCATGGCTCAGTGGAAATGGAACACCACCACGGAACCTGAGTACATGGAAATTATGGGGTACATAACCCAAAAACGGGGTACCTATCCGGGTAAGACACTTTGGATTCTCAACCTAATCTTGCGATGTAACATGATTTAGGTTGGGCGACTAAGGCATACTGTCTTTCCCAAGAAGTGCAGAAAACGATCCAGGCGCCGAGGTACACGGTTGAGTCAAGAGTGCCGGATGGGTTTGAAGCACATCTACCATTCTTGACAAGTCTTGGCAAATGATGCACTTGGCCCAAAGATACCCCATAAGGTGCAACCTCGTAACTATAAGCCCTATAGGCAAAAAGGATAAGAGGTTGCGAACAAAAGATGGTTGTTGGAAAAACCGGATGGGAAGAGCTAACCTTGTATGGTCGATGTACGCTTCCTTGAAGGGGAAACCAAGGGGAAGATAAAGGGCAGCACCCTCCATTAGGGAGCTGATATGTGCTATAAGACGCAAATGTCACGAGGCTTTTTGTTCGCAAGAACATAAAGGCTTGTCATATTTGTGCAACAATCGTATTTCTGCGAGTAAAAAAAAACAAAAAATATGTATATATATATATATATACTCGCAGAATTAAATACAAACAAGTTAAGATGAGATGAATGGGTTATTACATGAAAGTGTGATAACGTCCTGCGATTTCATCGCAAGACGATAATGTCACAAGGTTGTATATTCGCAATTATATTCAGACTTGTCATATTATCGCAAACAAAAAAATATTGTTAAGATAAAGTCAAGGGGTTGAGGCATGCGAGTGCACCAACGTCCTGCGACTTTATCACAAAAGAGGTGGCAAAGTAAGACCTTTACTTAGGAAGGCATGATAAGATTACAGAAACTAATGAAGTCAATTCCGTCAATATCATTGGAGATTCTTTATATTCTCAACAAGAATATGTATCAAGAATTCCTACCAAAAGAGGCAATTTTATTCGCAATCAAGGACGGATATTTCATACTCATTAAATTCTTCAAGGATTGAATACTTCTTATACTTCTTTAAGGATGTTTCATAATTCTTATACTTCTTCAAGGATGTTTCATAATTCTTATACTTCTTCAAGGATGTTTCATAATTCTTATACTTCTTCAAGGATGTTTCATAATTTTCATACTTCTTCAAGGATGTTTCATAATTCTTCAAGGAGGTTTCATACTTCTTATACTTCAAGGGGGGGATTTCTTATTTATTTCGCAACAACCTGAAACTTCGCAACTTAAACGGAAGCAGATATTCTAATACTTACAACAACAATTGATCACCTGAAAAGCAATAATAAGGGGAAAGGGAATACTAAGCTAAGTCTTCAAGATATGTTATTTCTCTTCATATGATCAATTTATTCAATTTATGCAAATCAAGAAAGTATTCAATTAGAGAAAGGTCAAATAATTATCGCAAAATATAAAATATACTTCTCAAGGAACATAAATAATAAGCAGAATTGTTTGTAGAAAGAAGACCAACAGTAACCAGAAGAAAGAGTTCAAAAGAAATAAAAACAAGAGGATTAACAATAATTTGGGAAAAAAGTTTGTCATGCTTAATGCTCTTCATCAACACTTTGTGTTGGATCTTTAAGATGAGTAGGATCATCAGCAGTGTTCAATTCTTGCGAAACATTACCCTATGTAGAGTTTTCAACATGAACTTCTTCTTGAGGGATAGATTCTTTTTCATCAAGTCTTTCATCATCACTCTCGTAATCAAAGTCACTATCAGGATCACGAGCAACTTCATCATCAGATATTTCCAGAGGTTCAACTTTCACTGAAAGCAAGGATTTTGATAAGAGAATGTTGTTTACGAAGACTTGAGCTTTCAAATGACTTTCACGAAGTAGAGCCTTCTGGTGGTTAGTATCTTCAATATCTTTGGCATAAGCAAGATAGTTGAACCTCCGATTGGCACGATCATGAGAATTTATCAAACGTGTAGAAATCAAAGCGTTCTTCTTGCGAAGCTCAGAACAGGTGGTCACCAATCCAGCTTTAGCATTGCGAAGATTGTTCTCAGATTCTGCGAGTGAAACAAATTCAAAGAATCAATTTTGCGAATATAAAAAAGTTTAAAGGTATATCAAAGGCAGTCAAATTTTAATGATTACCTTCTCTTTGTGAGGAAAGAAATTGAGCTAAAGATAGACAACAATTCTTCATCTGATCCATAGCTTTATCAAAACCATCACCAACTAATCCTTCAAGTCTGGATTGAAGCTTTTGATCTTTGGAAAGAAGAAATTTATTACCCTTCGCAAGTTTTGTATTAAGGTTTTCTAGTTGGGAATAATCTTCTTTAAGTTTATTCCTCTTAGTGTTCAAGATTATATTCTTATTAAGAAGGGATTTCTTCTTGGAAGAAAAGGAACTTCTCTCTGCATCTGAAGACTTCCTTAATTCCTCAAGTTCACCTTTTAACAAATAAAGGAGATTTTCTTGATCGCAACATTTACTCTGAAGAATATTCAATTGGTGCGAAGAAACGGCCATTGTATTCAAATACGAACATCTTTCTTCTGATAAGGTTTCATTTTCTTCTAATAGGGTTTCTCTTAAATCGGCTTTAGTTAAAGAATAAGTGAGCTGAGATATTTCATCGTTCAAAAAATTTTGATCGTAAATTAGTTGGGTATTCTCTTGGAAAAGGGCATCTAAATTATCAAGAACACATGAATGAAGACTAGATAAATGGGAAAATTGGTTCAAAAGACTTTCATGCTTGGCTCGAGATTCTTCTGCGACTGATTCATGATGAAGTACCAACATTCTACTACCTACATTGAAAAAGTGAAAGTACCACTTTTCCTGAAATGGAGGGAGTACATTTCTGGGTTGATTCTATAAAGGGGAATGGGTTTTAATGGGTGTTTCAAACATACGAGAAATAGAAACAAACAAAAGGAGAAAATATAAAGATAATAGCAATACCTTTTAATGCATCATTTCTCTTACGAAGGATTGCACAATCTAGGGAATCATTTTGAAGCTAATGATTCTCCTTACGAAGATTCTCACACTCCGCTTTCAAAGACTCCTGAGTTTGGCGAAGCAATTCAACTTCTTTTTCCAGGGCTTGACGTGAGATAGAAACATCAGGATTGATGAAGTTGTTGAGCATTTCGCAAAATTCAGACTGCGAGCGAACATTTGAAGACTTCGCAGTATTACTCAAAACATCATATAACATCTGGAAAGATGAATAAATTCCATCTCGAACTTCTTGAGGAAGGGGAGAAGAATTCGAAGGAATCAAAGAAAGTTGTAAATTGCTTGGAGCAACATCACTCAAAGGATTAGGAGCTAAAATGGGTTTTTCAAGAGAAGGGGTTGAGAAGGTAGCTTGCGAAGGTTGATCTTGAAGAAGTGTTGACAAATTGACAGGGGTGGGAGACTGAAAACTGGGTAATAGAGTATAGGAAGGAGTTTGCGAAGAAGTGCTTTCACGAGGAGGAGAGGAAAATTCTTTATCAATCACAGGAAGGAAATCACTGATTGAAATTGATGGCTTGGATTTGATAATACGAGATCTCTTGGTAAGGTTGGATTTTTCACCGACCTACGAATCAAAATGTAGATTAAAAACTGAGGCAACAATATATTGTTTCAGAAGGAAGACAAAGTATTTTAACTACCTTTTGATTCTCGGATTTTCTTCTTCAAGAACTAGGGCTTGAGCTTTTAGTTGAAGGTTTCATCGGAGAAATAGTTTTGCTGAAAGAAATCAAAATCAAACAATGAATTAAACAGAAATAAAAGAGATAAACAAGTGAAAGATGCGAGAGATAAAAGAAAATTACCTTGGAGAATTCATGATGGGATTAACAGGAAGAGAATGCGATAACCAAAGATGTGATGTGAGAAGAAGATGAAGTTGCAGAAGTAAAAAGAGAAGGTAAAAAAGATAAGGAAAGAAATAAAAGGAGTATTTATAAGGGAATAGTTAGGAAAAGACAGTTATAAAAGACGTGTTCGAATTCCGAAAAAAATAAATAATGGTTATGTTCTCACGATCATTACTTCTTCGCAGAAATGACATGATAATAGGCAAGATGTAGGGACAGAATGTCGCAAGATATTGGGTTACGAACATAGTAGCAAATACAAGAGAAAAGTGTCGCAAGATAATGCGATAATAGAAGAAATACGGGAAAAGTATGAAAAGATTACGAATATAGAATAAATTTACGAATAGAAGTCGCGATACTTCGCAAGCTATATACAGTTGTACAGATTTCACTATAAATAGTAGTTCAAATGTTAAATTGGGGAGGTTCTTTAAGTGAGTGTTAGAAAAAGTCTTAGGAGAGAGAACAGAGAAAGTTGTAACTGTTCTAATTTCCATTAACGTATTTCTTTGTGATCAGTTGAGAATATTAATCAAAATTTTTATTTTTCATCAAGAACTTCTTAAAGTTTTATGAATTCTACAGAGGGTGTAGTTGTAGGATTTCCTGCAACTAGAGTAGGTAGAATTCTAAATTAGGAACTTGCTTGTGAATATGCAAGGAAAAATGACTTACTTGTCTATCCCCTCCAAATCAATTACCACTTAGACGGGTATACCACATCCGCCTGATTGCTTCAATCTATAAGTGAGCGTTCTATCTAACTGTAAACACAATCTTTGGTTTAGAGTCACTTGATTTGGATAACAAAAGGCTATCAAGTACTTTTGTAAATATCAATTATCTCTTGATTCTTTCAGGGATTCATAATAACCACATACGTATGCTTCATTTCAAGTCCTTTCGAAATTACCAAGCTAACTAAGTAGCGGAACGTTATAACGTTCATTACAAGAGGATAATTCCAGGGCTTTGTGAGAAACCTTGCGCCACAAGGCGAGTCTTGATACTTTGAGACTTCATTCTTCCCACTGTGCTCTATGATAAATAATCATGTATGTCCCATGGGCTTTACACTTGGTTGGTTAGCACTACCATACCAAATACCCCGTATATCTGCCAAAGAACTAAGTTCTACCTAGATTGTGTAGGCCAAATATGCTACTTATTTGAAATTAATCAAAATAATGCATGGTTCAATCTTACTGTGCTCTACTTCTGGAGCTACTATTTATGGATTATATCATCACTGTGCACGCATGATCCTTCCATTGACTCATGTGCATTCTCATAATCCGTCAGGATTTCATTGTTCTCTGGAATCATTTAAAACTTCGGTGCGTCCTCTAGTATTGATTCATGGACATAGTCAGAGTCAATAAAATGAGATGATTTCATTAATGATACAAATTAGGTTGTGCCTTACTCATATACTTCCTTTCTAGGTGAGTATTGATCGAACCTGGTTGTAAGGACCCTCAAGCTCGTCAACTCCATTTGACTGGTCTAGTGATGGTCAAGAGACGAATTAACCGCTAATGGCTCGATAAGTAACGTAGATTTTAATTTATAGAAATTAATCTAACAAAAATTTAGATACGAATCTAAGGTCGTTAGATATACCTTGAAAAGTTATGAGGAATGGTCTACTCGAACGTGTCATTCGGATATCGGAGGAAGAAGATATCAACAGATTAGTATGAAGGGAAAAATAGTGTTTTTGGCCTTAGAGCGACCTGGCCTGCCCATATCCAAATCGTTGGGCACCGTAGTAAAATTAGCTGGCCTTATCATTAAACATGTCGAAGACATATTCACTTCTCTCTTTTCCTTCTTCTTTCTTCTCCTTTCTTCTTCTTCTTCTATGTTTTCTCTTTCTCTTCTCCCTGTCGATCTCAAATCAAATGAACAGATCTTATTTTGTGTGAATGATTATTAGTAAACCTTGTTACTTGTTGAATCGAGGAAGAGAATGATGTTTTTAGCAGATGAACTGAGTTCTGGAAAGAAGAAGGGTTGGTAAGCTAATTTAAGGTTTTGCGTTTATGGATTGTTCTTTATGAAATTGTTTCGTTTTGATCGATTATAGAGTGGGTTTGTTGTTAATTGAAGTGTAGATGGATATATGAAGGTTAATTTTTATTTTATAAAAAATTAGGGTTTTTGTTCTTCCCTAAATCAACCAGAAATTAGAATTCCTGCATATTAGGGTGTCTGAAATGGATTTTGTAGATGAAGATGATGAATTGGTTGGAGGATTGAAGTTTGGTTGTTGGTTTAAGGTTCTACAGAGAAGAGTTGGAAACTACGGTTTTGAGTTTGTAATTGGGAATCAACTTATTGGTAATGGCAGGAAGATGAATTGGTGAATTTGGGTTGCTGATGATGATTTAGAATTAGAGTTCTGTGACCCGAGGTTGTTGATGAAAGTAAAATTTGTGATGAACTTACGAAGATGATAAAGATTGAATTGTGGTCTTGGATTGAGGACGTGGAAGGGATATTTGATCCAGCTGAACTGGTGGTGCTGGTTGTGTTAATCAGTGGTGTTGAGAACGGGAATAGATTGTGTGTTTGAATTGAGGCCTGGGTGTGCTGGAATTATGTGAAGGATGAATGAGAATTGTTTAACTGAATTGAAGGTTGGGTTTGGTGATGAATATATTTGAGTATTATACAGCTAGTGTTGCAGGTAGTTGTAATATTGAGTGGTAGCTAAAGAAGATGGTGTTGTTTATGTAAAACCACGTAATTTTATTAATACAATTTTCGCGCCTTAAACTCATCCATATTATTTTATTTGGATTTTAGTTAATATTTAATTTTTTTTTAAAAACTATATTTATTTTTGAACATATTTATGATTGCCAAAAAATAAAATAAAAATTATGAATTTTAATTACGTAGTGATTATGAGGTGTGACGTGTATATATTTTGCTAGAAATATGCATTTATGGATTGTTAGTAATAATGTATGTCTTGGGTGCATATAGATAAATAATAGGGTGTATTTATCTAAGAAATATCCATTATCAAAACTTGAGTGGTAGATAATAGTTGGTTAGGGTTTTGTTTACCAAACCGTGTGAAATAAAGAAAAAGAAAAAGGAGGCTTCCTTTTCTTCTTCCCTGTTCTCTTTTGTCTCTAGCACAGAAACCCAAAACACTTTTAGAAATCACTTTCATCTCTCTTTCCTTCTCTTTTTGTTTTCTTCTACTTCCATAAAACAACAAAAGACAAAACAAAATACAAAACATCACTCTCACCTTCTATCGCTCTCTTTCATTTTTTTCTCTTATCTCTGATTTTTCTTTTCAAAACAACAAAAGAAAATAAAATCTCTTTTACCCATCACTTTCACTACATTCTTTTCATGGTTTATTTATATTATAAAAGAAGATAAAAATAATAGCATATGATTTATTATTTTTGGAAAAAGGTGTTACTATTGAATCAAGGTTTTGGAAATCTATTTGAGGTATGGCGTTTCTACCTAGTATCAAAATCAAAACTTATTTTAGCATTAAAATTATATTGGTTTCTTTTTGATTTTCAAGTTAATAATCATGATGTTTGTTTTAAATTTATTATATTATTTTCTTTGTATAAGTTGATTTATTTGTGAGTCTATATATTGATTATTAACCATTATTTTTAAATTATTCTAGATTTTTATTTTAACATTTAATGTAGGTAGTAATGTTTTTCTCAAAATAGGGAATATATTAATGCATATTTATTGGGTTTTTGGTTTGTGAAAGTTGATTTGATGCATTATACTACTAGTGAATGAAATTGAGTTTTGGTCTGTGAAAGTCACTTTGTTGCATTACATTAGTGAATAGAAGTGAATTTAGATTGGCGAAAGTGAGTTTAATGCATTAGTGAGTGGAGTTTACTTCGGATAGTTCTTTGGGATTCGGTTTGGTACATGTAGGATTAAATGCACTAATTTGAAATGAGTTCTAGAAAAAATTATGTATATATCTGCTGCTGAAATGTCAGGCCTTTATGGCATCCCACCACTAGTGGAATAACTCTGACAATTAGATTAAGAATCTATAATTTTAGATTGAAGATTTTGAGTAAGAAAATGTTGATTATTTGTGGCTGAGAATAGCATAAGTATTTTTGTGAGTAATAAAATGTTGATTATTTGTGGCTGAGAACATCGTAAGTATTATTGCGAATTTTTATGCATGATTTTAATTATCGTATCTGTTGCATTTGTTTGATTTCGTTGCACTTTATTATTTTTGAAATTTTCTACTGGGTTGTGGTTTGCTCACCCCTTTTTCCTCCCTTTTCCACAGAGAATGAAGAAACACTAGCCGTAAAAGAAATTATTATTTATCATGGGGATTTGGGATTTGCGCATTTTGAATTAAACCAGAGTGTTGGTTTGTTTTAATATACTCTGATTTTGTAATCATTATTTTTATAGTTTTGTAATTCTTAAAATAGTATTATATTTCATTTAATAATTTTTCATTTGATTTGAGTTTTGTATTTGATTAAAATCTCTTGGAACGAAAAATCTGGTCCTACACGAGTGGCGGTCCGGAAATTTGGGCTTGCTAGCTGGACCGGACCCGACCCACAAGGTCGAATCCGTGTCCGTTGGAAGTCCGAAAATCTGGGATGTCACAGTTTGTGTATTTGCAATGGCAGGAGCTATGGAAATGGTGGAGTTGAGTTGTTGTTGATATGGGTTACAGATGTAGTATTGAGCTGGTGGTGTTATTTTGATTCAGTGTTTATAGTTACTTGGGATTGAGGCCTTTAGATTAATGATTAAGGTTAAGATATGAGACTATTGCAGATTGAATTTGGTTTGTGGTTAGTGGTATTGGACTGGGATGGGTGAAAGAAGGTCATTGCTTAGCTACAATTGTGAGGAGTTAGAGATGCAAATGATTTGAGTATGGTCTCAAATGATCTATTGCAGGTGGAGGTGGTTTTTGAATGACAAGGATTTATAAATAGAACTGTTAGTGTCAGTACTCTTTGTTAAAGGAGTAGAAGTTGTTTTGTAATGACCCGTCCCTCCACCGATACTTTCCCCACTTAGCTACTGCGGATATCCGGCAGTATGAGATTTTCAACGGACATCGCTGCGATAATCCAGCAACAACTTCCCAGGAGGTCACGCATCCCTGGATTGATCCTTCCCGAGAACGCTTAACTACAGAGTTTTCTGCCAACTCTAAAGCCAATTGTGCTGAAAAGGCCTCGGTATAATGTAGGTGTTCCTTGTCTCCTTTGAGAGAAGTATCTGGCATAATCCTCCAGCATACTCCCACACCTAAGCACAAGCGAACGACCCGTAGTTGTATCCTAACTAACACCGATATTGTTCCCACTTACCCACTGCAGTTATCCAGAGCATTGTGGGATTTTTCACGGCACTACTTCGGTTATCCAGCAGCAGTTTCCCGAGAGGTCACCCATCCTATGACTACTCCCGTCTGAGCACGCTTAACTGAGAAGTTTTTCCCCACAACTTAGTCAAGTGAACCCATCAGGCCTCGGTGTTAGGAAAGGACAAATCATTACCTAAATTCCATTCGGCTAACCATTGCCGAATATCGGGGTATTACAATACCACCACCTTAAATTGGAAACGTCCTCAGCTCCGGAATATATTTGCAAGCCCAGATATCCGACGTTCCCTCCCCCTCATGAGAAGCACCTGGACCAACCTCGTCCAGCGTACCTTCTCACCCTCGGAAGGTGAACCGTCGTCGGCTCTGATACCATTTGTAATGAGTTTGGCTTGTTTTGTATTGCATCTTTTTTGTGCATTAGTGTTCTTTGGCTTGATTAAGGGCTCTGGCTTGTGAAAATACTTTGGCATGTTAGTCATCCCAGTCAGATGTCTGACTAATTTATCTTGTCTGGCTGAGTTGAATCGGTGTTGACTCATCGAGATTCATGTTCTGATATGAGTTAACTCAGTTTACCGATTTAGACTTGACCATTTGACCATGAATTGACCCTGGCTGGAATTTTACTGTTATTGACCGTCACTTGATCAGATGGACCAGGCCTTGGTTTAACGGGCCGTGCTGGTTCAGGCGTAATGGGCTTGGGCTTAGTATCATATTTTATTAGTTAGACATTTTGGACCCTTTATGGTCCTAGTTGACCTTGGGTCCCTTCTACAAAGTGGTAGATATTCTTCAGACTTATCTAATGGATTATAGAATAATTGAATTAGTAAACCTTAGATATGATAAAGATAGAGAATAAAAAGGTACAAATCCATCAATGGGCTTAGAACCATTAGATAGTTCACTTAACCTATAACTAGAGACTTCTATGAAATTATGTTATGAGCCTCGTGTGAGCCTTTTGGATAATCTCTTAGACTGATTGTGTGATTAACAGTTAGTCTTTATTAACAACGATCGATTCAAAGGATGGACCCATGGATCATGGATCTCGAGGGTAGGCATGGCTTGTCATCAATTCAGGTGGGAACTCTGTAACCTTCTTGTAATCATTAAGTTTATTTTATCTGCTAGCATGATGAGTCTTTAATTTCTGAAAGCATATTGTTTGTAATTTTAATGGGTATGTTGTGTGATTTCCCCACGAAGAGTGTCTGTGTTTCCCTATAACTCTTGTCTAAGTTTAGTAAGGAAATGCTACGTTGTTTGAATATTACTTAATCGCCCCGCTTTACCCCAGATAAATATTATTACTTTTTATTTTCTTAAGATAGTAGTCCGGCTTTACCCCGGTTGAATATTACCTAGTAGTCCGGCTTTACCCCAGTTAGATATAATATATATACATTTTATTTGGGGAAGTCACTATGTGCATATCATACTTGATTGTTCAGTCTTAGCAGTATGACTAGGTTACTATGACCTTGACTTAGGAAGAAATTCTATGTTCATGACTGGATATGGTCATTATTTGGAGACTTCTCCCTACGAATAATGATTGGGCCTTTTGTGAACCTGCTGTGCGGGGTCAGATTATAGTAATCAAAACCTTATTATATTCTATACTTAGATGGTGGCATTGGGATTTATGAGGTGTACGCTTTCCACGATAATACTCTATGGTACCTGGATTCCTGCTATCATTTGAGACTGGAGTTATTCCTAGCATCTTCTCCTCAATTGATCGAGACGAGGTTGGGATAACATATGTTTAGGTTGTTTAATTCTTTTCTTGTAGATCCATCCGGAGGTGGATCTTTGACAGATATTACCACTATGGACGTAATATCTGAGGATATGAATTGAAGCAATCTTTTACTTTATGTTGCGTGTAAATATGTTTATCGTTTTTCCTTTAGAAGAACTGTGATGCATGTTAGTGATTACTTAAATGTTATAATAATAACTACTGAGCCCCCTCTTGGGATGATGTGCTCACTTGTTCCCACTTCAGTTTCAGTTTTCAGAAAAGATGGCGCGCATGAAGATATTCGTTTCGTAGTTTGAAACTTTAGCAGATTAAGAACGTTTATGGATCTTTTATATATATGTACTCTTTGTTTATCTATACAACAACACATTAATATATTCATATCATTTGAGAGTTTTTATCTAATAAGTATCAGAGTGTTTGGGAATTAGTTTTGTTTTACTTAATGCGATTATGTTCCTTAAGTTCGAAGATCTAGATTCTGTTACTTCAGGTTTAGTCTATATTATTATTATCTAAGCAGGTTTAGTATTTGAGGCGTCACACTAGTGGTCTCTCCATATTCCTTTGTGGAACCACGACCTTAACTACACTTCCACCAAGTGTAGTTGCAACACCTTAGTCTATGGTATACCCCGTACTGAGGATTTCTAACTTTGCAGGATTACTTACAACTGGTATGTGTGATCTTTTCACGTTGCCGATATCGGTGCACTTTCTGAAATCGATTATTCTTTGTCACTTCACATTTACATTTGTGAAGTACAAGAATTAATGTGAGACACAGTAGGAACATACCACGACAATTCATGTCGTTTCCTTAGAAATTACTTTTTCTTATATCCCCCTAATGACAGGAAGACTGTCTCATTAAAATGACAATCCGCAAATCTAGAGGTAAGAAATCTCCTGCCAAAGGTTTTAAAATGCGGATAGTCATTGGAAATTCTTGTCCAACATAGTCACATAATCATTTTGATGACCTATCATATTACGATGTGGATTTGTAAGGGGACATATATAGTGTAACCAAAAATGCGTAAGAACACAAAATGTCAGGCTTATATCCAGTTACCAACTGGTACGCAAATAATGGTTGACCAATTGTGGGTCTAAAATGAATAAGTGAAGATGCGTGTAATATTTCATATCCCCCAAGCATTTATAGGAAGGTTGTTACGCATAACCTATCCTTAGATACCATCTGTAACCTTTGATGGTAGCCTCTGCGAGACCATGGGGTGAGGATGTTCTAAACTGATCCTATTAAACATGCAATATTCATCAAGTCCTTTTGATGTAAATATCTAACATTGACAAGGTCGGTGAGCCCTTAAATTACATAATAAGTGTTAGGATTGTTTCAAAAACGCATAATTTCTTGTGAACAATAATTATTTCAACATGTTGAATCATCTACCAGAGCCATAAATCACTTGAATGGTCCGCATCTGCATGGATATGTTCATAAATATCACCTTGTTTAGTTCTTACAGAGTTGTAGATGGTGGATTTTCGACAAATGGTAAAATTGTAAAACTATACTCCAGATTCGAAAAGCGGGTGAGTATTGAGGCTCATGTCTCTCGTTAAAGCATGAAAGCTCATGCCATAAATCTCTGACTGAGAAGGCTGTCTCTCAGAGTACATGTAGATGTGTAGTCTCTCAGCTGAGACCACGACACATCTCATGAATACTGAATTTTTTTAGTAATTACTCCGGATCCGGCAATCGGATGAGTATCGAGACTCATGTCTCTAAGCATGAAAGCTCATGCCATAAATCTCTGACTGAGAAGGCTATCTCTCAGAGTACATGTAGATATGTAGTCTCTCAGCTGAGACCACGGTTCATCTCATGAATACTGAGCAATTTCAGTAATTACTCCGGATCCGGAAATCGGATGAGTATTGAGATTCATGTCTCCATGCATGAAAGCTCATGCCACCTATGATGGAGAAAGTCTCTCAGAGAAGATGTAGATGTGTAGCCTCCCAGCTGAGGCCACGACACATCTCATAATGTATAGAATCAAAAGATTGGGCGGCTCCTAGACAGCATGCCTGCTAGTATAGAGCGACAACGTCTTCAGGATACAACCAGGTTTTCCCTGACTATACAAGAGGAATATGACACTCCAGCAAGTTCATATTGCTCAACCCTCAGATGATTAATGATCCTAGACAAGAAGCCCTTCTAGTATAGAGCCATCAATTAATTATCTTAAATCGTCCGAATATCCAGCAATATTCCACGAGCCATTGTCTGAATATCCAGGAATATTCTAGAATCATCAATTAATCGCCTGAATATCCAGCAAAATTCTACGATTCTTCGTTATATTTCGTCACTTCAATTCGTGGTTCTTCCCAGCAGAATGCCACGGGTTAGTGATAAATATCCAACGAAACAGACATCTGAGAATCGAATAAGCCCTGACAAAAACGGTGCAAGTGTAATTAGCAAATAATGCACAGACCAGCATTTTGAATGCACGAACGAGTATTTCAAAAAAATATGAATGAATGAGGAACCTATGCAAAATAGGAAGGAAAAACAATAGTAATAAAATACTAGCAAGAGCGCCAGGGGACTGGGCTCACCATCCGCCAGTCATGCCGTGACCAGTCTCGCGCCTAATTTTGTGTTTTATCATATTTTACTATTTTTCACTGACCTCACGAAAATTCTCTCTATTCGAGCAAATCTCATATTTTTCAAACAAATTATCTAAATCACATGATTTCATTAGAAGATAATAATAATATAATATTAGGTAAATGTGTCATGGGACCGCCGGCCGGCCGGTCATGCCTTGGTCGTGGCCGGTCCCACACCTCACGTCCCCATTATTTTATTATTCCTCTCAAATTATGAAAATTCCTTGATTTTATGAATTTTCTCTAAAATCATGAAAATTACCTAGTTTCATGTATTTTTATCTAAGTCACATGATTTTATCAAAAATAATAAAATTAGGGAAAAGTGACATGGGACCGGCCGGCTGGTCATGCCTTGATTGTGGCCGGTCCCACACCTCACGTCCCCATTATTTTATTATTCCTCTTAAATTATGAAAATTCCTTGATTTCATGAATTTTCCCTAAAAAATTACCTAATTTCATGTATTTTCTCTAAAATCATAGAAAATATTAAAAATTAGGGAAAAACTTGTGGGACCGGGCTCTAGCCAGCCGGTCATGCCCTAGCCGGTCCCACATGCCCATTCTTTTATTATTATTTGGTGTTTTGTTTCATGATTTCATGAAAACTCCTTGATTTCAACAAAACTCCTTGGTTTTATGATATTTCCCTAAAATCATGAAAACATAATAAAATTAGGAAAAATATCATGGGACCGACCCCTTGAATTCTTCCCGAGTTTTACTCTCGGGATGTATTCACCTCCCTAACGAGCTTAAAACCTAAATATTCCTGCGATGGGAGATAGGAAATTCTTTTCCGTACAGAATGGAGGGGCGGACCATCAAAATCCGATTCCATATGAGAATTCTACATCGATTCTACTAAAGGGCGCTAATTATGGTTTCAACCAATCTGGGGATTGCTCAAACGATCAATATTTGATCCCGTGACCACCCAGGGCCGGTTTCATGACCCCTTGGCCGGTCCCACACCTTGCAATTCCCTGTTTTACTTATTTTCCCTCATCTCATGTATTTTTCCCAGTTTCAGCAAAACCATGGATTTTGCATATTTTCTCCAAATGTTGCTCAAACGTGCACCAGAAAATATCAAATTCTCAGGACTGAAAAACGGACGTTATGGTGACACGGACACATCCCCTTGACCGACCAAGGTGACCCTGAGGCTTGCAAATAGCTGGTCCCGCATGTTTTAATGATTTTAACCTAATTTGCTCAATTGCTCATATTAGATTCAAATTCTTTCCAAACAATTGGAAGTTTGCTCAAACGACCATCCACTGGTCCCACACCCACCAAGAGCCGGTCTCATGACCTCTTGGTCGGTCCCTCATATTTTCTATATCAGGTTTTATGATTTCTCGCTCACACGAGCATTATTTCAGTAAATGATTAAACCAGCATTTAATCATTCTTTCACCAACTGGTCTCAGGAGACTTTGGTATTTTGCTCATTCGAGCATTTGGGCGATATATGGTGAACCTGTCATCCCATGTAGCCGGTCCCTATGTCACTCTGTATTGATTTGCAATAAATCATAATTTCGGTAAAATTAGGGTTTTGAATCCAGAGCTCTGCAGAAACGTGATTCTGAGCAGATTCAAACACTCTGCTAATTTTATGTTGATTCCACAATCAATACTTTATTTATTTTGCTCGACCGAGCAGTCAGTAAATTAAATTAATATTTTATTCGGTCCTGCTACCAATGAATTCATCAAACTGGCAATACTTGCTCAAACTGGCAATAATTGCTCGAACCGGCAATATTCGCTCAGACTAGCAATATTTGCTCAGATCAAAGAATATTGGTTCAACTATCAATATTCAACAATTCAGCAGCAGACACATTTAATTCATGAGTTTCAGAACATTTCCTAAAACATGTTCAACTCATCACTACATGGACTCATTGTCCCACAAAGTAAGCAACTGACTCAACGAGATTTCAATCGTGTCACATGGGGGATATTAACTAGGGTTTTGGTCTGGAGATCTACAGCACGTGTGTTCACCCACGATGATAATGTGAGCAAGTTGTGCAATCAGTTGGAAGAGTCAGCAAAGTAGTGTGTGGAAAGTTAACCAAGTCTCCGCACGATGAGTAATTGGTTTAACACGATTTCCTACTTCCCCACTCTATGATTCTAGAAAACTGTCACACTTCATGGGATCATGGTGTTTTCAATTCCGGCATTATAAAATGTCTCTGAATCCTGATTAGAACAACATTCGAAGAGTTTTCAAACATTCGAACAGCAATATCCTGAACGAGCAATTTCTCATCAAAGTTCACACAGACAATCTTTCGTCTACACGAACTCATAGAAATCACTCTCAATCAGGAAAAATTTTAATCATTCAGAGCATTTTCACGCTGAATTCACAACACACCTACAATCTCAGATCACCATTGATCTCACACATTTCTCAGCTTCCCCCTACAGATCAACCCATCCTATCTTGTGACCGAATCGACTCTGGAATGGCCATTGTTCTTGGTTTAGGCCGGGGTCTTACAGATTGATCTCTCGAACTAAAAGCACTCCCTCATTGCAGTGCATCTGTGTGAGGTTCAATATTTCGCTCGTTTCAAGGAGTCTCCACACGGTCGACTCTTCAATTCCATAAAAACCAGCAAATCGTTTTTCCCCATCTACAAGAGCTTATGTAACTTTCAATCTTTATACCAATTAGGCAACAAAGATTGAGCATCCCTTCGCTCGGCTATTACATGTAATGATCCAATCATTATATGGTATTATATAAGGAAACAATTCAACAAGAAGTTTAATATATTTCCTTAATAGATTTGTGTAATAAATGGTGTGGCTTTATTACGTAACAAAAGAAAATTTATCTCATTTACTTTAGAGTGTTACAGTTCATGAAGATGATATACTTTTCATCATAATGTACGAATTATCCTTTTAACTCAAGTACTTTTGAGTATATCTCAAGTACTTTAGAGTATTTCAGTCTTATGGAAATGATATACTATTCATTACGTAAGAGCATACAATGGATATAATTCTTCGCAAAAAAAAAATCTTCATTTTAGCTAATATAATATCGGTCAAACTATCATGTAAACAATAGTTTAGGATCAAATCATGCAAAATATAGAATCTAACCATACGAATTCGATTGAATAAAGATAAACAATAAGAAAAATTGGCAAAGTTCTTGTTGCCAGTAATGTTGACGTCTAGCTAGGATATGACCTTCTCCAAGAATATAGTGAGTTCGTTTTCCTTTAAACTCCCTATATCTCTTATAGTTGACTACCAATATATGATACTTGCATTACAACGCTTGTACCATTCTCGATAAAATTCTTATACCAATATTTGCAACTCTACCAATATTTGCAACTCTCATTGATATGAGTCAGAATTACATCTCTATCCCATTATAGGTAGATACATTTACTTTGTATCATTACTACTGGAGCCAGAATTACATATCTGACTCATGGAAACTTTTGTGAGTTCCTCCTTTCCACAAAAAATGAGGTGTGCTTTTAATTAAAACATATCATTGTCGAAGTTATTGACTCATTATAGTCTAACAAGTGGATTACATCCCACTGAACATTCAAGTTTGGGAGAAAAATAAATGTTTCGACGAACTTCTTTCAAATCATTACATCGTCTGAAGTCAATATGTCGCCTTAGAAATGATGAAGGTATGGTTTCCTCTTTGAACGGTGTATCTTCATAAGTTGGAGATTTTTATAAGAAATTATTGTACTTGTTCACACATACTTCCACATCATAGACTCTATAATGATGCTTAAGTACTTGTGAGTCCAGAAAGTTAAATTAGAGTCGAATTGGTTTAGTCAAATTTTTGTCAACTATTTGGTCAAGAGCCGGTCCATTGGGTTGACAAGGTCATGGTTAATGAATCTAAACATGTATGGTCTATTATATATGAAGTATTCAGGCCCATTGATAATAAGTTTGAAACTATCAGCATATAAGCCCAAAATATATCGTTAACCCTAAATATAAACATATCTTTCAACTGTTCTGATCGACAGACAAATTCATCATAGTCAGATCATGATTAATTTTTTTAGTTGATTCGTAACCATATTTAGCCAAACATAATCAAATTTCAAGGAAATCCAACGGTCATATAAAAATATATTCATGATGTCGTATAACGGTTCCAATTAACTTTTCTGTGGACACATCCGGAAATATCACGCACTTTGGAGTATTTCCCATGGTTGGATCTTTGTGAAACGTTTACAGTGGTTAAAGGAGAAGAATATGTAACATATAACAAAATTACAGAATAATCCAACGGTTGAAATTCCTAAACTTTAAGTTTTTCGAAGCTGTTATAAAATCTAGTTTTTGAGATTGCATCATATTCTGATTTGATTGAAATTTTTATCGAGTATTTAATTCCTAATTGGTTCATACATATTCAAATTTTGTGAAAATATAACGGTGAAATCTTTGTTTTTTACAATCATTTATTCGTGGAACCCTATAAATTCTATGAAAAGGAAATTCTTTTTGTTAAAAAGAAATACCTGGTGACGCATCCTTAATATTATAACCATAAGACCCGAACCATGCTAATCTTTAAGAAGATAGTTCTCGAACGATTAAAAAAATTGCACAGTTGATAGAGTCGTGCTGATAACGTGTTGCAGTAGAATAATAGGGAAAGAGAAAGAGGTAAAGAAAGAGAAGGATTCTATTGATAAGAGAGTTGTGTATGTTACATGGATAAATTATCCTTTATATACATGGAGAGGGGAAAACCAAAAGACTTCCGTTTTGGACCGCACATCCATGGACATGGGCCCTTTAACATTAAGGGATATTTCCGTGGCTTCTAATTCTACCAATGCTGCGTCATTCTCTAAGTATTCATTATCACCATGTTGGCCAGTTTTTGTGGTCACCAATGCTCTTATTTCATCCATATTTTTACCTTTTTTTTTATCACCATGGTTGTCGGTCTTTGCGTTACTAGTATTTTGTAATCCCTTTGCTGCCAAGTGCTGCTATTATTTCATCCATATTTTCAGCTTCATCCATATTAGCACTTTCATTGGTTGGTAATACCTACAGCCAAATTTAATACGTTAGTTTTTTTTTCCTTATAATTATCTTTGCCGATCAAAAAATAAAATAAAATATATACATATATATATATATATATACCCTACTACGAGTAGAATTTTAAATATGGGACAACAATGATAAGGAAATTTTAATAATTTTTTATTAATATTATTACATAATTAACTAATTGGAAGTCTAACAAGCTAAGCTCCAAACAGCGAACTATTACATAAGTTGAAAAGGTTGCCGTGTTAGCCTATTCGCGAGCCTCATGAGGAACAAAGCCGAGGGAGCCAAAGTGTGGCTAATGTCGTCGCAAGGGGGGCAAGCTAACTATATCGTCCATGTCAAACTCTGTAATATTGCGCCATCTGTGACTCGAACCTGGGACCTCCTGGAATGCATGAAACCTCTGTGAAGCGCATTAAACCAGCTGAGCTACAAGCCGGTTTAATACCTTGAAGATTCTAAAAATTGAATTTAGCTCTGCTCGATTAGAGTACACACTCGACTATGGGTAGAGTTCTAAATGTTGTATAAGTTTGGCAAGGAAATTTAAGAATACCTTGCCGATTCTTGAAACCGAATTTGGCTTGCAGTATAATACGCTAGGTCGATCGTCTGACTATTAGAGTTTCTAATACAAATTTGACCTATCAACTCTGGTACTTGAACGGTTATTATTTAGCTTCATTTATGACCAAGTCGGGTGACGATTCTAATGAAAGACAAAAACTCATACCTCCTGCTTCCTTTTTTTCCTTTTTTTTATAGGACATAGTTGGAACTTAGGTTTGGAGGAGAAGAAGAAAGGTTTAGGGTTTAGAGAAGAAACTGGTTTCTTATTGATTGTATTAAGATATCCGATTACAATATACTCGTGTGTTATATATATACACTTGGTTGCTTCTTTACAAAGTAATACCTAAGATACAAGATACGTGTTTACAAAGTTACCTAAATACAAACTATTGTACGTAACCATTACGTTACGTCAATACCCTCCCGCAAGCGTAACGGGTCATCATGAACCGTTAGCTTGGACCGTAATAAAGAAAAGCGATCCGTAGGAAGTGGTTTGGTAAAAATATCTGCAATCTGATCCTTTGAAGAAATGAAACGAACATCTAGTTGTTTCAAATCAACCTGATCACGAATAAAGTGGTAATCAATCTCGATATGTTTGGTGCGAGCATGAAAAATCGGATTTACTGTGAGATAGGTTGCACCAAGATTATCACACCACAGAACTGGTGGAGACAAAGTATTAACTTGCAATTCTGAAAGGAGAGAACGAATCCACATAATTTCAGTAGTAGAAATTGCAGGACCCCTATATTCAGCTTCTGTGCTAGAACGAGATACGGTTTTCTGTTTTCGAGCACTCCAAGAGATAATGTTAGCACCCAAATAAACACAATACCCACTTGTAGACCTTCGATCATCCAAAGAACCAGCCCAATCGGAATCAATATAAGCACAAAAAGATAATTGTAGAGCATTAGCTGGCTTAAGCGTGATACCAAAAGTAGAGGTTTGTTTAAGATATCTTAAGATACGTTTAACTAACAGCCAGTGAAATTCCGTTGGAGCATGCATATACTGACATACTTTGTTGACGGCATAAGCTAAATCTGGACGTGTAAATGTAAGATATTGTAAAGCACCGACAATACTCCGATACTCCGTAGGATCTCGTAAAAGAGTACTCCGGTGAGATGATATATCACCAGTAGTACTTAATGGAGTTTGAATAGGCTTAACACCATCCATTTTAGCACGAATAAGAAGATCATGTGCATACCATTTTTGGGTAAGAAACATACCAGACGAAGTGCGAGTAGCCTCAATCCCCAGAAAGTAAGATAATGAGCCAAGGTCCTTGATAGCAAATTCCTTATGGAGAGACAGACGAATAAATTCCAAGGTTGCAGTATTAGAACCAGTCAAAATAATATCGTCGACATAAGCAAGTAAGTAGACGACCCCATGTGCATCACGTCGAATAAATAATGAAGAATCACACTTAGAAGTAACAAAGCCTAGTTGAAGTAAGAAAGTACTAAGCCGATGATACCATGCCCGTGGTGCCTGTTTTAGACCGTAAAGAGACTTATGGAGTTTACAGACGTGGTTAGGAAAATTAGGATCAATATATCCTAGTGGTTGCTTCATGTAAACCTCCTCTTCAAGATTCCCATGCAAAAACGCATTCTGAACATCAAGTTGATTAATACTCCAATTATGGGACAAAGCTAAAGTAAGAATAATCCGAATAGTGCATGGTTTGACCACTAGGCTGTATGTCTCAGTAAAATCCACTCCTTCTTGTTGATTGTATCCCTTAGCGACCAAACGAGCTTTGTAACGTACAATCTTGCCATTAGCATCTCTTTTAATCCGATACACCCATTTACAACCAACTAGATTCATAGAAGGATCAAAAGGAACATAGGTCCACATACCATTTTTGAGAAGAGCGTTATACTCATCATCAGATGCTTGACGCCAATTTGGGTCCGCCTGTGCTTGAGAGAAGCAGGTTGGTTCAATAGTGGAATCACAGACAAGAGAATATTTAGAATTTGGTTTGAAAATCCCATCTTTGGCTCGAGTGACCATAGGATGAACAGATGGAGCATCAGGAGGTACGGTAGAGGACGGCATATGCTCAGGTAATGAAGAAGATGTAGACTGTAAACCATCAGTGGCGAACAACGCAGGTGTAGAAGTTGACGCAGGTGGAGAAGCTGACGTTGTGCTAGAAGATGCAGGTGACGAGGCAGTTGGTGATGCTGACGGTTCACGTGTGGGAGATAGCTGGATATGCTGTAACGGACCAGGCAGGTGCAGAACAGGAGAAGGTAACTCCACAGGTTGTATAGGTTCCACACTTGCGGACGATGGGTGAACAGGTAGTTGGAACTTAGGTTTGGAGGAGAAGAAGAAAGGTTTAGGGTTTAGAGAAGAAACTGGTTTCTTATTGATTGTATTAAGATATCCGATTACAATATACTCGTGTGTTATATATACACATTCGGTTGCTTCTTTACAAAGTAATACCTAAGATACAAGAGACGTGTTTACAAAGTTACCTAAATACAAACTATTGTACGTAACCATTACGTTACGTCAATAGACATGCCTCCCACTTCAATGCGTCTGCTCAAGGGTAAACTTGCAGTAGGGATCGGATAAAAAGTTTAGGTAAAGCGAGCAAATGTTATGGAAAGTGGAGGGGAAACATATTACAACAGCACAAGAAAAATGGAGTGTTATCTGGCTCTTTACCAAAAGGTAGCCAGCAAGACCTGAACCGATCGAGAAGCTCTTTTATTTTACCAACTCGGCTCAGTCTGGTTGGATTGAAACCTTTCGACGTGTGCGGATGGGATTACACTATTACAGTACATAGTCACTTGCATTTCTAGATTTAGGACAACGTCAAGAAATAAAAATCAA
The DNA here is from genome assembly GCA_023529315.1 of Papaver bracteatum. NCBI lineage: Eukaryota > Viridiplantae > Streptophyta > Magnoliopsida > Ranunculales > Papaveraceae > Papaver > Papaver bracteatum. The sequence goes on from JAJJWX010004162.1 coordinate 59,803, forward strand.
AAGCATTAAATGTAAAATGACCAAAAAATAAACTGAGCCAATTATGAAAGTAGAAGTAGAGCAGAAACTAGTCTAGTCTTTAAAAACTTGTGTCCACTTTCACATCCCTTTTGTTCTGTAATTTGAAACTAAAAGCTTTTTCCAATGAATACTATTATCTCAACTCCAAACTCCTATCAACTTCATCTTCTTCTTAAGAATGTTCTTATAATCTTCGCCGCGTTCCAGATGTGTAGAAGTATCACTAGTTCGGCAAGTCCCCAGGAGAGTGATCATGATCGAGCCCTATTTGTTTTCGGAGATTCCTTGGTTGATGTTGGTAACAATAACTACATTCCTCTTACGGTTGGGAAAAGTAACTACTTCCCTTATGGAATGGATTTTCCTGGCGTCATATCTCCTACCGGACGTTTTACCAATGGAAGAACAGTTGTTGACATTATAGGTAACTAACTAATTAGTTAAAATTATCTTGTTATTATTTCGGGTTTTTATTGAAAATGAATTTGATTAAGTGATCATCGAGCTAATTGAGCAGGAAAAGAGTTGGGTTTAAAACATTACATTCCTCCATATTTGGCTCCAACAACAGTTGGGGACGTCGTTCTTCGTGGAGTCAATTATGCATCTGGTGGTGCTGGAATACTCAATGATACAGGCGCTTTCTTGGTACGTAATTTAACTTCAAGTCTTCAACCACTGACTCGTTGATAAGCATTAATGTAATCATTTTAGAGGTAATTGGTACTTGAGCAGTATTTGCTTATGCATATAGGGTGGCCGAATCAACATGGATGCACAGCTTGATAACTTTGCTAATACAAGGAACTATATAATATCGAATGCTAATGTTGGGAATTCTTCGGAAACGCTGTTACGGAGAGCTCTTTTCGTTGTGGTAATTGGTTCAAATGATTTCATTGGCAACTATTTCTCTCCAGTTCCCTATGTACCTACACAAAAATCGATGCCTCTAGAAATGTTTGTCGAGTCATTGATCTCAAGATTCAGATTGCAACTAACAGTAAGATGAATTAGTCGCTCTCTATTTGTTTGTTTGCGGATATACACATATGTAACATCACCTGATGAATTTGTTTTTCGCGGTCACTCTGTGTAGAGATTGTATGAAATGGGTGCAAGAAAGATTGCTGTTGCAAATGTCGGACCTGTTGGTTGCACCCCGTTAGAAAGAGCTCTGAATCCATCGTATACAACCGGCGATTCTTGCATCAGTTTCATTGATAATGCAGTGATTTTATTTAACAAGAAACTGAAGAGCCTACTCATGGATTTGAACTCAAATCTTGCTGGATCCAAATTTTTATGTGCTGATGTCTACGGCATTTTATCTCATCTTATCAGTAACTATCAATCTTATGGTACGTATAATTGATGATTAACGTCCGTAACTACTTGATTGTAGTGATAAAACAATAACATTTATTTATTTGTCTGTCTTTTTTTTTTTCCTTTTTAACTAGGTTTTGAGAACTACAATTCTCCATGTTGTAAAATACTTCCAAGAGCTTTGCGAGGTTTGTTACCTTGCAGTCCGACATCAATAGTTTGTAGTAACCGGTCCGAGTATGTATTTTGGGATATGGCTCATCCAACTGATGCTACTAATGTGATTATTGCAAAGAAGCTGCTCAATGGTGATTCCAACGCCATATATCCAATGAATATTCGCCAACTCTACTACGCATGAGGGATGCTGTCCTCAACAATTATCAGTGCCAATGCTAAGAGCTCTTAGGCTCATCTTTCTTTCCACCCCTTCTACCATTTCAAATAGTTTGGTGTGTATGTAATAATTTGTTTTCAGTGGTTTGGTTTGTCATCATTCGCAATAGTAATCACATTAAAAGCAAACCGTGAACGGGTTGCCATTTTGCCTCCTGCAGGGCCATAACTCTATCCTGTCAAGACTAGACTAAATTTGAAATTTGAAATTGAATTGAACTGAATACACTGCATTACCAAAATTGCCAATTTGAAATGAAAACACTTTATTTTTTTCTCACTGTTCAGATGATTAAAATGGAAATAAACTGAATAATGTTATCTTGATCCCATTATCCCAGGTTGGTGCATGCATAGTAATTGAAAATAATTCAATGCACCATTCTCTTGCCAACCACTACTTTGTTTATCAAGTATCAAAGTTCAATCCATCGAGGCATTGGTGCTATGCTAATCTGAACTAGTTCATTAACTGCGCAAGAGTACTCTTGTTCAATGAACATTTTTATGTTGCATTGGACATTTGAAAAATCACCTTTGTCTACCCAAACCCACCTGACCTATTAGAAAGAAACGATTTTTCTGGGGACTACTTTGTGATAGGAATGTCCACCCTACATTCTAAGGGGTGTCCTAAAAAATTAGGGAAGACTAATCTGCCCTTATCCTAATTAAGGTTATAACTAATCCTAATAACCCACTAATTTAACCACTACCCACTAAATTAAAACCTAATATCAGTTTCAAAACCCTTCTTTTCTTTTCTTTTCTTCTTCATCTTCTTCTTCATCTTCTTCTTCTTCTCTTCTTCTTCGTAGACATCGACGTTAATCGTCGATTCGAAAAAAAATCATCGTCGATTAATCAATCTTTTTAAACAATGCGTTCTAAGCAAACCCTAAGAATTCCAGGATTGAGTCCGGGATTGGCGAATATAGCGAATCTCCCAAATCAATTTCAAATTGATAAACAACTTGAAGCAAAGTTGAGAGACCAAATCAAGCATCCAACAACAACCAAGAAGTCTGATTCGAGTAAAATGAAAATCCGCAGGTAATTTCCTTCATACCCATTCCTTTTAATTCTTTTTTTGTTGAAGAAATCTATTAGAAATCATCAAAAACCATAGAAAATGGTAGTTACAGTATAGATTTCGGCTAAGAGAAATTTTGAAGATTTTGGTAACTGAACTTTCAATATGAAGAACAGTTCGGAAAATTAGGAATTTTTAGGTAACCGAACTATGTAGTTCGGTAAGCTCGCAAAAAAAAAATTGTGTAACCGAACTCCTTCTTTATATGAGAAATTTTAGTTCGGTGTAGTCGATAAATTTATATAGGTAACCGAACTTTGATAAAATATATTTCGATTACTTCGCAATTTCTAGGGGGTAACCGAACTTTGATCTGTCTACACCAAACTTGTAGTTCGGCGACTTCACAACTTATACCAGATAACCGAACTTTAGTCTGTTAACATTTTGTGTTTGATGTAATCCCATGTTCAATTTTATTTGATAAGGTACAATATTTTTTTAGCTAGTAATGTGGTTTTCATTCATTAGGTTCTTGCTCGTCCCTTAAGAAACAAAACGCCACGGTAAACAGTGACTTCGTCGAAGTACGGCCAACAATATTAAACAATGGAATCTCGTACTTGTTCGTCTTATAAGTACAATCCATTATTAAAACTTCATGAAAGCATTGAGCCAATTGAACACTCGTTGGATGCACAATGAATAGTTGTGTTATCTCTCCGTCTGAATCCACATCCTTTTGAACCGCGTAGTCTTTCTCTTTGGCCAAATAAAAACAATTGTTGCATCTCTTGTCTATCTCTCCATTCCTGCTTTCTAATTGTCTCAATTGCATTGTAAATGGTGGACAAAGATGAGTGGTTATCCTTGTTATCCTCATTTAGTATTTGGAGCATTTGAATCGGTGAAAGACCTACTTTCCTCATTTTAGATACCTTGTCCATCTCTTGAGGAGTTAGCTTGGCCGCCATGAAATGTCCTTCAAGATGCTCCGGACGAGGGTGGTTATGACAACCTTCCATAACCATGTAGAGAACCCATCCATCCAATTCTTCGTTGTAATTAAATGCAAGCTTGAATGGGCATTTAATCTTCTTTGAGAAAGTTTTGTTCTTTATATTTGTCTTTCCTTTATAAACAATAACCATTTCTCTTGTGGATTTTATCGGGATCACCGCTTCTCTCACAAACCATTTCAAAGCGGGTTTTGCTTTCTTTCCCATTCAATACTAATACGCACATGTCTTTTAGTGCATATTGTCTAGCCCAACTCTTTTCCTCTAAAGGACTTTTGAATACCAAGTCATTCATATAGTGATGGGATGTGTTATCGTACAAAATATCAACAGGGGTAGGTTGATTTTCCATTGGTTCTATTGGATCAGATGCAACCCACGAGTAATATCACAACGTCAACACCAACCAAAAATAAGAAATACTTAAATTTTCGGCAATGTAAAAATAATATACGATCTTTCCGAACATAAAGTTCGGTTATGAAAAAAAAAATACGATCTTGCCGAACTTGTTCTATGGAATTTTCTATGGTATAGTCCGAAAACATAATTACTACACTCAACTAAACCGAACTACAAAATTTGGTTAGATATTCAATGAACGTGATTTGCGATCTTGCCGAACAAAAAGTTTAGTAACAAAGGGACTAAACTCGACTAAACCGAACTATTAACTGTATACTCTAGAAAATTAGTTCGGCAACGTTTCCTGGAAAAAGATAACTGAAATCTCAAAAACCTCCATTAAAAAAGAGTTCGGTTACTTGCGTATGCTGAAGTGAGTAACCGAACTGCACATACAGGAGAGTTTGGCTACCTGTTCTGCAAAATTGCTAACCAAACTACTTTGACCTAGCCGAAATTTCTTCTTGAAATTTTTGATTCGGCCAATTTTTTGCAAAATTCAAGCTACATTAACTAAATTTGAGCCATGCCTGAGTACCCAAAACTTCATCTTCTGGTTGTGGCTGATAAAATTCATCATTTGGGTTGTTAAGTTAAGTTTGGGGTAAATAGCTTCCATTATCTAACAAATAACTCATATCTGGATCATTAGAAATATTGACAAATATATTAGGAGATGAAGGAGGTTCTGATTCTGAAGAGGAGGTATCATCACATGAATCACTCATATCATATTTACCAAACTCAAAATATGATTTTTTGGGTTCTTCCCTCTTCTTCTTCTTCTTCTTCTTCTTCTTCTTCTTCTTCTTCTTCTTCTTCTTCTTCTTCTTCTTCTTCTTCTTCTTCTTCTTCTTCTTCTTCTTCTTCTCTCATAATTCTGATTCTAACAAAACCATCCTATTAATAACTCACTAATCAGTAGTTAATCATTACACTAACACTAACTAATTTAATTACCAAGGGTAAAATTAGTATTAAAAAAATTAGATAAGGGGTGACCCAAAATTACTTCAAATATCCTATTAAAAATAGAAGAGTAATCCCCCACCTTTTTTGAGTTGTCCCAAAAAAATCTTTCATTAGAAATTTGTTGATGGCTTGGTGTGCAAATCTATTCTAATACCCAATGTCATGGTTGTACAGTGTTAAAGTCGTTGAGTGATGATACCAATGACTTGAGTATGAAACTTCCCCGCATAAATTTCTTTATCGATCACTTTCTTCTTCTTTTTTACAATTTCGATACAGTTATTTTGTTTTTAATTCTTTCTTATTTATCTGGGAGGTGAATTTTATCCCATTCTCCTTTTGTATTTTCAAGCAACAATGCTCAATAATGGAGCTTGTAAGTTATAACTACATTTTCAAAGCTAGTGATTTTCTTAGACATAATGAGCCATATCTTATCTGCATATCTCATTACTGATAATGAAGTTGCATCAGCACATAAATTAAGTGAGCTTTTAATTATATTCCTAAATAAGAAATTAGAATCTGACAGCCATGCCCATGATTGCAAGCTCAACAAGCCTTTCTACACTTATCTTTGCACAAAGTTAGTTTCCTTGTAATTTAGAAACTCTAGAATAGATTTAGTAACAACCAATAATGATGTAGAACTGTATAAGTATAACGAATCAATGTCATTATATAGAAAATGAAATTGAGTTTTATATTACACATTCCAACTTTGAAGTTATGGGTGGCAACATCAACACGTACTCCTACAGTTATCCATGTTTTCTTCTTATGATTCATGTCCTTGTGCTTGTTAAGATTTGTTTAGCCTATAATACTAATAACAACGAAAGTAAGTGTCCAGCACTATTTGTATTTGGAGATTCTTTGGTTGATGCTGGAAACAATAACAGACTTATTAACATCGCAAAATATAACGTGGTACCTAATGGAATCGATTTTCCGGGCGGGATACCTACTGGTCGTTACACCAACGGAGAAACGGCTATTGATTTTGTAGGTATTGAAATATCAACCACATGCATAAGTTATCCCCGGTGAATTTAAGAGAATACAAAGAGGTTGTTTTCCAAAATTTAAAATTTGTTGTTATCTTCTTTTTGTAGGTCAAGGATTGGGTTTCAAGAACTTCATTCCGCCTTACAATGATCCAACTACTGCTGGAGAAGTTGTTTTTCATGGAGTCAATTATGCATCTGGTGGTAGTGGAATTCTTGATCACTCTGGTTATATCCTAGTAAGTTACTAGCTTACTCTTTAATTAGCCAGTTACTAATTATAAGTTAACTAGATAATTAATTAAATCTTTGATCGTCAAACTATATGTAGGGAGATCGATTCAGTATGGATGAACAAATTGATAATTTTGAAAATACAAGGCAATTCATAATCTCGAGTATCGGTAGTAATGCAGCTTCCGAGATTTTCTCTAAAGCTCTCTTTAGTGTTGGTATTGGTTCAAATGATTTAGGTTTGAAATATTTCATTCCGCTCATTTCAATACCTAAACAAAAGTTGATTCCTCTACAAGAGTTTGTAGATTCAATGATCTCAAAATATAGACTTCAACTAACGGTAAGAATAAAAATTACCTCAAATTTTTCTGGTTTTTACTTTTTACCTCTCGATTTTCTGTGCTACAACAAATTCGTGAACTTGTCATATGCAGAGACTATATGAGTTTGGTTCTAGAAAGTTTGTCATTCAAAACGTTCCACCTATTGGTTGCCTCCCGTTTGAGAGGGAAGTGAACAAGCAATGGAACGGGGATTCTTGTGTCGCACCCATAAATGATACAACAATGTTGTTCAACACGGAACTGGAGTCTTTGGTATTGGAGTTGAACTCTAGTCTTGTTGGATCACAGTTTCTTTACGCGGATATATACTACATTTCTTGGGATCTCATCAATAATTATCAGTCTTACGGTACGCTGAATTATGGCGTTATAACATGGAATACAATTTAGTAATTTACAATTAGATGATTTTCTTCAGTAATCTACACTTTTCTTGTAATTTACATGTTAGGTTTTGAGAACAATGATTCTGCATGTTGTCGAGGATTGGGTTCTTATGGAATGTTGGGATTGTGTCGTCCAACATCGGAAGTTTGTTCTGACCGGACCAAATACATATTTTGGGATTTGGCTCATCCCTCGGAGGCCGTCAACTTTCTTGTCGCTAACCGATTGCTCGATGGTCATTCCGACGACATATACCCGATAAATATTCGTCAACTCCGTAACAGCTAAAGACCTTCATATAAAATAATTCCCGATAAACAATAATTTAGAATTTTAGAGAAATTAGTGAAGATGTTTTTCTTATCTTATGGTTGTTTGGTAACCATTATTTTAATGGATTATCATCTTATAATCTATTATGCAGATTATAATGGATTCTATATGCGTTTGGTAACCATTATAATAATTATTTATTTTAATCATAATTGAAAAAATCCATCATTAGTATAAAACAAGGTTTGGATAAGTTTGCCTTTGTTAGTGGTGGTCGGGATTTGTCTGGACAAAGATAAATCAAGGGATGTGGTTCTCCTGACCACCCCCTACATCTCGCACGTGTGGCGTTAATTCCAATATTATGAATGAAAAATGAATACACAAATCAGGATATGGAAATTCAAAAATTATAACAGGGAGGTTCGACCTCATGACCTATTGTGTCATAAGAGTGGCCTCTAACCAGTGTTCCACCTTGGTTGGAATTGATAGAAAATATAAATCAACAGTGGTGGTTTGTTCAACTTAAATACCATAATTGCTTTATTAATTAGTGTTTCACTAATTGCACATAATAAATAATCTATTCATTATAAAGCGTTTTATTAATTAGTGTTTCACTAATTGCTCATAATAAATGACTAATCATTTTTTAATTATAAATATTTTATTAATTAATTATAATATTTATTTTTATTAATAAGTAATTTTGATAAATAATATCAATAGACATTTTTTGCGACAATGAGTAGTAGAAGAGGTGGGGGTCGAAAGATTAGTGGTGGTTAAGGGCGGAGCCAAGCACAATTATATTTATTTTTGTTCTTTTATCGTAAAATGGGATACAAAGTCCATTTTTCACATGTATCCAACTTGCCAAGAATTTTTTCTCCCTCTCTCCTCAAAATCCTGGCTCCGCCCCTGGTTTTTGGTGGAAGAAGTAGTGACGGTGAATGCTGGTGAGTAGTGATGGACAATATTAATTTTATGTTGTCGTTACCACATCGATAACATCATAGTGTGGAAGATGTGGTTGGTTGTTTTTAACACTTATTTCAGGGATGATATCATACAAGACAATATTTTCATGATCGTAGTTGGATCACCCAAACGGTGCCCCTGTTATCTTTGGTACTATATCGTATAAATCATGATTTTTTAATGTTAAAATAAAATTGATTGAAATACAAAAAAGAATATATACACGGAAAAATAATAATAATGAAACTAATCAATTGACGAAATTTTGTTCAATCTAAAGCTCATACATGGCATTTGTGATTGAAAATTAGAATTGAGTCCAACAACCTACATGGGATGGGTGGCAGTGATGGTGCTAGTGGTGGAGTCAAAAACTGACATTGAGGAGGCCTATTTAAAAAAAACATGTAAACTTTGGTGGACTAAACAATAAATATATATGGACAAAATTCTATTTATAAAATAAACTAAAAAAATTATGTAGTTATTAAAATTTTAAGGGGTTAGAGCCAGGTTAGTCAACCCTTGGCTCCGCCACTAGGTGGTGGTGGATAAAAAAGTGGATTCATATGGTTTTATGGTGGTGGCGGGTATTGGTGAAAAAAAAACATATTATGCTAATTTCGTAACGCCACAAAATGTGTAACGTTATATTATAAATTATAAAACGTGGTTGATCATTTTAATGTTAAAATAAACTCAATAAAACACATGTCCATTTAAAAAAATTGGTGCCATCAATTGCCATGTTATGTAATAACTAAACGAACGACACTAATCAAGATCAGAACATATGAAATTATTTATTATCGATTTGTTTATGTAAAATGTGGTCAAGATTTGACCTTGGCAAAGAAAATTTACCGCTGGGGTATGTTTAACTTAACCATTTTTAAACGTTTTATTAATTAGTGTCTCATTGATTGTTCATAATGATTAATTAAATTTCTATTATAAATGTCCCTTTAATAATCTAACATAAATACATAATTTTTTTAATAAATAATTTTACTAGCATTAACAAAGGTTGGTTGAAAAACGGCCGAGTCACGCTCTGCAAACCGGCGATCAACTCGGTGATTTTTTTTCTTCTCAATTCAACATTTATTGCGTCAATCTTCATTAATTCAGGTGAATTTTGTCCAGACTCTTCTTGTTTTGATAGATCAGGTGATGTTTAATCATTGAAACTGGTGGTTTTATGGATCTTCATCCTGATTCCACTGATTTTGAAAAATTCAGAACAGATATGTTAGGTTTTAATAAAAATGATAATTCGCAAGTGATTCCCTCGATTGAATTGCCTGATGATTTATTTGAAGAAAGTATCAATCCATGGAAGTTTTCTCTTATAGGTAGATTGAATTTACAACATATTAAATTTGTGGATGCCTTTGTTATTCTTCGTCAACAATGGAAATTAACTGGTGGGTGTAAGCTTATTCCATTAGGAAGAGGTTTTTTCACGATCAAACTTGATAATGCAACAGATAAACAGTATATTCAGGAGGGTACATGGGAGGTGCTGGATCAAATTTTACGAGTAAGAAAGTGGATCTCCAATTTCAGACCTGAAAGTCAAAAAACCTCTAAAGCTATGGTGTGGGTAAGATTTCCAGGACTTGGACTTGAATTTTGGAATAAGAAAATTATGTTTAAGATATGTAAGGAGTTTGGTAATCCCATCAAGCTTGATGAAGCAACTGATAAATGTGAAATTGGGTATTATGCAAATGTGCTAGTTGAAATTGATTTTGCTAAGAAAGTTCCAAATAAGATTTGGATTGGTACCAAGTATGGTGGTCTTTTTCAAGATTTATCCATCCCTGTATGTCCTAAATTATGTCCAACTTGTAAGGCTGTTGGTCATCTAATCACTGAATGCAGAGTTGAGAAATCTAAAGTACAGCAAACTCAGCAAAAAAATAAGCAAGCTCCATTGAATACTCCTCAGAAGTTGAATACTCCTCAGCAACATCTAAAGAATGGAAAATCTTATGAACCTTTTGATATTTGTGATAGATCAGAAGTTGGTGAAATTTTGCAAAGTAGTTGTTCTGTAACTAATCAAAACCATGTTGAAGATTCTATCATTTCTAATATTATATCTCCTGGTGCATTTCAAGCTGTTAGTGATCCAATTTCACTCAATTTGGATGGAGGAAGATTTAGTGCTCTTAATAATATGGAACCTAAAGAGGATGATGTTTTCAGTGTGGATAAGGAAATTTTAACTGAAGTGGAACCTCAAAAACTACTTCATATGGCAGAGGTGACAGAGTTGGAAAAAAGTGTGATGAAATTTGTGAATGCTTCTTCAGGAGTAGTTACAACTGAACTTGTTCCCTTTACTACTTGGTCTTCAGTAGTTAATTCATCTGGTAAGAAGATAGAATCTCAAGCTAGTACTTCTATTCCAGTAGTTAAAAATGTTTCAGCTACTAATAATACTTCTCAAGCAGCAGTAAAATATAATTTTAGAAAAAATGTGGGTAAGGGGGGTCCAAAACCTCCTCCAACCAAAACATGAAAGTCTTACTTTGGAACTTAAGGGGTCTTATAAGAGCTAGGGCCCAACAAAAGTTACACAATTTAGTCAGTCAATTTCAGCCTACTATTCTGTGGATTGCAGAACCTAAAATAAAGTGCTCTGCCTCTTTTTGTAGTAAATTAAATCTTCCTGGTATGCAGTCTATAGTTATTCACAATGCTTCATCAACACATAAAAGTAACATATGGTTGTTTTGGAGTAGTTCTATTGCAACTCCTTCAGTTGTTTCTATATCAAGTCAAATGATCACAGTGGTTGTTGGGGATGTTTTGATTTCTGGAGTTCATGCTAATGTAAAAATGATTCAAAGAAGATTTATGTGGTTTGAAATGCAGTTGATTAGTGACCTCAAGAAACCTTGGTTAGTAATTGGTGATTTTAATTCAATTCTTTCAGTTGATGATAAAGTTGGTGGTAAATCCCCTTCAAGAAGGTCAATGTTGGATTTTAGTGAATGTTTAAATACCTGTAATTTGATACAAGCTCCTAAGGTGGGTTTAGACTTTACTTGGTCAAACTGTCAACATGGAAGTAAGAGGATACTGTGTACTTTGGATAGAGCAGTTTTTAATATTGAATGGTTAAAATTATACAGTGATTGGGGTTACAAGGTTGGTGCCAGGGTTGTTTCTGATCATTCTCCTTAAATGGGGGGGTTGTGTTAACATACCCAGACCTGCAAATACTCCTCTTAGATTTCAAAAGATGTGGTTAGAGCATCCTGGTTTCATGAAAGTAGTTGAAGATAGTTGGGAAGAACCAGTTGATGGAGATCCTGCTTTCATTTTGATGCATAAGCTGAAGAGATTAAAAGTAATCCTAAAGGAGTGGAACTGGAAAAAAAATTGGTAATGTTCAAGTCAAGATTAAGGAGGCACAAAAGTTAGTTTATGAAAAGATGATAATTTCTGATTTCAATCCTCATGATGAACAAGCTTTATCAGAATTGGTTATTGCTCAAAATGATCTCAATTCAAAGGAAGTGCAGCAATGTACTATGCTTAAGCAAAAATCAAGAATCAAATGGATTCAAGAGGGCTCAGCTAATACAAATTTCTTCCACACAAATGTGAAAATAAGACAAGCTAAGAATATGATTTATGAGCTTGAGGATGATGATGGAAATATTGTAGCAGATCAAGCAAAGATAGCTGATATTTTAGTTAACTTCTTTCAACAGAAATTTAAATTTAAAGAAATCAACTTAGATGATTCTCTATTGGATGTCATTCCTAATTTAATATCAGAACAAGAGAAAGTTATGATGGAGGCAGTGCCAGAGCTAGAAGAAATAAAAAATGCAGTTTTTAGTATGAATGATGATGGAGCTCCAGGTCCAGACATCTTCTCTGGAATTTTTCACATGTCTTGCTGGGATATTATCAAGTGTGATCTTTTAGCTGCAATTCAATATTGTTGGAGGAGAAAATATATTCCAAGGGGTATGAATTCCAACTTCTTAGTTTTACTTCCTAAAGTCAAGGGTGCAAAGAAACCAAACCAGTCCAGGCCCATTGGACTGAGTAATTTCAATTTCAAAATCTTTACAAAGATAATTGCTACAAGAATGAATGATATGATGAATAAATTGGTTTCAAAGCAACAAGCTGCTTATATAAAAGGTAGAAGTATACATGAGCAGGTTATGTTAGCTTATGAGTTGGTAAATGAAATGAAACATTCAAGAAGAGGAGGGAATGTTGGGTTGAAGCTTGACATATCTCAGGCATATGACTCTGTGAGTTGGAACTTTCTGTTTATAGTGCTTCAAAAATATGGTTTCTCTGCAAGTTGGTGTGGTTGGCTGAGAACATTATTTGCATCTTCTAAAATATCTGTTATGATCAATGGTAGTCCTCAAGGTTTTTTCTCAATGGAGAGAGGTTTAAAACAGGGTGATCCACTTTCTCCCATTCTGTTTATACTTATGGAAGAAGTATTAAGTAGGAATATAACTAAGCTGGTTGAAATGAGGAAGTTGAAACCAATGGTCATAAGAAAGGGTGTGTACCCCACTCATCTGTTTTTTTGTAGATGATGTATTCATCTTTAGTAATGGATCAAAGAAAATATTAGAAGCCCTCACAACTTTGCTCAAGAAATATCAAGATAGCTCTGGCCAGATAATTAATAAACAAAAGAGAAAATGTTTTGTGGATGGTTGTACTCCAGCAAGAAAAGCTCAAATCTCAACCCTAATGCAAATGGAGCTAGCAACTTTTCCTGGTAAATATTTTGGTGTCATACTAAAACCTGGGAGAGTGAAATCAGAAACAATGTGGCCAATGGTGGAAATGATACAAAGTTATTTAGCTGCTTGGAAGGGTAGAATGCTTTCTTTTCATGATAGACTTGTGCTGATTAAATCTGTGCTATGCAGTATACCTATTTATAATATGGCAGTTTATAAATGGCCAAGTTCAGTCATAAAAATCTGTGAAAAAATCATAAGAAACTTCTTATGGACTGGAGATAGTGAAAGTAGAAAGCATGAAACTCTTGGTTGGAGTAAAGTTTGTGCACCTTTCAATGAAGGTGGTTTGGGGATCAGGAGGCTAGAAGTAATCAATAAAGCCATACTGATGAAAATGATGTGGAGGTTTATAAATTTCAATGATGATTGCTCGTAATTTTTTGCTGCCAAATACAAGGATAAAAATAACCAGTGGAGTTCTCAATGGAAATTATCATCAGTTTGTCCAGGGTTGAAGTGGGCTTGGATGGAGCTTAAATCTAATTTGAGATGGAATGTTGGTAATGGCGATAAAATATCATTGTGGTTTGATACTTGGGTAGGTGACAAACCTGTGAACTGCATTGATAAAAAATTGTTGCAGATGAAAGTGAGTGATTTGATTATCAATGGTGACTGGTGTATACCAAGTGCTTTGCAAAATATCATTTCATATGAATTTCCAATAATAAGTGGAGAGCAGGATAGACTTCTATGGAGTGGGGATATTAAAGGCTTCTTCACTACATCATCTATTGTTGAGCAAATTAGAGTTAAACAACCCAAATTACAATGGCCTGGAAAAATTTGGAATCACTTTCTGCATCCAAGCATCTCTAGTAATGTGTGGAAGATTCAACAGGGAGTGTATACTGATGATGAAAAGCTACTGAAAATGGGTTATTCTCTTGCCTCAAAATGTTGCATCTGCAAGTTATCTCAAGACAGTATGGAGCACCTCCTCTGGCAGTGTCACTTCAGTAAGTATATTTGGCAATGGTTAGTTAATGTTTTTCAATTCCAAATTCCTACTTCTTTTTCAGATATCCTTAGGTTTGCAAAAAATAAAAGCTCAATTGTTAAGCAAGTTTGGTAAACAGCAGCATGTGCTACAATAAGAGAATTGTGGTTCCAAAAGAATAAAGTTTTTCATGAGAATACAAACCTTAATTTGGAGTGTTTTAAAAGAAGAATCAAAAGTCTGGTCTTCTATGGAGGTTTTAGAATGACAGGCACAAGATGGGGACATAATTATGATTCTGAAATCCTTCAATTCTTTAATCTTGGTCAGAGAAATATGAAGTTTAAAAGATTCCAAGAATGTCAGTGGACATCACCAAAAGAAGGATATACTTTGTTTTCATGTGCTGGTATGGCTGTAGGTAATCCAGGTATGGGGGTTTTGGCATCATAGCTAGAGAACACACATGTCAGATCATTGGCACTGTATCAGGTGGTGTGGGTGTCACTAATACTTATATAGCAGATGCAATTGTTGTTGTTTGGGCTATGGAATGGGCAGTTAAACTTCAATGTAGCAGAATAATTATCAGATCTCACTCTGTGGCAGTAATTGAGGATGCAAAAAAGGTGTTTTGCCTTGGTGTCTGTTGGCAAGATAGATGAAAGCGAAAAACAAGATTCTTGAGGTTAAGTATGAGGAATGCTACAAGGAAATTAACTTCTCTGCCATTGAGCTAGCTAAACAAGGTTCCAGGTTAATTCAGGGATCTGTGACAATTAGTAAAGGTAAATCTTCATCCCTTTCTCAAGTTGAAGTTCCAGGAAAAGTATACTTGAGATTTTGCTAGGCTGTACTTTAAAAATGTAATTTTTTGCTTCTTTTAGTTTTGTTTTGCCTCTTTCAGTTTGTATTTTGAATTTTATTTGGTTATCAATAAAAATGTGATTTAGAAAAAAAAATAATAAATAATTTTACTAAAAACTATATTAATTTTAATGGTGAGTATAAGCGGTAGCGGGTGTTTGTGAATAGTGGAGGCGGTAACATTACTATTGGTGGAAGAAATAGTGGCGGTGGATGGTTTTTATGGTGGTGGGTGTTGGTAATAGTAGTGTATAATAATAGTTTTTGCTTTTTAGTGAGTTTTATTGACCAAGCAGTCCATTTTAAAACAAGGTTTGGATAAGTTTGCCTTTGTTAGTGGTGGTCAGGATTTGTCTTGACAAAGATAAATCAAGGGCTGTGGTTCTCCTGACCACCCCCTACATCTCGCACGTGTGGCGTTAATTCCAATATTATGAATGAAAAATGAATACTCAAATCAGGATATGGAAATTCAAAAATTATAACAGGGAGGTTCGAACTCATGACCTATTGTGTCATAAGAGTGGCCTCTAACCAGTGTTCCACCTTGGTTGGAATTGATAGAAAATATAAATCAACAGTGGTGGTTTGTTCAACTTAAATACCATAATTGCTTTATTAATTAGTGTTTCACTAATTGCACATAATAAATAATATATTCATTATAAAGCGTTTTATTAATTAGTGTTTCACTAATTGCTCATAATAAATGACTAATCATTTTTTAATTATAAATATTTTCTTAATTAATTATAATATTTATTTTTATTAATAAGTAATTTTGATAAATAATATCAATAGACATTTTTTGCGACAATGAGTAATAGAAGAGGTGGAGGCCGAAAGATTAGTGGTGGTTAAGGGAGGAGCCAAGCACAATTATATTTATTTTTGTTCTTTTATCGTAAAATGGGATACAAAGTCCATTTTTCACATGTATCCAACTTGCCAAGAATTTTTTCTCCCTCTCTCCTCAAAATCCTGGCTCCGCCCCTGGTTTTTGGTGGAAGAAGTAGTGACGGTGAATGCTGGTGAGTAGTGATGGACAATATTAATTTTATGTTGTCGTTACCACATCGATAACATCATAGTGTGGAAGATGTGGTTGGTTGTTTTTAACACTTATTTCAGGGATGATATCATACAAGACAATATTTTCATGATCGTAGTTGGATCACCCAAACGGTTCCCCTGTTATCTTTGGTACTATATCGTATGAATCATGATTTTTTAATGTTAAAATAAAATTGATTGAAATACAAAAAAGAATATATACACGGAAAAAAAATAATGAAACTAATCAATTGACGAAATTTTGTTCAATCTAAAGCTCATACATGGCATTTGTGATTGAAAATTAGAATTGAGTCCAACAACCTACATGGGATGGGCGGCAGTGATGGTGCTAGTGGTGGAGTCAAAAACTGACATTGAGGAGGCCTATTTAAAAAAAAAATGTAAACTTTGGTGGACTAAACCATAAATATATATGGACAAAATACTATTTATAAAATAAACTAAAAATATTATGTAGTTATTAAAATTTTAAGGGGTTAGAGCCAGGTTAGTCAACCCTTGGCTCCGCCACTAGGTGGTGGTGGATAAAAAAGTGGATTCATATGGTTTTATGGTGGTGGCGGGTATTGGTGAAAAAAAACATATTATGCTAATTTCGTAACGCCACAAAATGTGTAACGTTATATTATAAATTATAAAACGTGGTTGATCATTTTAATGTTAAAATAAACTCGATAAAACACATGTCCATTTTAAAAAATTAGTGCAATCAATTGCCATGTTATGTAATAACTAAACGAACGACACGAATCAAGATCAGGACATATGAAATTATTTATTATCGATTTGTTTATGTAAATAGTGGTCAGGATTTGACCTTGGCAAAGATAAATTTACGGTTGGGGTTTGTTTAACTTAACCATTTTTAAACTTTTTATTAATTAGTGTCTCATTGATTGTTCATAATGATTAATTAAATTTCTATTATAAATGTCCCTTTAATAATCTAACATAAATACATAATTTTATTAATAAATAATTTTACTAAAAACTATATTAATTTTAATGGTGAGTATAAGCGGTAGCGGGTGTTTGTGAATAGTGGAGGCAGTAACATTACTATTGGTGGAAGAAATAGTGGCGGTGGATGGTTTTTATGGTGGTGGGTGTTGGTAATAGTAGTGTATAATAATAGTTTTTGTTTTTTAGTGAGTTTTATTGACCAAGTAAAAAAATAATCTTCACAAAACGTGAAACATTGTATTGTGAAAGATGTAATTGGTTGTTTTTAGCACGATTGATAAGGACAAAAACCAAATATTTCGAGGATGATACTGGAACGTATAAGACAATATGATCATGACTGTTCGATCACCCGTATTATATAAAGGCAATTGGTGTACCCGCGTAAGAGAACATTATCGCTCTCTCGAGTACTATTACATTCTTTTTCCTGAAAGACCATCAATGTCGAGTTGTTTCGCGACAACTACCTACAAAGACAACAACTTTCACTCAATTCCCGATATAAAACCTTATAGACCGGGAAAATGTATTTTCATTCTAAAATATTTGTTTGAAAATTATGTTTGATCATCAAAATCATCATAAAAAACTCTAAATCATAAATCTAAATATCGCCTCCGATGTTTTTAGAATATTTTTTATATTTTACATTCTCAAATCATGCGACCTCTTGATGACAGATCAACAATATCAAATTACGGATCAATATGTATAGGTTTCATTCACTGGGTTAGAAGGTAGAGTAGACACAGATGGGTAGATCACACAAAGCAGAACATGACTGAGAATACTTCAATAATTTGGTCAAGAGATAAGGTCAAAAATTTAAGATTAACTTTCTATAGGACTAATTAGATCGTATTAGATAGGAGCTGACTAAAATATGGATTAATAATAATTTTCATGTAAGACAATTGCAAAACATAGTTTGGCTATCTCTGCCTATGTAAAGAGTGGTCAAGATTTGTCCTTCCTCAATTGCTATGTTATGTGAGAAGAAGGTGATATCTAAGATTCATGTATATTCAAATCTATTAGATTCATACCATTTACAACTGGATTCCTTGAAAATAATTGACGTGTTGTTATTATTATTACATGCATGGGATACATTTACATTGACCAAACTTGCGCAAATAGCTCACTTCGCAAATGATTGGTGTTGCATGTACTGTCTAGAATGCAACGAGGAATTTGAGGAAACAAGGCACCAGAAGCAGTGTCCGGAGTATTTTGGATATAGTAACTTAGACCCGATGTAATACTTATGTTTTTTTTTTTTTTTTAGTTTTTCCACAATCTTATTTAAGAAAAATGAACATTTCAAATACATAACATCAACAAAAATTAGACAGATTGCGTTTGACAATAATGGCTACTGATGGTCCGGAAACGGCAAAAAAAAAGGAATTGTTGTAGAAGAATTATTGGGATATACAACGGATTACTTGATACGAATGAAAGAGGTATAACTATTTCGATTCTGAAATCACATAAAGTTCACAGTACAAGACGACATCAAGTTTAAAGTTAGTAACAAACATAATATGGCTAACTAAAATGTAAAAAACAAACAAGATATATAAACTTAGATAGCCTTGGGACTTGAAGAGGCCAATTTTGAAAACTATAATCTTAGAAAGCAACGATCCACAATATCGTAATTTTTTTTATATAAATATTCAACGTAGAATATGTCAACTTTTGGTAAAGGATCTATTGACAACCTATTAATTTGAAATAAGATCAGGGAGTACAATATGTGTTCAAGGTTCTTTATGAGGTAATGTGTCACCAGATTGTATTCCAAGTGAAGGTAGGAACATACGAAAGCGACAAAATGTCCAAGACTTTTGGAGTTACCAAAGCCTTCGTTAAGACGAATTGTTGGGCACAATACTTTGTTGAAGATTTAATGGCAGAGGTTCTCATATATACAATCCCTTCGAAAAGGTAATGGGTACACATTTTAAACATTGTCATATAATTGGTGTTGAAAAATTACAGGAAAATCATGTCATATTGGATAGTTTGTATCATTCGTTCGATGCAAAAAATTTTTTTACTATTCTTTGCCTATTTGGAGGATCGGCAACATGACCATGATAGATGAGTCAGCTGGAGCGAAATAAGAGCAAGTGGAGATTTTCATGTAGAGAATTATCTCATTATAAGCAATGAACCTAAATAAAAAAGTGTGTGGAAGTTAAGATTATATTTCTTTCGTTTGAACAAATCTCCGGCGGTAAAATATTAAAGGAAAAAACAAAGAAAAAAAGAGAGGAAAATCCTAACTATTTTTACGACAAACACATATTAAATCATGAGTTGATAAGTATTCGGGACACAAATTATACGAAAAATATAAAAAATGAACCAACATCTTGTTATTCCATAAACAAGAAATAGTTGTTTTGAAAATTTATTATAATCAATTATTTTTTCTAAGGAACTTAAATTGAAATTTTTTTTCTTCTTATTTTCTCTAAACTATCAAGAGAGAGAAAAAAACAACATATGACTAAAAAAATATCATAGATCATTGATCTTTCCTCTCCTTTTTGAGATCATCGTTCTAAGATAATCAATTATCTGAAAACAGTGTTTGGAAAAATTTATTTTTAAAATGATTATATCAAAATCATTTATCAATTTATGATTATCTATAATCATAAATAGGTAATCATAAATTTTACCAAACAAGGCCCTTATGTAAATGACAGATCCTAGCTTACCCAAGTCGCCATCGTTCGATACACACAACTTGTGAATCCCTCCTTCATTGATATTCTTTCCTGTGATGCTAGCTGTTTTAGCTAGGACTTGGCGAAGTCGTCATTCAGTGGTACCTTCTAGAAAATGAAAGAAGCCGATACCTTATGTACTTAAAATTAAGTTCAGTATCAAGAATCTTAATTTATACTCTGTATCACAGATGTATAAGAAATTGGTGCAGGATTTATAGTTATCCTTGTAGTCTTAGACCTACGGGACTTAGGCAGGGAGATCCGTTATCTCCCTACCTTTTCATCATTTGTATGGAGGTTCTATCCAGGGCCTTCTCCAAGGCTGAGGACTTGCACCTTATTCATGGGATAAAGGTGGGACAAAATGCTCCCCCAATATCTCACTTATTGTTTGCGGACGACTTACTAGTTTTCAGCAATGCAACTAAGGATGAGAGTGTTAACATTTTGAAAGTTCTTAATGATTTTAGCTCGGCATCTGGTCAGCTAATCAATCTAGACAAGTCGGGCATTTTCTTTAGTCCTAACACTCACCAAAACACTATAAATGATGTCATTAACACACTAGGTGTTAAGAGAATATCTCTAAATGACAAGTATTTAGGGTCGCAATTATTCACTCATACCACTACCACTACCACTACCACGATGACTACTACTAGTACGACTATTACTACTACCACTACTACCACTACGACTACGACTACGACTACTACTACTACATTAGTCATGCGAATTCATTTTAGATAGAGTGGGTGGTAAGATTTAAGAGTGGAAAGGAAAAAATATGTCTTGTGCAGGAAAAGGTGTTATGATTCAGGCGTCCTCCTCGACAGTTCCGATGTACCAGATGAATTGTTTTCGAGTTCCAATTGTTGTTGCTGAAAATATAGACAAGATGCAGCGTGATTTCTTTTGGGGAAAGGATGGGAATGGAAAAAAAAGGTGTACATTAAGGCATGGACCTCAGTTTGCAAACTAAAGAGTATGGGGGAATGGGATTTGTGAATCTTAGAATTTTTAACTCAGCAATGTTAGCCAAAGTTTGCTGGAGATTGTTGCAGGAACCTAAAGGGTTGTGGGCATCTATTTATGAAAATAAATACTTCCCAGAGACATGTTTGTTGAGTAATAGCTACAAATGCTCCGACAAAGATTCTTGGGTGTGGAAAAATCTAATGAAGGAGATGAGGAAAATAAAGGAAAATACTGAATGGATTGTATGAGATGGAAAAACAATTAGAGTGTGGGAAGACATTTGGTATCCAGATCAAAAAGAGCCCCTTGTAGAACCAAACGGTCAATGCCAGAAAATCACTTCCATAGAGGAACTGATGGTAAGAAAAGAGAACCAGTGGAGTTGGGATGAACAAAAATTGGTCAGTTACTTTGACATACATATAAGAGACAAGATAAGACAGGTTAGGATAAACAAAGGAAGA
Source organism: Papaver bracteatum (assembly GCA_023529315.1). NCBI lineage: Eukaryota > Viridiplantae > Streptophyta > Magnoliopsida > Ranunculales > Papaveraceae > Papaver > Papaver bracteatum. Next base: position 81,054 of record JAJJWX010004162.1, read on the forward strand.
AGACATGTATCGAGATGGAAGCTGGAGAAGAATGGGAGGTTTACAAGTCAATGTACAAAAAACTTATCCATAAAGGGCAACCAGAAGATATGGAGCTGAAGAAATTTTCGAGAAAGGTTTGGAAAATGAATACAATCCCAAGTGTGAGGACTTTCATCTGGAAATGCATTCATTCTATTTTACCTTTGAATGAGAGAATAGCCAGGATTCTTCCTTATATCAACAAGGTTTGTCCCATGTGTGGGAAACAGGAGGAAACACTAACTCATGTTTTCATGGATTGTGACTTCATCAGATCAATGATGGCTTATTTGGGTCTTAGCCTAGAATTTTATACTAACAACTTGTCGGATTTCCATTGATGGCTACAAGACTGGTTCGACAGAGGAGATTTGGATGAGTTAGGGCACCTGCAATTATATGTTGGGAGATCTGGAAGATCATATGTGATTTAGTGTTTAAAAAAATTAAACCAAACCCTCAAATAACCGGGAACAGTATCACCAGCATGGTCAATTGTAGTAGAAGATCTAGAGGAAATGAAGATCGGGTGTCAGAGATCCAGATTACGGCTAATAATAAAACCCTAGTTACTAACTTTCTGGTTGTTAAAATTAATGTAGCTATGAGGGTTAGGAATGATAGAGAGGTAGGAGGTTCTAATACTTTCTGATCATGCTGGAAAACTTACTGAGGCAAGATGCAGATGCGTCGAAGCATGGACCGAGGAAGAACTAGAAGATGCAGCAGCTTCCATGACAAGCCAATGGGCACATCCGCTAAATCATCCACGAGTTGAAGTTGAAAGTGACAGCGTGAAAGTCCTTAAAGCTGTTAGATTGCAGGTTGAGACGATAAAAAGATATAAATCAAGGTTGTATGCAGGCAACAACAAAAACTTTTTGTTATGTATTAGGAATCTAACGGAACTTAGTCTTGTTCCGATGTCTGAAAACTACTTGGCAGAACTTTTAGCCAAGAAGTGTATGGAACAAAATTGGTGTAAGCAGTGGAAGGAGCCACTAATTAACTCTTTCTTGGTATGCCTTCTATATGTAACTTCGGGGATGCCCCTGGTTTATTTATTAAAAAAAAAAAAAAAAAGTAGTCTTAGACCTTGGTTTATAGTTATCCTTAGACCTTATGCTCCAATAATGGGCCTTCAAAGTTACAATTAATTCATAGGGAGGGGTGAGCATTTTATCCGTAATCCGCGGATTTAATCGGGACCAACCGTATTTTTGCGGATGGATGCCCGGACCGTTCACTAATGGGTTGGACGCGGATGAGATTTTTGAAATCCAACGGATTACGGATAGGGCCTAGATGCAACCTTGAAAATCCGCTGGACATCAATATCCGTCAAATTAAGGGCATTTATATAGTTTCTAGAAAATATATAGATAATTTTGGAATTTTTAAGATGTTTGCTTGGAGTGTTATCCATGACACTTATATATTTATATACATAATATATTAAATGTGTAGGATATATAAGAAGTCATCTATATTGGTTTTATTTTTCATTATAAATTTTAACTAACACAAATCCATTGGATTATCCTCACCCAATCCGTTCATCCGTACATCCATTGGATGTTGGATTGGATGCGGATACCTAATTTAAAATCCATAATGAATTGGATTGGATGTGGATGAGGTAAAAATCGGTACATACCGGCACATGCTCACCCCTAAGGGACGACCCTAAATTACACGTCTTTCACTTGGGATCGCTTTATAAGATGCAACATTTGAACTGCAAGTTGCAACACCTAGTTGCATTTCATACGCTGGATTTTGAAGAATTGGTACCGACTTGGATGGTATTTTGTAGCGTACTTGATGAGAGATCAATCTAGTCTGGAATCACGTGCATCTTTAAACATTTGCGTCAAGTATTTTCATTTATTGTTTTTTCAAGCAAATAAGTTTTCAAATGCAGAGAAAAATAGACTGATGCTTTAAAGTTTAGCTGACTAAATGAAACATGTGATATAACTGGGCATGAAGGAGGACAATTTTGTAATATATTTCTCAATCGTCTTATAGGGATACATCATACATGTTTAGTACTCGTCTGGCAGATCATCGATGATATATGTAACTCATGTACTACACATTCTTCACGTATTGATCAAGAGCTGTATTCAAAAGCTCACACCTGAAAACATAAACCACAAGTATTGGTTAAGTTGCAAATCCAGATATTTTGGAGGAAGACAGAAGCTTCCTATCGCAATCAAAGAGATGAAAAACAAAAAACACAATATAGTTGGCCTCCATGGTATTTATCAAAGTCATAACTACAAACCTATGCTAATAAACTGAGCCATATGTTTCCCTAGCCGGATAATATTGCCAATGAACCAGATAACATAACAACGGTTCTTAGGATGAGTGATAGGTGGCACGAAAATCAAAACTATTTGCCAAATGCTCTTCTAGCCAGTCCAGTGGAATTTGTCAAATGCCGGCTAAGAATTGCAGCCAATGACTATTTTTAGTAATCCATCATCCGAGCAACATATAAATTCTGTATGTTGTATCTACTCAAGCTTAAAGCAGCCATTTTCAAGTATATATGAGCTTCCGTGTGCCTATATTAGAAAATTCAGCCTCAGTGTAAACTACATCTAATTGTTGAAATATGAGTTTCATGGTCAGAATACATGAGATAGTCCAGGGTAGGATTAGTGTACAGTGATTTGAACAGTGTTTAGATATTTTCTCCCTATGAGGGTATAATTGTGACTGTACAAAGCTAATGTATAAAGTGAGGGGTTTACCCTCTGAGGGGAACACTCTCTCTTGATTTCCACGCTAATATGCCGAGACTTGAGTTTATATTTAAGTCCAGCATCTTAAATTAGTCCTAAAAATCATGATTTGTACCAACAAAAAAGTATTAACATGATAACAGCTACCAGTTAACAAGTTCAAGAAGATAATCATAAAATAATTGAAAAATTACCTAATTTGAGTCCCTGGACTATAGAGGGGATTCTTGACAACATACTCCACATACAAACTATAAATGTGCTTTAGGGATTCCCGTAAATCGCCAGTTTTTGGATTTGTAACCAATATTATCTGCACAAATTAAATAAGCGTGATTAAATTACAAAAGCTCGTGCTACTCTTTTCTTTTTTGATAACCAAGACATATAGATTCTCAATATACCTTTATCCCTGAAGGGGTTTCCATTAAACTTAATTTGTAGGAGTTTGTACTGAAGCTATGGAATGAACATCCTTGACCTGGTAATTGAGGCACCCCAAGGTTTCCTTTCTCAACACTGAAATACAAACATATATATAGAATAAGAAACTGAGCCGAATGTTGTGAGAATGTTGAATGGTGAAGTTTTGTCTACATTACCTGGAAGGGTCCATCTTTGCAGTAAAAGATTTGAGTGAGAAAAGAAGTCCGAACATGAGCTTGTGATCTTGTTGGGAACTAAGTGTTCTGAGAGGTCTATTCCACTCTCTATAGAGCAAACACACACCATTCCTATTGAACAAGTACATCACGTGAGCACGGTTCCCAGCACCACTGGGTATGGGAGGTGATGGACTGACCTCAGAACCTCCAAAGAACTGCATCCCTCAGAAACCTCAAACAGATCTTGCAGCAGTCTCTTGTAGCCTGTCAAACTAAATTCATGAGCCTCAATACCTAATGCCTAAATATGATAAGATTTCTATCTAGAAAAGCAAATAAGATGGATAATAGCAAGCTTAACAGAAACATAATATGACATCACAGATACAAACTAGAACAAAAGAAAGACACTGGGAGAAGCCGAATCAAGAGCCAAAAACCTGAACCCTTTCGGGCATGAAAGACATTCTGGAAAAGAAACAAACTTGAAATCTAGTTTTAAGGTTGCAAAGTTAAAGATTTAGTGGCATATAAACTTCAGACTTGTCAATTTATCAAATTAAAATGTTTCAGGAAACAATTTTAGCTAAAAATATAATCTTTACAGCTTAAACCATCTACCATCATCTACTAACCTGAAAGGTCAAAAGGAAAGAAAAACTAACACCCCCTTGACAGAGCTCAAAACCCAAGTAATACAATGTTCAAAATTTGAGCAAACAAAATATGTGAATTTCTGATTTTAAAGCTTCATATTCAAACTAGAAGTAGTTCGTTCAATAAACACTTTCTGAGATCTTCCTAAAAAAAAATCTTAAGAAAACCCTATATTATTTGATGTGTCCAACATAGCTTACAAATTCAGATCTCTAGTAACAACAAATATTAATAATTTGAACCTAAATATGAAAACGTTAAAAAATAAAAGATTCAAATATACCATAAAACTATGGGTGAAATTCAATTTCAATCGGCAAAGTCACAAAAAACTTCTCTATTTTTGTCAATCTCCCAAAACTGACAGGCATTTTTCTGAACCTGTCAAAAAAATTATACTAAATTTTCAAATACATCAATGTTCCAACTTAATTTGCAAATTAACTTCAGTTCATCTCATCGTTAATTCTTCTCACCGACCAGATTTCAATTCTCGTTCACTGTCTTGCTAGCAATTTTGTTGAACATGTACCATGCTGATTCATAGTAGAAGAAGAGCTCAAACAATAAGCCAAGCAATTGCTATCGGTTTATATTAAAATTTATCAACAAATGATAGTAGACACATCAGTTTTGCATCTCATATAGTTCAAAGAAGACAACATCAGTTTTACAGCAAACCCATTCAATTATTTATCACTAAATTTATAGTAACAGAGTTATTCGGGAAAAAGCACCAAATCTTAACATGAGGAACCCTAGTTCTGAAATCAGGAACCCTAATTTATCATCAATTTACACCAACAAAACCTGATGGAAGGATTCTCTAAAACATTTAAACATATAAAACAAGTAAACAACTAACAGCTGAGGGTGGGGTTCAAATTGAAACAAACATCAAACACGCATCCATATGAAAAAAACAATCAGGTGGATCTTAATATAAATCAATAGTCGAACTTACCTATTGAAGTAACATGAAACATGCGCATCAATCAATGATTGAACATAAAACCATAAAACAAATCGATCAAAAAGGACAGATCAATTCTTCTTCTGCCTCTTCTTCTTCTTCACACAGTCACCAGATTCACCACCATCTCATTGTCAGCACCTGATTTCTTTCTTCCTCTTCCTCTGCTTTGTTACTCTTTTTTTTTTTTTTGATCGGTTCTTCTTTGTTACTCTTTGGAGTTATTCAATCCTACGGCCCTTACAATTCGGTTTAACCGATGGCATGTTGTCGCGGATTGGGTCCTTATGGAGGGTTGGGACCCCGTCAACTTGCTCGTTGCCAAACGATTGCTCGACGGTGATTCCAAAGACATATACCCAATAAATATTCGTCAACTTTGTGACAGCTAAAAACCTACGTATAAAAAAGAAGCAAAATTTTCTCTTTCATCCGATTTTGCTCTGCAGATCGGTCTCCAACTCTGTCCCCTTTTGGTTTTGATCATGTTTAATGTTTACAGAACTGCCTCAGTTGTTTGTCATTCATCTTGCTTTTCTCATTGTTAGCTATCTAATCTACAGTTTTTTGTGCTATCTAATCAAGCGCACAATCAGAGAAGAACAACAAAATCATTTCAATTCTATCAAAACCAAATATAACTTAGACCCAAGTATCTCTGATAGCAATAACCAAAAGTTCAACAGCAACATTAACGGTAGAATTCAAAGTACAGACATTTGCAGACATAATAACACCTGTTTCAACATCATTACAAACCAAAAAAACCAGTACTCAACACCAACTTCATTATCTGCAACTCAATTATGCAAACACCTTTGAAATTGCAAAACAACAACCATTCAACACATACTCCGCTATCACTACCGGTTCCAACCATCTTCCACATCTACTGCATGAACAAGAACTTAACCACCATAATACGATTTTCAGTCGAGAAAAAAGAAAAACAAATAGCAAGAAACTTTCCATCACCCTCAATTACAGATTCAAGAAGTTGGGTAGACAAGGAAATCACCAGAAGAGCCTTTTCACAAAAAATTTGTTAATCATTTTCAAACTTTTTAAACCTCCAAAAAACTTGGCTTCTCCTGGTAACTTTGTGGAGTTAACCACACGTCTTGCTACCCCCTATCTCTTCATCGCTCACTATCCTCGCTGCCAGACGGCGCTGGAGATATCCCACTGGAGTCCGGTTCCTCATCTGAAAAAGGAACCCTGTCACTTACACTTAATGGAATATGTTATCCCTCATTCATGGTTCGAGAGTACTTCTTGGGGATGGAAATTTCCCATTCAAATCGAGTCCTTAGATGCTCCTCATCATACTCAATACGCTCAACAACCCTCTCCTCACTGCTATCTCCATAATCAGAATCCAGGTCGCTGGTCTCCATTTCTCCTTCAGCATCAAATCCACCAGTTGAATATGTATCTTCATCAGTATCGTTTCCATATCGAGGTCCCTTGGCCTTCCGTTCGTCCTATTCCTCTTGTTTTGCTTCCCACTCACTATATTTTCTCTCCCGTCTCTTCAAGTATTGAGGCACCCACTCAGCATACATTCTCTATTTTCGTTGTGCATCTCTTTGCTTTCGATTATCCTCTTCCTTCTGTTGTTGTTGAACTGATTCACGACGATCCAACTCTGCTTGAACATCAATCCCTAACTGCTGCAACTCTTCAGTTCTTAAATTACTTGAAAGCGCTTTTATCTGATCATAGAGATCGGACCTTGGTATTAAGGGAACTGCACTTCTGGAGTTTTCCATCTCTCAATTTTTTTTCCTTTACCTTTCGTCTTCCAGTAAAATTACAAATGAATTTATTAATCACTATCAAAACTCACCTTTTAAAGGCATAACTCCTTCCATTAACTTCCATTTATGGCGTTTGGTTAACCGTCAACTCGCTTCGTTCTCTACGCCCATGCAAAACCATGTGTATCCCCTTCTCCATAATTACCATCATTACCCTATCGTCAACACCTAATCCTCTTTACTATCTCAATACCTAACAGAACCACTTTTAAGTGTTGCCTTGGTAAGTCCTCTAATTTTGAGATTCTCATTTGGGGTCTAATTAAAACTATTTTATTTTTAATGCAGACTAGTTGGAGGCAGCATCGGATGAGAGGCAACAGTGCGTCTTTGAGAACCCCAGGCTGAAGCTTTGCTAATATCACCAACGAAAACCATATTCATTCACAGCCCCCTCAATCCAAACCTTCCCCCCAAATTTCTATCATTATAATAGTTGTCTTTTTTTCCCACCCAAATAAAGCCAAAACTGATAAATGTCTTGTATATTCTTTTTATATTTTGCAACTCCACATATCATTGCATCATAAAGTTGGTCGAGCCATTATTGGATTTGTCCACAAGTGGTCTTGTACTTCCATCCCTCACGTGAATCACTTGGCTCAGAACCCACCTTTCTACCCCAGATATGAGAACGACATTCCTTGTCCCAATAGCCTTCTCCAGAACAACATTTGTAGTTGTGCTACAACTACCTTACACTAATCTTCTCCCGAATTTCCCCCAAATCATAGTCAACAAGAGTCGCATTCCTTTTTTAAGGTTGGTAACTATAACCAAACAAAAACTTCTTACGTCCTCTCTCATTACTTTATATGGGGTCAATATCAAATTAGTGAGTACCAAGGAATCCTTTCCCTAAAATTGTATTTTATCCTGACTATCCAGGAAATCAATTTCTATCAACATATAATCTTTCTTATCCATCTCTCCTTTATGATGGATACACCCCAAACCTCTAAGAAAAATCAAGTTTTGAATCAAGCTATCCAAAATCTTTCTATACAAATGTCTGAGAAGCTTACTTTACCATATCCCCTTGCTAATCCTGTCTTCATAGATAAAAAAAGTCATTTTCGCTGAAGTTGATTCTAACTGGAAATGGTGCATTGTGGGATATATCTGTTGTGAAGCATTAATTCCTACTGCCTCCATCAGATACTACATCTGTCAGAACTGGCCTCTAGCAAAGCATCCTACAGTCTCTACCTGGAATGGTCAAAGAAACGAAGTTCTTATTCGATTCCTATCTGAAGAAGATTTCAATAGAATTAGATTTCAAAAACCTTGGTTTGTTTGCGGCTATCTGGTGGTGTTGAAAGTTGTGCCTACTGAAGGTTGGCCAATCAATCATCAACTTTCCTTTGATAAAGAAATTATGTGGTTCATCTTATGCAACATTACAAACGAATGCACTGATTTCGATGATCTCAAGAAACTCACTATGGAAATGGGAGAATTGGTGGAAGCTCAAAATCCCTTTGGGAAGCATCCTCTCATGAAGAATGTGAAGGTCTGTATCAAGATTTCTGTCCAAAAATCTCTTCCAACTGGCATCCCACTCTTCACAAGTGGAAGAAGAGACACCTTCTTGATTGATTGTAGACATATCAGAGTCCCAAGGTATTTCTGCACCTCTTGCCGTGTTCTTGATCATAAGGACCAAAACTGCCCAGCTTGGAAGCAGAGACAAAAGAATATCAAAGAGCTTAATGCTTCATGCAGTAACTATACTCTACCACCAGTTTCCAAGTTAATGCCGCCACCAAGTAATACACAAGAGGATTCTACTCTCAGATTCTGAAGCAAATTCTAAGGGTAAAATTGAGGATGTTGATCAACAAATAGGTAATTCCATCCAAAAAAGTCTCTCTAATGCTTTCCAAATGGGCCCATTCGTTAATAGATCATCAGCCCTGAAAATCTTTGATGTTGGACCTGTTCAGCAACATACCACTCGGGTATAAAACGGTTTGCCATTGGTTTTCAAACAAATTATTACTCAAAATATCTTTGTAGATGCTTCTATTACTGGTGATAAGCTGAACCCAAATGGCCCGATTCGAACTACCAACTCGTCAAGGCGTTTTAAAATGGCTGCTTTTCCAAATATCAGCTCAATTGTCACTAGAGGAGCTGCAAATACTAATGATCATGAAGCTTTGGATAATCTCAAAAGGAAGATCAACCCCAGAGCTGAATTGCGTAAATGAACACGAGCTAATTCAAGTTCCATTAACCCCGTTACAACCTCTGAAGAAAATTCTCAATCTGAACCCAATTATGCTCAACTTTGTCCCCTTATCACCAATTTGGGAGATCTTCCAACCATAGATCTCTCTACCCGTTCCTTCAATACCCAACCTCTCTTCAACTCCTTTGGTAATTACAATGTTCCTGCCTCCGGTTCCCCAAGCAATACTGATGTCTGCAATAATTCTCACCTCAATGCTGCTACTTATAGTCTGGGACCCTCCCAAATGGCTTCTCAAAGTGGTGGAGATACTAATGCTTCTCTCAATGGTGGATCTGATCATACCACCCAGGTAAACCTTCCTCAAACATCTCCTATTACTGAGTGTGAACATACCATTATAAATCATTTCCCTGTTAACAATGTCAATTGTATTGCTTGGAATCTTAGGGGGTTTGGAAAAAATCTTCTAATAAGGAACTTAGTTTATTGTGCAAAAATATCAATCCTGATATTATCTTCTTATCTAAGACGAAAATGAATAAAGATATGGCAGCTAGAAAACTTAGAAATATGGGGTATCCTTGCACTTTCAATGTGCCGAGTATTGGTAGGAGTGGAGGTCTTTCTCTTGCTTGGAAAAAATAAATTCACCTTAATGTCATATCTTCTAGTCAAAGGGGCATCTATGTTACTTCTATTGTCATCATCCATTCTAAAACTTGTCATATTCATTTTATGTATGGTAAACCTAGCTAATAGTAATCTTAGGCAAACTTTTTGGGAAGAACAATGCCAACTAGTCATAGCTCCCCTGGATGAACCTGTTTTTGTCATTGGAGATTTTAATTTTCTCTTAAGTAATGAGGATAAAAATGGTGGCTTAGAAGTTGATGACCCTGATTTTGAAAATCTTAGAAAATTTTGTTCTGTGTTTAACTTGCATGACCTTGATTTTCCGGTCCCAGGTTTACTTGGTCTAATATGCAGCGAGGTCCTGATTTAATCCTTGAAAGATTAGATAGATGTTTTATAAACCAAACTGCTGAAGATATTTGTCCTAAACTTTATATCAATAATCTCCCTAGGGATTCCTCTGATCATTGTCCCATGCATATTGGTTTCAACTATGAGGATGTTTGTATGCCTAGACCTTTTCATTTCATGGCCATGTGGATTGAGGATCCTACCTGTAGAGATATTATAGCCAACTCTTGGTCTGTCAATGTGGTAGGATCTCCTGCCTACAAACTTAAAACTAAACTTTTAAATACTAAGAAAGGTCTAAGAGATTGGAACAAGTCCTCTTTTGGAAATATTCAAACTAATATCTCCAATGTTAGGAAGGAGTTAAATGATCTTCATATCAATAACCCTACTGATACCAACAACACTTCCAAACTCAAAGCCAGATTGGAATACCTATACAATCTGGAGGAGTTATATTGGAAGGACAAATCTAGAGAAGTCTGGCATTTGGAAGGTGACAGAAATTCACCATATTTTCATAGAGTAACTCTCTTTAGAAGAAAAATAAATGCCATTAGTTGGATAAAGAATTCCCAAAATGATATCCTAACTGATAGAGATAGTATTTGAAATTCTTTCATAGATTCTTTCAAAAATATTTACTCTTCCCAACCAAAATCTTTCCAAGATGATATCCTAGCTGATTACCCCATTAATTTCTCTGAAAAGGATAATGCTTCCCTATATTTGCCTCTTACCTCAGAGGAAATTAAAAATGTTGTTTTCTAAATGGGGTGGGGTGGGGTGGGGTGGGGGGGGGGGGGGGGGGGCACTGGACCAGATGGTTTCACATGCATCTTATACCAAAAGCATTGGGATATTGTGGGGGATGTTGTTGTTGATATGACTCAAACTTTCTTTAGAACTGGTAACATTGCTAAAGTATTTAATCATACCAACATTGCCCTCATACCTAAAGTCCCTTTAGCTGAGTTGGTTACTCAATATAGACCAATTGGTCTCTGCAATTTTATTTATAAAATCTTGTCTAAAACTTTGGCTAATAGGCTTAAGCCTTTCATGGATAAAATTATTTCTTAAAACCAAAGTGCCTTTATACCAAAAAGGAGCATTTCTGATAATATCTTACTAGCTAATGAGGCTATTTATGTTGTTAACCACAATGATAAAGCTGAAGGCATTGCTGCCATCAAGCTTGACATGTCTAAGACCTATGATGAGCTAGAGTGGGATTTTCTGGAGAAAGTCTTAACGAAGATGGGTATGTCAGAACATTAGGTTAAATTAATAAATCAATGTGTCTCTACTTTCCTCCTGAATGGTAGTACTACTAGTTTTTTTAAGCCTGAAAGAGGCCTGAGACAGGGAGACCCTCTATCACCTTATCTATACATCTTTTGCTCTGAAGCTATATCTTCCTACATAGATACCTTTCAGAGTAAAGGTGTGTTAGAAGGCATTAAGATTTGCAAAAATGCTCCAGAAATGACACATCTGTTATTTGCTGATGATTCTTTGTTATTTTCCAAAGCTACTGAAAACAAAATTAATGTTATTAAGGACTATCTTCAGAAATATTGTCTAGCTTCTGGGCAAGAAATAAATTTTGAAAAGTCAGGTATTTTGTTTAGTAGGAAAATTCCTGAGCATAGAAAAGCCATTCTGGCTAATATTCTAGATATTCAGAGCAAAGATCTGGGAGAAAAATACCTTGGAACTCCAACTATTTTCCAAGATTCTAAAATTCAAACCCACATGGGAATTCTCCAAGCCGTGGATGCCAGAATTTCTATCTGGCTCCACAAGCTCTTATCTCATGCTGCCAGGACTACCCTGATCAAGCATATTAGTCAAGCCATTCCCCTATTCCAGATGGGAGCTTTCCTAATCCCCAAACATCTGTGCAGGAAAATGAATTCTCACCCCTGCAAATTTTAGTGGGGTGAGACCCTGGACCCTAAAGACAGAAAACTCCATCTCCTTGGCCGGGATATCTTATGTTCCCCTAAAATTGAAGGTGGTCTGGGGTTTAGGAAAGCTGAGTTGAACAATCTTGTTATGCTTGCTAGGAATGCCTGGAGAAATTTGGAACATCCAATTTTTCTGTTGGCTACTTTCTTGAAAGCTAAATACTTTCCCAATACTTATTTTCTAAATGCTAAATGTTCTTCTAATTGCTCTTGGACCTGGAAATGCCTCCATGCCATAAAAGAACTCATAAAACCCTTTATTTCTTGGATTATTGGGGATGGTAAATTTATTGACCCATGGTGTGACAAGTGGATCCCCAACCTGGGATCTGCCACACCCAACCCTCTTATTCCCCCTGATCCAAGTATCAAGGTTGCTTACTTTATTAATCCCATTTCTAGGTCTTGGGATGTCCCAAGACTTATCACCCATTTTGATGATGCCTCTGTCCAGAAGATCATCACCATTCCCTTAAGCCAGCTTTACACTCCTGATAGGAGGGCTTGGGAACTTTCTAAGACTGGAAAATTTTCTTCAAAGTCTGCCTACTTAGGGATTAGAGGCCTTAGGCCTTCCCCTTGTAAAAATCTATGGAAAAGTATTTGGAAAGTTAAAGTACCCTACAGAATTCAAGTTTTTCTCTGGAGAGCTGCTAGAAATGCTTTACCTAGCAGGGTTGTCCTCCAAACTAGAATGCCCATGAACTGTGTTGATTGTACTATATGCTCTTATCCTAGGGAAACTATTATGCATGCTCTGGTTAATTGTTCTTTTTCTAGCAGGGTTTGGTTTCTCTCTGACTTCAATATCAATACCCAGTTTTTTCTTAATAAATCTTTCACAGATTGGCTTCTCTTTTGGCTTGTTGATCCTCTTTCTAAACTGTCTGATGAAAACCAATGTCTCTTTGTGGCTATTCTTTGGTCCCTCTGGACTAGTAGAAACAACCTTGTTTTTCAGAACACTAAAGAAAACTTTTCTACTGTCATCTCTAGAGCTAAAGCCATGCTACCTACTTGGAAGCATACTCATTCTAATTTTCATATTTCCCTTAGTCCTTCTGTCAGTATTTGTGATCATTGGATGCCCCCTCCCTTTGGCTAGATTAAATGTAACATTGGTGGTGATTTTGACGTCCTAACTGGAGCAAATGGTGCAGGATATGTGATGCGTGATTTCTCTAAGAAATCTACCTTTTGTGCCTCTCTGGTCTTTGACGTTACCTCTGTTGAAGAAGCTGAAGCTAGAGCTATGGGCAGTTCTGAAGAAAGTTGTGGAACAAAGGCTAACCCACATCATTGTTGAAAGTGATGCTAAAGCTCTCATCGACAAATTTTCAGCTGGAAATTTTGAGGGAGATGCTAGGACGGATGCCATCTTTAAAGATATCTTTTTCTTTTCTTCCAAACTTCTGGCTTGTATTTTTAATTTCCAACCTAGAACTTGTAATTCTGTTAATTCTGTTGCTCATAAGCTTGCTATTTGGGCAAAGCAAAACAATCACTCTATGTCCGATCTACACCCTGTTTGGATCCTCCAAACAGTTGAGGAGGACCATTAAAAAAAAAAACTACTACGTATAAAATAATAATTTAGAGAAATTAGTGAAGATGCTTTTCTTATCTTTATCTTTATATAAGTGACAGATCCTAGCTTAGCGCAAGTCGCCTTTGATGGATAGGCACTATTGTGAATCCTTTCATTGAAATTCTTTCCTGTGATGTTGGCAGTTTTAGCTAAGACTTGGCAAAAGTCGTCATTCAGATTAGCACGTGTATGGTGTATGGGCTTGCCGTCATTCAGATTACTCTTTCGGAAGGTATCCCACTAGAAAATGAAAGAAGCCGATACCTTCTGTACTTACAATCAAGTTCAGTATCAAGAATCTTGATTTATACACAGTCACAGATGCATATGAAATTGGTACAAGATTTATAGTTATCCTTGCCTTGGACCTTGGTTTTTTATTTATTTATATGGGTAATTGAAGACACCTGCATGCCATATCATTGAAATGGTTCCAAATTGATTAGATTGATTCCAAGAACTGGAATCCCACCCTGCTGACACTCCCATTCCCGTTGTATAAATGATTTTCTTAAACTTTTTATGAAGTAGAGGAGATTTTAGCTAGTGGGAGCACAAAGTTTGTTGATTCTTGTCTACTTGTTTCTTTTTGGGGACAAGACCACCGATAGTTCTTGTCCTTTGAAACTCATTGCTTGAATCTCCCACGCCCCAAAACCAAAAGTAAAATTTAAGACTAGAGAAATAAATAGTGGCTCCATCAAAGTCTGTTCTATCTAGGGCTGGCAATGGATAACCGATATCCGGTATCCGTTTCCGATTATTTGAAATCTTATAGGATTTTATCCGTTATATCGGATACCGGATATCCGGATCCGATAACTTATCGGATATTTCCTCTTAACCTATCGGAATCGGATTGGGCTCTATCCGATTGGTTAATATCCGATATCCGATAAGGTAGGGGTTAACGGATAAAAATCCTATAGGATAAGGTCATACATTAACGGTTTACTAGTAGTGACAGTTGAAACAATGTTGCAATGGAAGGTTATCGGGCAATAAACAATGTTTAGTCGTCACATTGTCTTTAGCATTAGAGTAGTAGCAAGGTTCAAGTTAAAATGGTGTTACGTTTATGGTCAAAAACTGAAGAAACGTCCATAATGATAAGGTCATATATTAACGGATATTAACGGATAAAAATCCGATATCCGATAGCTTAACCTTAACCTTATCGGATTGGAATTTTTGGTATCCGCCGGATATTATCGGATACCGGATATCCGATAATCCTTAACCTTAACCTTATCGGATTTGCCAATATCCGCCGGATATCTATCCGTTGCCACCCCTAGTTCTATCATATCAATATTTCAAATCAGTGTAAAAACATTGTGCGATAATAAAATGTTTTAGCGTGGCGCTGTGGGGCTTTATAACAAAAGAAAACAGCTGGAAAGGCAAGTTTTAAGTCCGGCCATATTGTTAAACAATTGCAAAGTAAAGAAGACCTTCGCATCACATTCAGTCTATGGATGCCAAAGTGACAAATGCTACTGTTTTGGAGCGGATAAACGCTTTTACGGCTCCTCCATCAGAGACCAGGGAGGGAAGTTTAAATTCCGCCTCCAAACTTCAGCCAAACCCAATTATTAGTATTTGCTTTCTCTTCTGATAAACCCACCAAGACCCACCAAATCAACTACAAAAAAAAAAAAAAAAAAAAGTGAACAAGTCGCTAAATGCAGCTATCAAACCCCCAAAGCAGTAATAGAATCTTCTCATGCACTAGCTACTAGCTAGTCCTCTACTTTATATCCTGGATTTCTTATCCAATATTCCAATTATTAGCTGCACATCTCTCGAAAGAAAAATCTTCAATAGCTCTTCAAGTCTACGCCAAACTTTCATTAGTCCACGGACCTCAACCACTTTGGCCTGAGTTTTCCAACCATCAACAGTTAGCTAGTCCTTCCTTCTGGCCACAACTAAATGATCTTCCAAGTTCCAACATATACTCCTAGGCCCTAGCTAGCCTTGAGAATGTACTCCTAAAAAGCTAAAAAGATAAATTACTGTAGAAGAGTAAGTAATTATTCCACTAACAAAAAGTTATCTACAACTCTATGAGTCCCATTTTATAGTGGAAGGAAGCAGCAAATGAGTTTCAAACTTTGATTTACAGAAAGTAACAAAAAGAAAAACAACAGCAAGAAAACATAAAACTACTACTCCACCACCACTTAATATATTCATATCCTTATTTACATTGTCTAATCCTTGCTTTGTTCCTTTGCTCCATATCTTCTACTTAAAAAAACCTAAAGTAAAACAAAAAAAAAACATCCCAAAAAGAAACACAAATCTAATTTCTTCACACTTAAACTTCAAGTGCTTTAACATCTCTATCAGTATGATTAATATTCCCATTTATGACTCCTTCATTTTCAACATTATCCCTCCTTTTCACCTCCTTCTTCTTCAAAATGCCCAACTTCCTCAGAAGATCTTCACCCCAGTCAAACAAGTTCAACACAACATAAGTTGCAATGCCGCCGATCAAACCATAAGCTATAGAATAAGTCAGTGGCATCAAGAGCAATGTGATAAATGCTGGTATAGCTTGTTTCATATCATTCCATTCAATCTCAACCACTGATTTCATCATCAAAACACCAACTAAAATCAATGGCGGTCCTACTGCCCAAGCTGGTATTGAAGCTAATAATGGTGTAAAAAAGAACGCAAAGAAAAAACAAACGGAAACTGTTAACGCCGTTAGCCCTGTCCTTCCTCCTTCTCTAATACCAGTGGATGATTCTATAAATGTTGTCACTGGAGATGTACCTAACAATGACCCTACAACTATTGATGCTGCATCAGACATGAATGCGAAATATTGACCCTCAAAATCACCATTAATATCAGAAAAACCAGCAAATCTAGCCATTGAATAAAGGGTCCCAGTTGTATCAAGAATATCAACGTATAAGAATGTGATCAGAGCTTCCCAAAAATACCCTTTGTTCATACCTTTAAAACTTAATGCCCCTGCTGTACTTTCAATTTTATGGACGTCAACCACTTTCTTAAAATACGCGTAAGACGAGTTACCTGAATCGGTGTTTGGGAAAACGGTAACCCCGGTGTTACGAAACCACGAAACAGCCGTTACGAAAACGATACCGTAAATCATTGCTCCTTTGACGTTTTTTACTAAACAAAACGCAATGATGAGAAAACCAACGATACCTAACCAAAAAGTCGGACTTTCCATTCGATGATTTAGACAGTAAATATCACCCGATACGGTACCTCCTTGCATTAACGAAACTGTTCCGTTTACAGCCGATAAAACGGGTGCTAATGAAACGCGAGAACTTCTAGGGCAAGCAGCTAATGTCACCAGAGTTGATGAACTGTAACCAACCAAACCGATTCCTTGATTGTTTTGTAATCCTATGAAGGCTAAAAACAAACCGATTCCAGCTGATGAACTGATTCGAACAGGCTTAGGAACGAGTTTAGCCAGTTTAGCTCTTAAACCCACTGCTGAAATCGCAAGAAAAATCAAACCTTCGAGAAAAACAGCTGCTAAAGCTGTTTTGTAAGGAATAGTACCACTTCCATGAAACCCAACAACAGTATATGCGAAGTAAGCATTAGTACCCATCCCTGGTGCTAAAGCTAAAGGTAAATTAGCCAGTGCACCCATTATGAAACACCCAATTAGTGACGAAACAACAGTAGCAACGATCAAATCTTTTCTGACCCGTTCTAAACAAGACGTATAACCTGGATTGATCGGAGGGAACTTACACGAAACGTCTGGGTTGATGATGTTGAGTTGTCTACCTGTTGAAATATCAATACCTGAACAATTTCTGATGGGTATTTCTTGAATATTACATAATGGAATACAATCTGAAACTGAACAAGTTCCTCCTGAATCTGTTAAAATACTGGCGTTTACTGCTAATATATATGCCATGGTTAGAAAAGTTGTTGTTCCTGCACGAATTTCTGTTGTGAATGTTGTTTTTCTTTCTGCTAGTTTGAATCGTTTTCCAACTCGGGTTTCTGCTACGTATGAGTTTAAACGATTTGTTAATGATGGTTTCTGGATCGGTGTTGTTGCTGATTCGATCTCCATGGTTGTACAGAGAGATTTTTTTATTTTTCTTTCTGCTTCTGAAACTCTTTTTTTCTCTTCTCTCTCTACTTTAGAGTTTCTATTTGAAATGAAATACGCTGTGTTTATTTAGAGGAGAGGGAGATATTTAGGTGTATCACAAACTACCAGAGGTACTACGGAATCCCGACATTATGGGGATTCTTGGTCAATATTTGACAACTGGACAGCTGTTTACGAAAGGGTATGGGATCTTGAAGAAATTTACATGGCCGATTCTAAATGCGGCCGGATTTTAATAACTTACAGAAAGGGAACGAGTTGGTTGACTTTGGTTTTGAGGTTCGAGTGAAAGTCGGAGAGTGTTGGGTGCATGCACATCAAGCAAGTGGCTATAATGTGGTTGAGTAGACGTTTATTGATCGAAATTTCAAATTAATGCATGCATTTCACGGGGCAAAAATAAGCCAACAATTTGGTTTCTTTGATAAATTTTGTCATCTCGCATAACAATGTATCAACACTACAAGTATTGAGATTATGATTAATGGATCACCTAATTCTTCTTTTAATCCTAAGATCATCTCTCTCCTTATTTATTCATTCTAGCTATGGAAGCCTTTTCAAGACACCTACATCACCTTGAAAATACTAGACAATTGACAATTGACGGTGTTTTCAAGGGTTTAAATATCAATCTCGATTCAATCATTCACATATGCAAGCTAGAAATTGATTTTCTACAATAGAAACCTACAAGATTATCTACACAAGTTCCTAGACAATATAGAGCTAATCTTCCCTAGATTCCTCCCCCTTTTGATACTATCAAAATTAATGTTGATGGTTTTTTCCATTATGATAGTAAAACTGGTGGCATTGGTCTTCTAGTGCGCGATTTTGCAGGTACACATTGGGGATCCAAATGCATCTACTTAGAAGTTGTGTGGAGTTCAGAGCATGTAGAATGTAAAGGTCTATGGGAAGCTGTCAAGTGGGCTGAAGAGATGCAACTAGTGAAAGCTTATTTTGAGCTGGATTCGCAAATTGTAGCAGATGCAGTTAACAAAGACAGAACCAACGTGGACTGGAGAATTCGAAATTTGCTCTTGGATATCAAAAGAATCTTCTCTAATAATAATTCTTGGCAATACAGTTATGTACCCAAAGAAAAAAAATAAAATTGCAGACATATTGGCAAAGTATGCTAGAGTCCCTTGTCTTAGTAATGTTTGGTTATTATCTATCCCTGAAAATATTTTATGTCAAATTCAGGAAGATGCAGAAATTGTAAACTCTGAAACTTAATCAATACATTTCTTGTTTCAAAAAAAAAAAAAAAAAAATTAATGTATTGTGATCTGATCGCACATCCCTACCAATTGGCATATTGTTTGAAATGTACAGTAGTATGTACATCCTACAAAATAATATCTTAATAAGTTGTTGATCGTATAAATGTGGGAAGAAAAAACATACGTTCACCCCGTCTTACAAAATGTTCGTCTTTTAGCTTTTTAAATTTTCGCTTGTCTTTTTTGGAAGATGGAGGTAATATAACATAAATTCTCTCGCAAGGTAGGGCAATGTTACCATTTTCATTATCTCATATATTTCTCTCAATAAGGATTTTATGAGTTATTCGTTAGGCAGATATAAACTCAAATTGTCTTGTAGCCTTTTCTTTTAAACTAAAAATTTAGTGGTAACGTGAATGCTTTGCTTCCTAATAATTCGTTTACTTCAGGTAATCGCTTGTGGGATGGAATTATCTAGTCCAAGCACATTATTAAGCAGAAACTCAACTCTTCATCTTCAGAGAGGTAAGGTAATAGAGTTACTTTCTTGCATGACCTTTAGGATGAAAAACCAGTCTATTTGTACTTTGTTTCCCATGTTTGTTTAAAAATAAGCATGCTTCTTTAAGAGACGTGATGTTTTTCACAAACGGCATTCCTTCTCGGGGTTCACTTTTATAAGGATATTAAGAGGTATCAAGTTTAAACGGTTGCATAAATTTTTCACATCATCGATAATCATGTGGGTTGCAGAGGTGTGAGAAGATTATTTGTCTTGGAATCTGGGAAACTTTTTTTCCTTTTGCTTCTTGTTATTTTGTTCTAAATAATAATGGCTTTCTAATATTTCCTCGTAATTGTATCTGGAACACTAACTCCTCGAAAAGTAACAGTATTTACTTTGACTATTTGTTATAATGCTACTCCTATTGGGTGAAATAATCAAAAATAAGGAAAAATCAAATAAGCAAAAGTTATTGATACTTAGCTTCTTTATAATGAAGTGATAGATTTGACGAAACGGACGAGCTCCCCAGATCTCCGCAACAGCAACAATGAAAAACTTTGAAAACAGAGTGAGTCACGTGTTCAACACGTTGCCCTTAAGACATTAGCACCCGTCTACACTCAATAGTGATGCTATAGCCCTCACAGGACGGATATCTCCAGGATAAAACACCCTAATACACCTACTACTAGCATATGTAGTAGATTCTCAACTTGAGCTTGGAAACTCGAAAAAAACCTTAAGGAAAATCGCGAACGCATAAGAAAACATATAAAATATCTTCCCTTGGGGTTCCCTCTAAAATATAGAGCAACCCCTTTCCCATAGATTTTATAAAAGTAGTGAATTTGTTTATATAATGGAACAAAACAAATTAAGAAGAGAAACTCCCCGATGTGGGACTAAAAAGCTTATAGTCTCTTAAAACAACTAAAAAGTGGAAACTCCACAATGTGGGACTAATAAGTTTTTTCATTCACAAAAAAAAAACAATAAATTATAATTTTATTAAAACCTTAAAAATCATTTTTTAGTAATTGTTTTCCAATAATCCCCCACATGAATGAAAACTCGATAAAACACGAAAACACATATAGATCTTGGTAAATCAACAACCCAATCTCACGACCCGAACTGACTGAACATACAGAAAAATCGTGCATATTGAAGTCATACTAGCCATTCCAACGTCATCTCCCTCACACAACAGTGTGTTGACCCCAGGGTCATACTATGGATTGCAAAAATCATATAGTATAGAGAGCTTTCATCTTTAGTTCCTCACAAGTGAGACTAAAGGTTCCTTTCACCAAAGTAAAAAAGCATGAACTAGTGAACCCTTAGTGACCCTTAGGTCCTAAGTTCAAGTAATACCAAAACCATCAAAACGAAAATCACATAAAAAACGCAAGAAATACCATTTTAGGCAGAGGTGTCCATGAGGTCTTGAACCTTTGCCTAGTGACATATTACCGGAATTACTTGCTAGAGACAGTGAACTATGTCTTGAACTTCTAGCGTTTGATGTAATTCACGATAATTACCACGGATGATATCTCCAATGTGCTGCCAAGCTCGTGTCATTTTGTCCAATTTGGCCCTGGACATATCCTGTTTCTCAGAATGCTCTAGAGAATCAAAGCTCATATTCTCATAGGAAGCGGCCCCACTTCCTCATTCAGATAGGTGAGTTTCCATAAAGAGTGTTACTGCTAAACCCCACTTCAATCTTAAATTGAAACTATAGAACTCATTAAGACTTCTTAAAAGTCATCCTTCACATGCAGTCACACTATCACATCTACACCATAGGGAAGGGACAAAGAATAAAATTCTCTGATAGTGTTTACATTTACCCACCACAAATTAGTTGTCTCATTCGAAACCTTGATCTTGGGATCTCCAGTCAGCAAGGTTGAGTATCCTTCATGGCAAGTTTAATTTAAGAGCTTAAGCCCCATCCCCCTCGATGCATTTCTAACTATCTCTTTGGATAAACCTTTCGTCAAAGGTTGCGCGATATTCTCCTTGGACTTTATCCAATCAATGGAAATAACGCCGATTGAGATTAGTTATTTTTAGCTTTAGCTATTATAGCTTGGCTAACACAATATATAGATATATCTGTCACAGGCCTATGCCAGAGAGGAATGTCTTCTAAAAAGCATCTTAGGCACTCGGCCCGCTCTCGTGTTTTATATAACTCAATACTCTCAGATTCCATAATGAATTGAGCAGTATATGTCTGTTTGGAAATCTTCAAAAAACAAACCCTCATTCTAGAGTGAAACCATATCCACTCGTAGACTTAGACTCCTCTGAGTCAACTATCCAGTTTGCATCATAAAGTCCCTCAAGGACAGCAAGATACCTTTCATAAATAAAATAAAAGGTAATTGAGTATTTTAGGTACCATAATACTATACTCAGTGCATCTGAATGCTCTTGCTCTGGACTATAATTATATCTACTTAACTTACTCACAATATAGGAAATGTTTGGACTCTTACAGTTCATAAAATTCATCAGACATCGTATAACTCTTGAGTATTCAAGTTAAGATACTCCATTACCCTTATTTTTATTGAGTCTACAAGAATAATCGTACGAAGTACAGGTAGGCTTACAATCAGACTGATTGTATCTCTTAAGCACAATTCAACGTAATGAGAATGACTAAGACTATAAATTTTTGATTATCTTCTAATCCTCATCCCTAAGATTACATCAAAATGGCCTAAGTCTTTCAAGTCAACGTTCTCATTCAGGGCATGTTTTAGTGGAATTAATCACATCTATGTTTGTATCAAGTATAAGCATATCATCAACATACAAGAATACAATCACATAGGCATCCTTGACAAGTTACTTGTAAATATACTTGTCAGATTCATTAACTTAAATCCACTACACATTATTACATGATTAAATTTTCCATGTCACTATTTACGTGCTTATTTGGAACCATACAAATATTTGTTCAACTTACAAACTTTGTCTTCATAACCTTTCACTACAAAGTCCTCAAGTTGGTCTATATAAATTTCTTTATCTAATTAACAGTTGTAAAAAGGCTGTCTTAACATCCATATGATGTATCTCCAAGTTGTTTATGGCAGTAAAAGCAATTAACATCTCAAAGGAACTAATTCTCGTCACAGGTGAATAAGAAGAAAATTTACACCTTCTTTTAGTTTATAGCCTTTAGCTATCAACCTAGCCTCATTTTTTTTTTCCACAATTCCATCTACTTTACGTTCCCTCTTAAAGACTCATTTATATCATATGGTCTTATTCCATAGAGGTAAATTAATAAGCTCACAACTCTGGTTATGATGGACTGAGTCCATTTTACTAAATGAATCTTCTTACCAGAATGGGGTTTCAGTAGATTTCAAGGATTCTTTACAAGTCTGGAACTCAGACTAAGCTAGGCATATTATGAAGTCAGGTCTATAATAAGTCTCAGTTCTAATCCTTTTACCTCTCCTAGGATCAACGCTACTTCATCTTCTTTCGAAGCTATATTCTGACTAGTTGAAATACATCTAGGGGATCAACAACACATCCCTAAGAAGAGATGGGTTTCAAAAAAAAAACATGTTCAAAGAACTCAACATCCCTAGATTCCATAAAAATATTCACACCAATGTCAGAAATAGCATAACTTACAACCAAAAACTATGCAATAGGATACTCAGGATATCTTATCTAAACACCCCCACACTTTGACGTATGCATAAAAAGGTTGTCTATCTTTCCACAATCATATGGAGTTTTATGTGATCATTTAAAGATTACTCTAATCAGTATATAACAACATTAGAGGACGACTTCCCCCCACAAGTTGGCGGTTAATTATTTAATCAACATGGCATAAATCATCTCATTAATGGTTATGTTCTTACATTCAATTATGCCATTTGACTATGGTGAATAAGGAGGTGCAATCTCATGAATAATGCCATTTAACAAGTAAAGTTCTCCTATATGAATTTCATACTTGCCATCACGTTTAGATCTAACCCTTTTAGTGGTAACATATACTTCGTTTTCAAATTCAAGTTTTATACTCTTGAGGCTTCTAAGGCATCATCCTTACCCCTAAGAAAGTATACAAGAGAGTACCTCGTACAATCATCTATGAAAGTTATAAACCACCTTTTACCACCTTAGTTTGGGTTGATTCATGTCAACTAGGTCTAACTGAATTAATTCTAAGAGCTTAGAATTACTCTGAACATTTGTGCTAAAAAGTTTTATAGCATATTGTGATTCTACACAGATTTCACTTTTGTGTTCAAAATCCAAACTAAATTTGGGTACGCAGCCTATGCTGGCCAGTTTATGCATTGACTTATAATTTTATGGTTCCAAGTCTACTATGCAAAACATTCAATCACATAAAAGAAAACACAAGAATCAACTATGCTCACTTCATCATTTTTTCCGTTAAGCTAATATAGACCCAAAGTTCTATAACCCTTGCTTAAAAAATCACTGCCTAGTTACAACAAGTCTTCCAAATTCAATTAAAACTTTAAATCTTTTACCATCTACAACAGAACAAGATACAAGATTTTTGCATATGCACAGAACATGAAAACTTCATTCAATGTGAGAATATTAAAGATGAGCTTCTGCTCGACCTTTCCCTTTTATGCAACCTCTGTCGCAAATGAGTTACTCATACAGAGTTTCTCAACATCCTCTATCCTCTAATAGAAGGTAAACAGGTCTCTGTTTCAAAAAACATGCTTGGTGGATCCAGAGTCCACCCATCAATCTCTCACATTGGTTATTATAATAACTTCTGACATCATGCCACTGAAATCGTTCTAGTTTGTTTCAACTAAATTAGTATTAACTTTCTACTTATTAAGGTTTTTACGTTGTCTACAATTTACTTCCATAAGGCCATGAATTTACAAACATAAAAAATCACTCTTAATTACAATAATGCTAGATTCAGGTTTACGAAACATACCTTTTGTAGGTGTAAATTATCCACAGAACCAGGTGGAAACATCCTAAGCTGTGACACACCCAGAAACGAAGAAGCGCGAAGCATGGATGAAGACCAACCAGCGCGAGATTTAAGGAGCCACATGGATCGGGCGTAATTTCTCTACAACTGTCGGACAAGACTTGACCCAGGCTCCTGACAAAGATGACAAGACAAGACACGGCGGGTCAAACGAGGAGCTGTGGTCAAATAAATAAGAAGATACGCGTCACATCGGCCAACTAAGAAGGGCGACACACAATACAGGCGACATCGTGCCAAGAGAACACCCGAAGAGGTCGGCTCGGACAAGAGACAGGCGAAGGAATCAAGATACATCGGCTAAATGCATAGAAGAAGGGACGACACAAGTAGGCCCGATCACAGAACTTCAAAATAGATGTAACATGACCAACACCCTAACATTGGTTGTATGAAACCTCTCCTATAAATAGAATAACTTGTATCCAGGAAGAGGTAGGTTAGAATTGGGAGAGAGAGGGAGAATAGATTTCACCAAGTAAGAGGAGAGTAAGAAAGAGTTAGTCGTGTAAGAAGTTTGGTCAAAAGCAACACCTTTGTAACACTTTGAAGTAATAAGATTCACCCTTTCACCCCCGTGGACGTAGGTAATCATACCGAACCACGTATATCTTGTGTTCCTTGTTGAGTATTTATTTCCATTTGCATGAGTAGGAGGTTTATATCCTTTGGATATAGTTTGTAGTAAAATACATCTATATTCTGGCGCCGACTAAGGGGAATCGACTAAGATCTCCGGATACCTTTCCCTGACGACCCTTAGAGACGATCAAAAGCTCATAAATACACGTTAGTGTGTCGTAGTTGAAGCTAGGATGAACTCTGTTGGTCGAAGTGATGTTGTTTTGGGACAGTTACCACGCGTGTAGAGTTACAGCAGTAGCAGCGCCTTCAAAAAAGTGAGGATTACCCACAGTTTGATCGGCGGAGAATCTCCATAAGCTCACCGGTGACTAACAGTTCGGGTTAGAAGCTAAGGGGAGAATCTGATGATATGACGACTGTCTGTTTTCGATAGTTGAATGATTTTTAGTTAAGTGAGTTGCTCTCCATCTACGGTATAAAGTTGGGTGCTCGGATTTACCAAAGGTTTGTGTTTTAAATGTTACCTCGTGTGTTAAGCTGTCAACCATAGGGAGTTTCTCACTAGTGATGTAGCATAAGTCATCGGAAAGATCATGATCAGATCTCGAGGAAGTAGAGTTTGCACGTACTTGATTTGATCCTTGGGGTTATGTGCGATACCTTTTAATCGTCATGTGCACAAGTTTAATGATTTGGAGCATATAGAATAAAGGACAAGCTAACTTAAATGCACAGGACGGGTACTTAAAGCGACGTCGTACCGAGTAACAGCGGCAAAGAAGTAGGGTCTGCCACAGTTTCAGCATAAGGACAAACTAGGGTAGATAGGCACAACCCACCTGACAAATGGAGTAGTAGTAATTGGGCAGTCAGTCGAACTTTTTCCTCTATTGTTTGAAATTTTTGTCTGTGATAATAGGTCAAAGTAAGGTGTTTTTTGTATTTTCTAACGTAGGTATGGGCGATACTCGGCCAACTACGCGACGTAACCGATGGATACTACTTCAGGAACGAGAAGGATATTGATGAATCGTACAGCAAATAGCAGCAGCATGCAGGCAGGGGTAACAGGGCCGAGGCAAGAAGACAGCCGACAACCACCGTCCGAGGAATCTCATGCAGCTGCATGGGGAATGCCAATTGTCGATAAGGAGGTGTATCTGGGGAGAGATGATGACACCCTACCCTTGGACCAGGTTATCTTGACCCAGAGAAGAGTTGACCAATTTGACGGACTAACAACTTCAGATACAAACGACGATGAGGAAGCACTTGCAGCACAAGCCCAGAGACAAAGAGTGAGGCAGCAAGTTGAGTACCAGGAAGCCTTAGGGAGAGAACAAGAGCGTCTCAGGCAGATTCAACTAGGGCGAGGAGCAGCCAGCAACATCGGCCCGACATCCGTTCACGCGGTCGGCCACGTAACCCACCCGATAATACCCCCACCACCCACATCTGCACCATTACAGCCTCGGCCACATCATCCCAATGGACACTCTAGTCACGAAAGCACTGATTCGACACTCTTATCCATTCTATAAAGTCAAAGAAGGCAAGAAGCGGCACTAAGAGAGCTCCAACAACGGAACCTCGCCTTAGAATATGAGAACTATCAGTTGAGGAATCAGCGAACCATATTAAGAGGCTCGCCTAGCCGAGGAACATCGAGGCATCATGACTGATCAGGTCACTCACCACCTATGATGGTACCAAGCAACCCCAATCATCCCGGCCAATCAGGTCAACCACCATTACCTCAGGTGCCCCCCACGCAAAGATACGGGTCACCCGAGGACTCGTCCACTGACGATGACAGGCGAGGAAGAGACGACCGACAGGATCGAGCCGCAGAGGCTAAACTTAAGAAATTAGAGGCAAAAATCAAAGAGCTCTCGGGCGGAAGCGAATAGAACAAGTTGGCAGAGATCATGTGTGAAGCCGAGAAGACACTGTTTTCTCAAGAACTCGAACAAATGTCGTTCCCACCCAAGTGTACTTTACCTACATTCCCTTATAGATTTGACGGAACATGGTATTCGATCGAGCATCTAAAGATGTACATCATGTCATTGATACCATGGAGGAACAACCCGGTAGTTATGTGTAAATTCTTTCCAGATAGCTTGGAGGGCGAGGCACGAGATTGGTTCTATTCGCTCACACCTGGGTCGATAAACGGGTATGATGTGCTAGTTGAAGCCTTCCTAGAGACCTACATGCACAAAAATCGACCTCGGCCAAGAATAAACAAGTTGTTTACCCTCGACCGAAGATTCATGGATCCCTTAAGAACCCTGACCGATAGGTGGAGGAAACTATGTACTGAAATTGGGAAGGTGTCGGTGTATCAGGCCATCTTTGGGTTTGAAAACGCGTTAGGAAGATCGGACCCCATCTGGATAGCCATTTTCTACGAGAAACCGAAAACCTTAAAGGAGATGAGAAAAATGCAGGAGCATTACATCGCTTTGGAAGAAATTCAGGCCGCGTCAAAGGATAGAGGAATACAAGAAGCTAGTACTGAAGCAGGCATCAAAGCCAAAACTATTTCGGACGATCCTCTGAGGCGACCAGAAAAGAGGTCGGACCCTCCCCCGAGAGGTAGCGAGAAAATAGAATGGATTGCCAAAGGGAAGAAGCCGAGACAGGAAGCCCAATCGTATACCCCTCTCAATGCTTCTTTGGAGGAGGTATTTAAGGAAGTCGAGAAGAGAAACGACATCAACTACCCAGCGTAAAGGGGGGTTCAGTCCCAAGAGACCAGGGATCACCCTGAATATTATCACTACCATCAGTATAGGGGCCACTCCACTAACAACTGCCGAGAAGTAAAGGATATCGTTCAGCATCTCATCCGAGACGAATATCTAAAGCAGTTCGTTCGACACCCATCTCAGCCGACAACAACACCCGATATACCGGTCCATCAAGTCCGTATTGATAGAACGACTCAGTTTGTGAGTACCATTTCACACTCAGCTGTTCAAGGTTATGCTCTCGGCCCGGTAATCACCTCTAGGATCCACAAAAGGGACCGCGATGGTAAAGAAATATTTAGTGTAGCCAAGGCTTCGCCCATGGAACCTTGGATGGTGCAACCCATTTCGTTCTCGGCTAAGGATGTCCCAGCCAATAGGCAAGCACATGGCGACCCCTTAGTCATCACTCTACTGATTGAGGACTGGGGCGTAAGGAGAACCCTGGTGGATAATGGAAGTTTAGTTGAGGTGCTATTATACGATACGTTTAGGAGGATGAAGCTATCGGACGACATCCTCGTCCCGTCAACATATCGTATCTATGGATTCAACGGTACTGTAACTATTCCCAAGGGCGAATTAACCTTAAGGGTTTCGGACGGTGGAGGCTACCTCGATACACTAACCACCTTTTGCATGGTCGACATCGCCTCACCTTATGAAGCGATCATCGGGAGTCCATGGATCGCTGGGATTAAGGGGGTAGCATCGGCATACCATCAGAGGTTAAGATTCCCGACTTGCAAGGGAATAGCTGAAGTTGTGGGTGACTCCCAGGAAGCACGACAGTGCATGAAGGTTGATGTAGAAATTAATGAAAAACGGCGAGCTCGGCAAAAGCAAGAGAAGAACAAAGCAAAGGAAGTTCAGACAACAAGAGAATTGGAAGAAGTGATTTCACAAGTTGTAATGGCATATGAGACCCAGGGGCAAGCAAGAGAAAAACAAAGCAAAGACTCTTTATAGCAACCAAAGGAAGCGGCTCTATTCTGGAAGCCAAATCCAATTTCTCGGCGGTTGAGCCGACTCGGGAAGTAAATTTGGGGACGATAGAGGCGCCAAAAATAGTAAGGATCGGGACACTGCTATCGGATGAACAAGAAAGTCAACTCACAACGGTGTTAAGGGAAAACTTAGACACATTTTCCTGGGAAGTACGTGATTTAGAGGGAATTGACCCGAAGGTCTGCTGCCATCACCTAAAGATCGATCCGAAGTTCAAACCAGTGAGGAAAAAAATGAGGCGCATCGCGCCAGAATTACAGGCATCAGTCGAGGCCGATCTAAAGAAGCTACAAGAATCCGGAATAATTAGGAAATCCCATTACCCACAATGGATATCTAACATGGTCGTGGTACCGAAAAAGAAAGGAGGAGTCAGAATATGTATTGATTTTAGCGACTTGAACAAGGCCTACCCGAAGGACAGTTTCCCCCTCCCCAGCATAGATCAATTAGTAGAATCAATAGTCGGATACGAGGCGATGACCTTAATGGATGGATACATGGGCTACAACCAAATACCATTGGCACCCGAAGACCAGGAGCATACTTCCTTCTTTACACCAAGGGGATTGTACTGTTACACCAAGATGCCATTCGGACTTAGAAATGCTAGGGCTACATACCAGAGATTGGTAGGCGACATGTTTGAAGATAAGATCCACAACACCATAGAAGTTTATGTGGATGACATGTTAGTTAAGAGTCATCGAGCAAAGGACCACGTCCGAGATCTTCGGGAGATTTTTCAGACAATGAGGAAACACAAAATGAAGATTAATCCCGCCAAGTGCGACTTTTGGGTCACATTAGGGAAATTCTTAGGGTATATCATCACCCCTAGAGGAATAGAAGCGGATCCCGAGAAGGTCCGGGCAGTCCTTGAAATGTCATCTCCCGCGACGGTAAAAGACGTGCAGAAACTAAATGGTTGCATAGCAGCATTGGGGCGATTTGTATCACGGTCATCGGACAAATGCAAGGCCTTTTATGACATTCTGAAGAAATGAGAAAAATTCCAATGGACGAACGCCAGCGAAGAGGCCTTTCAAAATATCAAGTTACACCTAGCAAGCCTCCCGGTTCTTCAGAGGCCCGAGCCGTCAGAAATTCTCACCCTATACTTAGGGGCAACACCCTATGCCATTAGTGCAGTGCTAGTAAAATCGGAGGGAAATGTGGAGAAGCCAATATATTTCACTAGTAAAACATTAAGTCCGGCTGAGAGAAACTATACAAGAATGGAGCAGATGGTACTCGCGCTAGCTTTTGCTGCTTCTAAGCTCCGAACATATTTTCAAGCTCGCCGAATACGGGTGCTCACCAAATCGCCTATCGAAGCAGTTTTGGATAGTGCTAGACGATCAGGAATAATCTCCAAATGGGGAGCCTTAATCAAGCAATATGACGTGGTGTACGAGACAAGAATCGCGATCAAAGGACAAGTAGTGGCCGATTTCTTGGCAGATTTCCCACTTAGTGATGAGGATGAGGTGGAAGATATACCGGGGATGATGGAGGAACCAGCGGACCTATTATCCGCCAATAGTCCTACATGCTGGGAGGTCTTCGTCGATAGGGCATCGAACAAGGAAGGATCAGGCCTCGGGCTAGTATTTACCACGCCGAAGGGGAGGAAGATCGTGCATTCATTCATACTAGAATTCAAGGCAACCAACAATGTTACCGAGTATGAAGCGGTGATCCATGCTTTACGAATAATTGTGGAAATGGGGTTGCAAGAGGTCCTCTTAACTAGTGACTCACAACTAGTGATCCGGCAGATTACGGGCCAATACGCTACACATGATCCGGTGCTGCAAAAGTATTGGGAGATCGCCCAATTCTACATCAAGCAAATACCCAACATTAGATTCCGCCACATTTGCCGAAAAGATAACAGACACTCGGACGCTCTATCAGCTAGTGGACCCGAGCATCGAAGGCATACGTGTTATGAGGCTTCTTACCCCTTCTATCCCGGAAACACTAGACATACGGGTCGACGTGGCCATTAACACAGCCAGGAGATACAAAGAAGGATACTGGAGAAAGCCGATACATCAGTACTTAGATACGGGTGAGCTACCCAAGGGCTGGCCCGAGATAAACAAAATCAAAAGCAAGTCGGGTGCTTACGAGTTAAGGGAAGGGATCTTATATAGGAAATCTTACCTAGGACCACTCCTACGATGCTTGAGTAAAGAAGAGGGCCACATAATCCTACACAAATTACACTATGGAGCGGCTGAAAATCACAGCTCGGGCAGAAGCTTGTCGGCCAAGGCAAAAACAATGGGCTACTTTTGGGTGTACATGAACGAAGATGCAAAGCAAATAACGAAAGCTTGTGAAGAATGTCAGCGTTATGGGAAGAAAATTCATGCTCCAGGAGTACCTTTAAACTCAGCCATAAGCCCGTGGCCCTTTGCCAAGTGGGGTGTAGACATTGTCGGGCCATTACATGTAGGAACAGGGCAAAGGAAGTATTTGATCGTGGCCACTGATTACTTTACCAAATGGGTAGAGGCGGAACCACTAAGGCACATTCGGGATAAAGATGTCTTTAAGTTTATTTGGGAACATATCATTTGCCGCTTCGGGGTCCCTGCAGCAATCGTCTCTGATAATGGAAAACAACTACAGGGCGAGAACATTGATCTCCTATTCAACACTTACAACATCAGAAAGAGTAAATCTACCCCGATCTACCCCCAGAGTAATGGCCAAGCCGAGATTACTAACAAAACCATCGCCGATAACATGAAGAAGAAACTAGATGGGGAATATGGTAATTAGTGTGAGGAGTTATATAATGTTCTGTGGGCATACAGAACCACATGGAGGGAGGCTACGGGATTCTCTCCGTTCATGCTCACTTATGGAACCGAGGCAATTCTACCAACGGAAGGAATGATCCCCACTACAAGAACCGAGGCTTGGAGGCGAAACGTCTCGTCCGATCTAATTTTGGCAAAGCTCGATGATCTGGAAAAAAACAAGGGAGATGGCACTACAAAAGATGGAAAACTACCAAAGGAGGTTACATCGAGAATACAACAAGAGAGTTCGGCCAAGAGAATTTAACCCTGGGGAACAAGTATTAAAGTTTTTGGCTGAATGGGAACGAGACAAAAAGGGAAGAAAATTAGCACCGAAGTGGGCTGGGCCGTATATAATTGTGTCAAAGGCAGGCGAGGGGTCGTATCGGCTACTGCGACTCGAAGGAAAAAAAGAGCCCAAACTGTGGAACATCAAGTACTTGAAACTCTACCACCCCTGAAGGGCGACGCGCGGAAAAAAGTTAAGCATACATTCTTCTATCTCTTTGAAACCGTGAGGGGTATGAGGTAGGGCATGAGCGACTAATGGTCATTCATACTTGGGGAAAATCCAGTGTGGAAGTGCTGAGGTGACTTACACTCAAATGGTCATTCGTACTCGGGGAAAAGCCAGTGTGGAAGTGCCGAGGTTACTTACACTCGAATGGGCATTCGTACTCGGGGCAAAGCCAGTGTGGAAGTTCCGAGGTGCCTTACAGTCGCTTGGCTATTCGTACTCGGGGAAGTGGAAGTGTGCAAGTGCCGAGGTAGCCTAAGGGTTCTGGTGGTTGGAAACCAGTTCCAAAGGTTGTTGAGATGCGAGGTCTCCTCAGCTAGGTGGCCTACTTACATTTGAAAGGTCGCCCCCATCGTAGGTGGTCGTGTCCACTTTCCCGAGACTGGTTGGTCGATAACCGCTCGGGAATATCGGGCCTAGAACTAAGTTTACCGATATTATTCCACTGAATCCAAGAGATAGTGATGAGATACCCCGATCAGGACATGGCATTGGGCCCGATGACCCTCCTTGTTGGGTGTGTTCAACAGAAAAGGTTAAAATATTAACTTACTTAAACAACAATTGCAGGAACGATAGGAGAAACAAAGCTAATTCGATAAGCGTCATGCGTCTATGAAGAAAGTACGAAAAGTGTCACGCAACCGTACGAAACGAAAAGTTTAGCGGAAATAAAACAAACAACATCGGCGACGCAGCACCCCCATTAAAACAAACAAACAGTGCATCAGAAATAAAAAGGGGAGAAGTGTTCAAAGCGATTTACAACCCGACAGAAAGGGTAACTTAGTGGCGCAGCACTACAAAAAGAGACTTCAAGCCTTGGGAGGAGAAGTGCCGGCCTTCTTCTGCGCGACCTCGCGCCGCTTCTTCTCCACCCACTCCTCAATACCCGATTGAACCTTCTCGTCTATCTCCTCTGCATGGGAGACGCGTTCATCCTCGAGTTGTTGAGTAATCTGAGAGGCGTTTTCCTCGACTTCGACTAGCTTGGAACCCAGATCGGCCTCGACCTGCTTCAAACGTCGGACCTCCAAATCCAATTCACGAGAACGCTGTTGCTCTCCTACAAGAATAAAACAAATGTGAATTATTCATTATGGTATAAAGGTCCCTCAAGACATAATCTAAGCCTAAGTAACTGCTTCAACACGACGCTCACGAGACCTGAAAGAGCTGGTAACACGAATGCAAGTGACTCTGCGGACTTCGAAAATTCATCCTCGGCCTTAGAAAATTTTAGGGTTAGCTCATTATAGCATTGCTCATTGAATTCGTCACTAGGACAGTACTTCTTATGCTCACTCCAATCATCCATTAAACGATTGCGCGACACCTGGAGCACAGCAAGCTGCGATCTACTCCACTCTAGCTTGTCCCTAACTTTATCAAACTCACTCACTCGGCCTAGCAGATCACTATTAGCTCGCTCCACCATATCTTTATCTCTTAATATTCGTCGGCGATCCTCATGAAGATCCCGGTTCTGCAATTGAAGAGCGTCTACCCGTTTCTCTAAATTCGTGGCTAGAGCAGCTCTCTCGGAAGCAAGACGTTGAAAAGATCCCAAGTGAGCACGTAAATTTTCCATCTCTTCAGGGTCATACTCGAACTGACGATATCGCTCTAGCTCGCCCTCAAGTTTCGTGATGTCCTCGGCCTGAAGGTCTATTTTGTCGTCTTTGTTGGCCATGCGCCGACGGAGATTCTCCACTAAATCCTTTTCGATATCCCATTTTTTCTTCAGGATCCTAAACTCCGAAGCAGCGTCTATACCTATACTAGCTACCTCGGCTAGTAGAAGGATACCCGACTCAGGATACTGGCACGATAAGTTCAATCAACACAAGTTAAGGTTTCAAGAAAAATATTCTACCTTGAGCATCGGCAAGTTTGATCTCCAGCTCGTTCGCGCGACTCTTCTCGTTATGCAGTTGAAGTTGGAGAGATTCTATCAACTGCTTATCTCTGCGGCGATTGGCGGCATCTAAACTCAACTGGTTCAGGATCTGACACAAGTAAACAAGACTCAATTATAGGTAACAATGAGAACAGAAATACGAAGTGGGGCATCACCATGCTGTCACGAATCGCTCACCACAGTGTCAAGCGTCAGGGCGATATCACCATTCAGGGGAACTGCATTCAGCATCTCTTCATCAGCATACGCTCCAAAGTCGGGGGAAGTGAGCGCACCCAGAGAGTTCATAATAGGGACAGAGACAGTGAATGAAGTTTCAGCGCTAGAGGACGACCCCTCAGTAATCCGGGGCATACGAGGAAGCTCTACCGGTACATCAATAACAATCTTCTCTGCGTCGGGAATCTCCAGGGGCTACTGCTGGTCGCCCATCCCTTGCTCATCGTCCTTGCCACCCGAGACATCATAACCAAATAACTCATCTTCATCGGGAATCTCAATCACTGGCTTGCACTTTGATGGGGGCTTAGCAACATGCTTACCTCTGAGGGGATTACGCCTAAGAGGGTGAGGGTCAACCTCGTCAACATCATCATCATCGTTCCTAGGGTGTTTCTGCACAAGGTGTCTCGCCAGAACCTGTGAAGGAAAAAAACAGGGGCAAGTACATGTACTTATAAGAAAACCATTGTGTTTGTTACCTTCCCCTGGCCTTCCTCAACCCTTGTGCCAGCACCTATTTTCCTAGACGATCCAGCACCCTTGGTGGAATCGCCCTGAGATTTTCAAACAACAACAAATGACCAGTTGACGCTCGAAGCTAACAAGATAGCAAACAACAACAAAGGATAAAAACTCATACCTTATCAGCCTTGTCGTCATTAACCACCCAGAAAGGATAGGGCTCGGCGGGAAAAGTAGGCGACGGGAAGTTACCATGAAGAATGGGACCTTGGACTAAAAGTGGAACTCGGGGATAAATCGGGTCATTAGAATGGCGGGATCGCTTGTTGGAACCCTGGCCGATGGGATCGGCATCCAGCATCATCCTTTCTACACCATCGGGCATAGTTCTGACCCGATGAGGACTAGCAGCAAAACCGGAAAGGTCGCCTAAGGTTGAAGTACCAGCTCGATAGTTGACAAGGAAATTGGCAACGGTATATTCTGGAGCATCCTTGGACTTGTAGGTCGACCACTCGGCAGTAGAACCGTGACCGTCTCGGCGATCCCTCCATTCGTTCATAATTCGGAAAGTATTGCCAGTCCATTGAGCCAAAGCACGAGAGGGCTTGAGCTGGGAAAGAATCTCGTAATAAAAATGGATATCAGGGTTGTACAGGGGAAGACGAAGGCCCAGCTCTAGTTGGCCTTGAGTGATGACCACGCAATCAGCCGACTGCTCGTGCTTCTTCATATCAGACTTCTTCAAGAGACTGTTTTGGCCCGAGAGCAGGGTAACTTCATAGTCTCCAAGGTCGTACTTTTCATTCAGCTGTTGAATGAACTCCTCATCGGAAAGATCCATCACCCTTCTCTCGGACCTGCACGAAACAGATGGAGAACCATCAGGAAAGATAGAGCTCATGGCGCGATTATCGTATTTATAAGGACTATCAAACGAAAACAGAGAAGTAAGAGAAAAAGAATCAAACTCAGAAAAAACTTCATCAACAGACCTTCTCTCAGTCATAGAGGGAGAAGAAGCCATTAACGGAAATAGCGCAGAACTTGGTTTTCGATGAAGAGAGGTGGGACGACGAGAAGGTAACCGCAGCTACTATAACAATCGGTGAGGAAGAAATAAAGGAAGAAAATCAAGAAAACAGGGTTTCTAAAAGCAAAGACTAATGAAGGAATCTGGGAGAAAAGATTACAGCGGCGGAAAATAGAAAGAGAAGTGGTGAAGAAGAAGAAAAAGAAGCGGTTATTTAAAGGAGAAGAGTTGTAACCGACGCCGACAGTTACAGGTAATAAAGCGGAGTTAGTGGGGCACTGCACGGCGGGATTTGCGGCATGGACGAGGACGTGGGCGGTTGGGACGACTTTCTTCCACTCGTGTCTTTTACACGAGCGAAAGAAGGGGCATAAATGTAGGTGTAAATCATCCACAGAACCAGGTGGAAACATCCTAAGCTGTGACACACCCTGAAAAGAAGAAGCGTGAAGCATGGAATGAAGACCAACCATCGCGAGATTTAAGGAGCCACGTGGATCGGGCGTAATTTCTCTACAACTTTCGGACAAGACTTGACCCAGGATCCTGACAAAGCTGACAATACAAGACACGGCGGGTCAAATAAGGAGCTGTGGTCAAATGGATAAGAAGATACGCGTCACATCGGCCAACTAAGAAGGGCGACACACAATACAGGCGACATCGTGCCAAGAGAACACCCGAAGAGGTCGGCTCGGACAAGAGACGAGCGAAGGAATCAAGATACATCGGCCACATGCATAGAAGAAGGGACGACACAAGCAGGCCCGATCACAGAACTTCAAAATAGATGTAACATGACCAACACCCTAACATTGGTTGTATGAAACCTCTCCTATAAATAGAATAACTTGTATCCAGGAAGAGATAGGTTAGAATTGGGAGAGAGAGGGAGAATAGATTTCACCAAGTAAGAGGAGAGTAAGAAGGAGTTAGTTGTGTAATAAGTTTGGTCAAAAGAAACACCTTTGTAACACTTTGAAGTAATAAGATTCACCCTTTCACCCCCGTGGACGTAGGTAATCATACCGAACCACGTATATCTTGTGTTCCTTATTGAGTGTTTACTTCCATTTGCATGAGTAGGAGGTTTATATCCTTTGTATGTAGTTTGTAGTAAAATACATCTACACCTTTCTTATGAAGACCACGCTTAAAGTTGCGTTCAATGTTCTCACCTTGCCAGCTTTGGAAGATTTGTTTATAACCACATGCGCCTATTATCCATGTCCCTTGGAGATGACACCTTTATTCACAAACCACAATTCCGAATCGAAAAGTAAATTTCGAAGATAACATCTAGATTTACAAACTTTGTTTGAATCACCGTTTCAAAAAACTCATGGTTACCCCATAAAAACTACTTTAGTTAACAACAAATTTCTGCCCGTCAGAATTTTTCAGGAACGTTTCTCTGTTTTGTAAAATATCAAACAAATACTTTTACAACTCCAAAAATTCTTAAATTTTACGTGGGTAACTATCAGGATGTCCACTACGTTTTGTCAGAATGTTTCATCGAAATTACTTCTAGGTTGAGAGATAAATTCGAAATTCTACAGCTGACCAAAAATTCGTATTTTGTTTTTCACCCCATAATTAACATCCATGATTATTACAAACTTCTAATGTCTTAAGATTGTTGGGTGCAATAATAAAAAACAAGAAAAAAATCAAATAAGCAAAAATTATTGATACTTAGCTTCTTTATAATGAAGTAATAGATTTGACGAAACGGACGAGCTCCCCAGATCTCCGCAACAGCAACAAGGCAAAACTTTGAAAACAGAGTGAGTCACGTGTTCAACACGTTTCCCTTAAGGCATTAGCACATGGATACACTCAAGAGTGATGCTAAAACCCTCACAGGACGGATATCTCCAGGATAAAACACCCTAATACACCTACCACTAGCATATGTAGTAGATGCTCAACTTGAGCTTGGCAAGTAGAAAAAATCCTTAAGGAAAATCGCGAACGCATAAGAAAACATATAAAATATCTTCCCTTGGGGGTCCCTCTAAAATATAGAGCAACCCCTTTCTCATAGATTTTATAAAAGTAGTGAATTTGTTTATATAATGGAACAAAAAAACTTAAGAAGAGAAGCTCCCCGATGTGGGACTAAAAAGCTTATATAGTCTCTTAAAATAACTAAAAAGTGGAAACTACACAATGTGGGACTAGTAAGTTTATTCATTCAAAAAAGAAAACAATAAATTATAAATCTATTAAAACCTTAAAAATTATTTTTTAGTAATTGCTTTCCAACAACTTCTATTATGGACACTTCGATAAATTCTATCTTTTTAAATGGTGGTGTCGTTTGTAAAACAACTACATAGTAAAATACTCACATATTCTTACATTGTGAAGAGACAAGAATTGTTCTGAAATTTCTTCATTCAAATTTATAACTTAGCTTGGGTATTTCGTGAAGATGTCAAAACAACTATTCGGGAACGGAATAGAAAAGGTGATAATTGGATAAGGATAAAGACTTAAAGTGAGATACATTTTTAATACGGTGTATTGTGCGGCTTGAACGCAATAGAAGAATTTTTCAGGGGAAATTTATGGGCTTTTCCTCACTGAAATCCAAGGTTTTAGCCTTTGCCACCGATCCGGACAACTCTCCATTTAACCTATAAAGACGGACAAGTGAGTCTGTCCGTTTCAGTTTCTTAAGTTTCGATTTTTTTCTCTCCAAGTTTACCCCTTCAGGCCATGAGTTACCAACCATAGTTTAACCCTAATTAATCAAAGGATTAGATGGATATTCAAATTGTTTCTCTAAATCAGAGGAGCAATTGCTTAATTCGGAATCCCCAATTCTCTGGGTCCTTCTCAAAATATTCATCATTTCACTATATTCTCCGTTTCTCTGCAAGTAAGTAGTAATATCGTTTTGACAGTTAGCTACGAAATTAGTGTGTTTTTCATCATGTAGTCAGTTTGGAATAGCAATCTATTGTCAATTTGTTTCTGATAAACAAGTTTGATTAATTCAGTGATCATATTAGGGTAGAAAGTGTAGATTTTGACATTTCCATGAGATAGTAAGTGATAGAGAAAGAACAATGTCTGAATTTTAAATGTGCCTTCAAAGTGTTTGTTAATCAGAGGAGCACTGGCGATGCTGATTACATACTCGAGTTTTTTCTCCCTATCAATTGCACAGGGAGTGCGGAGAAACAATTGTTGTTAAACAGTCTCTCTAACACGATGCAAATGGTTTGTAGGAGTTTGCGAACTGTCTCAAATGCAGAACTAGTAGGTGTCGACGAGTCAAAACTAGGAATTAAAAAGGGAGCACCAATAAACTTACCATCTAGTGTGATGTCCGGTAACCCTGATTGCTGATCGGATTCAGATGAAATGATGGGTTTGCACCTGTCTGATGCTGTGATTGATGGCACTGAAGCTGATAGGTCCTCTGATCAGGTGATTATATTCTTTCTATTTATTCTTTTATTTTATTTTTTTCATCGTCCCTTTGTATGTACTCTTGTCTTTCTTGTGTGATTGTTATGGAATGTTAATTGTTCAATTTAGGAAGTTTGCATGTCATTAGCAAAGGTAGCCTGTGATTCTCATTTTCTCACTGAAAATTTGGAGCTTTTTTGTGTTTTCATGAGATTGCCAGGCTTTCTCATCTCACGATGAAGTCATAATATGTAAATAGGGTATGTATGATATTGTTATCTGTTGGTCCCAACAGTGAGTATGCTAAAGTGCATTTCTGTCCGATGGTTGTGGAGCCGAGCATATTTCTTTGTAAAGAACTACTAGTTTCTTCTTGTGCCCATGAATACCCGATTTAAATTTGTTGTCTTAGTTAAGAAATGAAACGCGACATCATTTTAATAGTGTGCAGCGTGAGGATCTTTTGCAGGAATAAGCAAGAGAAGATGCTCAAATTTCGTACTCAATCCGGGGCATGATGGATTAGATCTTACTCCAGTGCCCTTGAAGAGCTTACGGAATCGATTAACTGCTAACCTTAAGAAAGTTGCAGACAGCAGTGGATAAATTTAGCTTGCTCCTAGAGATCATGCCACTTTGATGGAGATTCTCGACAGGCGGCTGGTATGTTCATTTCTTCTCCTTTGTGTTTCTTACAGGGATATGATCTTGCAAATTGCAAGCTTATTACTTCACTGGTTTGTGTATAAGTATCGTATCTGGTGAAAAAAATTGCTTGTTCAGTACAATGATGTTTGTGTAACCCACATGCATAGTTAAATAGTTGCCGTGATGACGTATCTGAATGCAAATTATTAAACTAGTGGCGCCTAACTTATGGAATTCCCTTGGTCCAAAATTTACATTTCTGTCATTGCAGAGCTTGATCTGCAAAGATGAAATTTTGTCATTTCTGAGATCAAGAAGCATTAGAAAAAAGAAAGAAGAAAAACAGTGATAATGGTCGAGAGTACTGAGAGTTGTAGAAGAAGTAAAAATAAGGGCCTAAACAAGACCAACCAAAAAAAAAGGCGAAAGTTAAAATAAATTGCACTTCCAACTGTTGCAAGGCCAGTAATGTTGCTGGATGTCAGTGCAGACGTATTTGTGAAGTGTGAACATGATTTTCATTCGTGAAATGTCGTATTGAAGAATAGTTCGGGGTTAACAGTAATATAAAAACAAGAAGAACCAGATGAAGTTACTTGATGGAACTTGTATTTTCAATACTTGGAAAATATTCTTATATACAAATTGGTTTACGTGATTTGCTTACTAAGAACTGCATGATTATGTCAAATTGATCTTTGTAACCTAACATAAAAGGGTAGTAGCTATTCTTCACTTTGGCATCATAATATGGATTGGTTTGCTGCTCTTTACGGATGAATATCCCGCCCATGTGATGTGTTTACGCATTTTATTTTATTTTCATTTAGTTAAGTTCAAAAGTTCTCAAATCAGAATATATGAGAACATGGCTCAAACTGAGCACCTGTCAAGACTGTCACTTAAGGATAACTAATGCAACACTGGAGTCACCTGATCACTGACTTCCGTTGAATCTGATTGGCTCTAAGTTGGATCATTTCTGTAGCTTTTATTATTTAAAGTATACTGCAACATTTTCGGTTTGTTATAATTCTTTTACATGACTGTCTACTTTGTGATATTTTGTGTGTGTATAGCTTGTAATTTGTCCGCACCAAATCTGGTTCAGTTGTATTAAGATTCTTAAAGCTATTGTGCGTTTGTTAGATCTTTGATTCTCCTTCGTTATTTTTTTACAGCCAACAAGCTAAGATATCCCTCCAGTTGTGCGAGGGGCCACAATTTTATTTTTTTTGCTTTAGGCCACGGAAATCCAGGACCGGCCACGTTGCTAAGTTAAGTTTATGCAGCGGTATTCAACTATAGCTGAAATAGTTTTGAATAATAATTGGAAGAAGATCAATTGATGTTCTCTTTGGAGGAAGAACAATCACATTTAGTGCGAGAAATGCGTACACAACATTGTTAGCTCAAGCAACAATGGAGGAGACATAAGTCTTTAATATACTTTGGGCGAAAGATTTACTTCCAAAATTTACTATTTTTTGTATGGGTTGGCATTAAAGGTTCTCTGCCTACTCTTGATGTCCTCAAACTCTTAATGTTCAAGTTTCAAATACAATGTGCATGCAAGCTATGTAAAGTGGAGGAGGAGAATTTTGATCATATAATGTTTCATTACAACTTTTCCTGGACAGTATTGGTTTCTTTATGATGCGTGCAAGATGAAATGGTGTTTTTCAAACTCATATTTAAGATAATTTCTTGGCATGGAGATTGAATAAGTTCAATAGTAAAGACCATTAAATTTGCAGATTACTACCATATGCAATTATGTCGTATTTATGGGAAGAACGGAAAGAAGAATCTATGACGGAAAGGATCGTACTTGGAAAGAGGTAATCTCTTTGTAACGACGGTCATATACATTTTGGTTGTGTAAAATAAATAGGGTAACAGCTACGACGGTCATATAAAATAAATTGTTAAGGGTGATCCGATTGCCGTATAACTTAAAATGTGTAGCTTATTCTGAAAGTCGTATAAATTAAAATTGGTAGTTGATTGAGATGGTTAAGTTAACCATCTAAAGGGCGTTTCAGTCATTTTAGCATGGCTCCCTTCCAACCAGGATTGACCTGTTTGACTCTGTCCGTCAAAATATATTGACTGAAACCTTGACTGGGTGTGAGGCTTGACTAATTCGTTTGGATTTCTCTGACGAATTCTCAAATTTATGCATTCAAAGTGCTTATAGATAATGCGAAATATCTATTCTTTAACTGGCCATGTGGCACAAATACTATTGAGAAACATTTTTTTTGGTCTAATCCTTTGTAAGTGGCCTGCAGTGATGGACATTAATTACAATTTTTCTCTTTGTCATTCCTGGCGGTTTTTAAGTTTTGTAATTTCGTTAAATTGGTAGCTTCTTTGTGTTCCTCTGAGGCTTTTTTCTAATTTTATTAATATACCTTTTTTAATCTAAATAAAAAAAAAGTTTAAAAAAATAAATCAAGGTGATCCAAATGAATATTGTATGCAAAACAAAAAGTAAATGATCTTATCAACTTGGTTTTGGTTATATATATATATATATATATATTGGATTGTTTGTTTGTTTAAAGAGTCACATATTTTGAAAACAATTTAAAAAATGAAATATTTTTTTCATCATGCTTGGGTTCCCATAATGTTCAGGAGAGGAAACCTCCTAGGTCGTGGAGATCCATATTTGTTGATTTATGTATGCAAACCTTCCTGTAAGTACATATCATTGTTTGTTGATCAATAATAAATAACTTATTAAGTTTTTTTTCTTACTTTCTCGGATCTGAATCTTTTATTTATACGCATCATCAGGAGAGAAAAAAATTAAGTGTCTTTTCGTGATGGAGTCAAAGGATTTCAAACTCTGAAATCGATAATGTTATCGTCATCTTCCATCATCTAAAACCATTAATTAACTTACCACCTAATTGTATTCAGCAATTGTATTTAAACTGGTCCAACGATTGTCTAAAATAATCTTTTTATAGCCTTAATTTAAGAAGAACAAGCATGTTCTTTGAACAAATCCTTTTGAGAATTGACGATCGCCTTCAATATGGAGCATTGGGGAAGTATTAAGGAAATTTAGTGGCCACTATGAGAGCAACTGAAGACCCGAAATCACTCAAACTCAGTCGAACACTAGTTCAAGTAACCAGTGACTGAAAGATCTTACTATACGGAAGATGACATTTCATTTGAGTATGGGCGACACTTTTTTTGTCATTTAGGGTTTCCTAAAACCCGGTGTAAACTGTACCTGCCTATTGTAAAAAATAAATTAATGAGCGGAAATAGATAGAAAATATAATGTCAAATACCCTATCCAATAGCCTTTGCTAAAAATAAATAAAAATATTTATCCAACCGGGTTTGAACCGTAGCCTCCCATTGTAAAAAAAAACTAGCTAAATAAAAAAAAAAGGGCCCAACCGGTGACCTCTTGATCTGCATTCAAATGCTCTACCACTGAGCTATGGACCCATATGATTGATGTTAGTATTAAATGAAATAATGTTATTTGAAAACTGAAAGTAAGGGGGAGTATAATATTTTATTTATTTGATACTTTGGTTATTGTGTTTTTTAATCTAAATATATTTATGTTGTGAGCCGATTCATTTGTTGATTTACTAGACTTAAATATATAAGAATGAATATATTAGTAGTAAATTATTTTAGTTATTCCAATGTTGGAACGTGCAAGAAAATAAAATAGGTGTCCAAAAACCGATGATTCCACGGAAAAGAGTGAATAATATTTAGTATATATTTTGAAAATTAGAATCATAACAAGTATGTACAAAGACCAAGAATGTAAAATTATATCTTCCCAAAATTTGACGAGTAAAACACTAAAATTATATTGTTGAATGATAAATATGACGAGTAAAACATTGAAATCCGTGTTCTATAATCTTATCGAATACTTTCCGAACTGTGATGCTATTTTGGAGCTCGTTTTTCTATTTTCGCTCAAATAAGGAGTACCTTACTAGCATGTTCTATTGATTGTCTGTGAATTTGGATAATGATAATGACATATTACATGGAAAGTACGAGTTTAAAGTGAAATGAGCAACCCAAAACCAACTAAGAAACAAGGATCCTCCGGGTTTTTTTTTTTTTAAATTGGTAACCATATTTCCATAAGTTATTTGTTCGTCATATAAATATATAGGTTGCTTTGTACACCAAGAGTTTGATGGTAATGTGAATGTTTTTCTCCCTGATCATTTTTTTTTACTTCATTGGGTAAATATTTGTGTCATGGAAATGTCAATTCCAAATATGCAAAAACTTCCCGATGATCCACTCACAAACGCAGTGGTTGGGCCTTAAAATTTCAAGTCTCATCAGTCAAATACAAGTTCCTTTGCCTTTGCAAACATGTTTCGCAAGCATGATGCCTTAAACGTAGATTCCACACTATTCCAACTTACCCTTGTTCTGTGAAGGGTACAAGGCCATATGGGCTAAAGCTGATGCAAATTAAATGTATCACCAGCTTCTGAGTCCTATACAGGAAAAGGGAAATTCCTTGGACTTGCACAAATGCCATTGCAACCCTATTTCCATATTCATACTTTGATTCGGCATTAATCTGAAAGCATGTACCGATCTTGCTCATGCCAATGGTGTATCAGTCAGGCTCATGCTGTACTTTCCTAGCATCATTCATGTGATGCAAGTGGCTTATGCAAGCCCCCTAACTTGCATGTCGGTTTAGCTTTCTTTTTTGAAAATTCCCAATTCGTAATTAGTCCATGCCTATGTCAAACAGCTTGATGGGAAGCTTGAGCATCCACCGAATGGACTGCAACCTATCCCATCATATATGACTACTCATCATCTCTTGCATCGCGTTTCCAATCCAGATGATATGAG
Source organism: Papaver bracteatum (assembly GCA_023529315.1). Lineage (NCBI taxonomy): Eukaryota > Viridiplantae > Streptophyta > Magnoliopsida > Ranunculales > Papaveraceae > Papaver > Papaver bracteatum. Next base: position 125,837 of record JAJJWX010004162.1, read on the forward strand.
TTACCATAATGTCTCAATCACCTCACAATTAAATGGTAAAAGCGAGAAGGTGATGGATCACTAATGTTGAAACTCATTGCGGCTGCCTATGTACCCTTCTTCGTAATTGTAAGGGGTCAAGCATGGACCGTAGTCATCATGTCGGGACTAAGGGTACGCACGGTATGGTTCGGCTTGATTTTTTCCGAGACCGAGGCCGAGTACATTTACCTCCCTAGTCTTGGGGTTCTTAGTTTTTGGACCGGTACTTGTACCTATTTCCTCGGTTCCGGTACCATTCGGGACAAGTACGGTACCATGGACGGTTCCGGTACTAGTCGGTACTTTTTGTCAGAATTCCAGACAGATTTTCCTGTCAGTTTTCCAAATAAATTTTGGTCTATTAAGCCGCTTAAGTACTTGTTTTACTGAGCAACAATATACTAAGCAATATCGCAAAGCACGCTAAGTAACAAGTAGCAATAATACTAGCAAATCAAAGTGCCAAAGACTTGAAAATCTGAAAAAGTAACAAGTAGCAAAGCTGTAGTACACTACATGCAGCAGAAGCACACAAACACACACACAAATAATAGTCTTAACTCTTAAGTCTTACTATCTTAACAACTAATAGTTGAAGTACACACTACACTGAAGAAAAGAATAATTGAAGTGGTAGCAGTGGTGGTGAAGTAGTTGTGGCAGTAGAATGGAAAGAATTAAAAGAGATCTATTCCATGGCAGCACTGGTGGTGGCATTATTATTGATAAGACCCAGTAACTCTGCAAAAAAAAGTAATGGCAGTTAGCCAGTTAGTAACTATTACTAGAAAAAGTAACAAGGAAAAATACTGGAATGAATAGAATATGTTACCTTCTTCAATTTCAGCATTGTCATCTGGTATATAGTCACATAGAAGATCAAGTTGTATTGGCTTCCTTATCCAGCTTTGTGTGTAAAGCAATGCCTCAACTTTCCTTGTAGATAAAGAGGTTCTACAAGGACTTCAAACTCGCTTTCATGTGCTAAAAGCATATTCAGAGGCAACAAAAGTCACAACAATGGCTAGTATGTCCTTAGCCATATGTGCAAGTATCTTATACTGTTACTGTTGGTCTTCCACCAACCCAATGAGTCAAACTCATCATCTTATGCACCATCTTCTCCTTCATCTTCTTCAAATTTGTCTATGAAATATCTATCCAACTTTGTTTTTCCCACATCATCATTTGGGTTGCTTTTATGCCTATTACTCCTTGACATCAAATTTTCCATACGGCTTGGCCCTGCCACTGATTTACTTAACCCTGATTTGGCTTGTCCCTGCATAGAAGTACTTGACTCCTCTTCATGAACTGAATACACATCCTTATATTCTTCAAATAGAATCTTAAAATCCATTAACACACTCCTCATAACAATTTCAACCTTTGAAGACTTCTTCCCATACAAACACTCAAGAGCAAATTCTAGTCCTTTTTCTTTCTCTCTAGGATCCAACAACATGGCAAAAAAAGTTGAAGAGTTCATCTTTGCATAATCACCCCAATATTTATTATACTTCCTAAACATTTTGGCAGACATAGTTGCAATAAAAGGATCTTCATCAACATTATCCATAAACTCAACTAGTTGTTCATTAATGAGAACTAATTTCTATAAGAAAGTATGTGTTGTTACCATAGTTGAGGCTGAAAATGCAACAGTTGTAGGATCAGAATATCGCCACAACAATATTCTTACAAAATTATTAACAACATTTCTGTGAGTTCCTCAACAACACACTGCGAGTATCGCAGAATAATTCAAAGAATGACGTAATAGACAACGACAGCATCAAACACGAGAAAGATGTGAAGATTTTGTAGTTGGAGAGAATGCTCGCGAGAACAAGGCGGGATCTCGCGAGAAAAAGGAAGAAAATGAAGATTTTGTGGTTGTAGAGAAATATCGCGAGAAGCATAGCAGAGCCTGCGAGAAGCATAGCAGAGATCCTAAAATATGGGAAATATGAGTTGAATGTGAGCTGTCAACCACCATGAAGATACATATATAAAGAGAAGAGCAGGAAAGAGAAATGGAGAGAAAATTTTCGTAAGAGAGAGAGAGATTTTGCAGAAAGATATTTTTATAAAGAGAATGTATTTTTGTTTATCATCTTCTTCCCTAAAACTAGATTTAGAACTCCATTAATGGAGATTATCAATGTGAATCAAATGTAAACTTAAATAATCATGGATGTAGATCAAATTGATCGAACCATGTAAAAATATGTGTGTCTATTTATAATTTTAGTATTTTAATCATTATTTTCATATTAAATGGATTTAGATCAAGAAATTATTATCAAGATATTAGAAGGGGTGTGTTGTTGGAATTCCTGCAACTACATTTTGGCGCTAGAAACACTACCTGCTTGTTAGGGTTGAAGAAGATCCAAAGAAATTAGCAATTTTTGATGATGAATTCAGTTGGATCTATGAGATGTAAGGGAAAATATGGAAGTTCTGGGCGAGAACTTCACATTCTCCATTAACAAACGACATCTGCATCTCAGAGATGTGATGAGAAACGAATAGTGTACAACAGCCAACAAAATTTAAGAGAAATGTATACAGTGAAAGAGAAGCAGAAATGTTGGGAAGCAGGAGCAGATTCGAATAAATCTTTAAATAAAATAAAACAACATCAATTAACTGTTCAGACATGACAAATTCTATCTTATCTTTTAAATTATATATGTTCATAATATAGATCTGAAAGATTTTGAGTTTTAAACTATTAATCTTTGTTTTTCACAACAATTGCTATTTAGTTGATATTTTGAATTAACAAGAGTTTTGATCATTAATTTACATCCATAAACCTTGAATTTAATCATAATTTTGATCATATAAACAACTAATATGAACATACTTTTTGTGATTGAAGTCAAAGATGAAGGAATCAAAAGTTCCAGTGAAATTTCTCTTTTGCGATAAGATGCATCCACCAACTTATCAATACACAACGTCAGCGAATAAATGGATTAAACCAATACCAACATTTTAACAGAAAATTAAGATTCCAACGGAGGATAAAGCACAAAGGACAAAGACAGCACACTGGATAAAGGAAGAAGACTAATGGTTTATTCACAAAGTACTTCATCAACAATCGCGAAGAAATCAAATGAAGTTACACCAACAAATAATTCTACATGACAAAATCTCTTCTCTTTTCTAATTGTATATTCAAAAATTACGTTTAAAAAAAATAAAAAATAGACATAAAACGTATGAAAAAATGTAGGCCATGCGAATATCAATTTTTTTAGATTGTGCGAATTTCTTGAATTTCAGAGCATCAAAAAATTTCGGACTTTTTAGGTTATGCGATTTTAAAAATAAAATAAAATTGATGATTATCCTTGTTTTAAATTTTATGAAGTTGATATAAAACTTGCATTACTCATGGTGAATGCTCGCAGGGAATAAACTCTCGCAAGAAAGAAAGATAAAATTGCATAGCTAGAAAAGAAAATAGAAAGGGACAAAGAGAAAGATTATACAACGGACAACTAAAAAGAATAAGTCATGTGAATCTCGCCACTCTTTCACAAGTTGAATACAGTATAGTTTTTCAAACCAGAAGCGTACAAGTTTAAGGTCGCGGGATCAATTCTTCCTAACTGCGATATTTTCGCATATTTTTGATGAAATACCAAGGAAAAATAAAAGAACAAGTAATAAGTGTTATGCGAAGATCTCGCAAAGAAATATTAGAACAGATGGTTCAAGGTTCAAAGAAAAAACAAGAGGTCACGGGTTCAAATTCGCAGAGACACATATTTTTCATTTTCTTCTCATTGGTGAGTAAAAGAATAAGGAAAAAAGTTCTGCGTTAATTTCGCAGAGAGGTTCTTGAACAGATGGTCCAGAGAATAGTATGGGAGATTGTAGTCACAGGTTCCAATTTTCCTGCGAGCATAATATTCTTCTTTTTATAGAGGGTGAAAAAATAAATAATCTCTCAGCATTGTTTCATTATTTCGCAAGCAAAAGGCAGCACAGTTGGTGATCTGGGAAGTTAATGAGTTCATGGTTGCGAGTTCAAGTCCCAACACATGCATATTTTTTCGCGAAATCCTTGATAATTTTGCAGGTATATTTCACACAGAAGAGAGTTCATGAAAATTTCGCAGAGAAATATCGCAAGCAAGAGAACTAGCACAGTTGGTTGAGAGGCTTGAATGCAAGCAGCAGGTCGTGGGATCAATTCTTGCTTCTCGCAAGTTTATTTTTGTTATGTGAAATTCGCAAGTCAGCCTTTGATTATTTCGCAGATAAATCTCGCAAGAAAGAGAACTAGCACAGTTGGTTGGGAGGCATGAATGTAAGCAGCAGATCACGGGATCACTTCTTGCTTCTCGCAAGGTTATTTTTGATATGCGAAATTTCTACATAATTGTCTCTCGAACAGTTAAACTTTGATTACTTCGCAAGATCTTTGATTAATTCGCAAGAGAGGGCTAGCACAGTTGGTTTGTTGCGAGAAAATGCAAGAGGCAGGTCAAGGGTTCAAGTCTCATCTCTCACTCTTCTTTTTTGCTGCGAGACGTTCATACAACTCACATAAGAGCTAAGTACCCTTTCCTAGAACATTTTACTTACCGCAAATAAAAGATTTTTGATTTAATTTACAAAAAATGACACAATCGCAATATTTCAAAGATTTTAAAAGATTACAAAAGGTGAAATCATCGCAAAAAATTTATAGATCTCAAAATTTACGTTTTAAAAGATTACAGAAAGCGAAATTATCGCAAAGATTTCTAATATTTCAAAAAAAAAAAAAACCGAGAAAATTCGATTTATATATTTCTCTAGAATATTTCTTTTATAGAAAAATATTTTTGATTTAACAACGCGATACAATCGCAAGATTTCAAATAAGATTTCAAAGATTTCTCTAGAATATTTCTTTTACAGAAAAAGATTTTTGATTTAACTACGCGATACAATCGCAAGATTTCAAAGAAGATTTCTAAGATTTCAAAAGATTTTACAGAATATCTAATTCAAAAATGATGTTATGAGAATGAAAGAAGTAACAAAAATTAAAGAATGGATGAAAAAAATGACAGAAATGAAATAATTGACAGAATAAAGAAACGCGAAGATATCGCGAGAAACGCGAATACAATTTCGCAGAGATTAATATAATGGGATGAACCTTTATGGCGTACAACTTAGTTCGCGAAAACAATTTTGCAAGAGGCAAATGTAAGACCTAAAGTGCGTCATATAAGGGGGTATCTCTTTGCATGACTCAGGGAAAAGGTTATACCGCGCTGGAACCTGAGTCATGGAGATGTTAAGGTTAAAGAAAACCTATCCAGGAAAGGTACCTTGGATTTCCAACTATATAAGGTTATACCCTGGTTGGATGACCGAGGGTCTCTTCTAAAAAGTGCAGAGTATGACCAAGGCGCCGAGGTACACGGTTGTGAAGATATCCTGCGATTTTGTCGCAGATACAAAAGAAAAGTTGGCAAAATAAGACCTTTAATTATGAAGGAAAAATAAGACCAATAGAATAATCTCAAACATTAACTATGTTATTTTAAGAATGCAGGAAAGATTTTTCATCGCAAGAGAGATAGCAAGTACCATTTAGAATCTCTCAGAAATACTATTCAGAATCTCCCAGTATTGTTTAGAATTTCTCAGAAGTATTATTCAGCGTCTCTCAGCAACACTATTTCATAATCTCGCAGCACTATTTCATAATCTCGCAGCACTATTTCAGGAGTACTGTTTCATAATCTCGCAGCACTATTCACGTTACTATTTCAGAATCTCGCAGAAACATTCAGAATCTTGCAGACTCATTCAGAAACTTGCAAATTCATTTAGCATCTCGCAGACTCTTCCAAAATTTCGCAGGAGATGTGATTATTTCGCAGAATGTGCTAATTTTCTTAAAGAGATTATCGCATGAGGCAGGGGCAAGATAAGAATAAAGAAACAATCCGCTCATTCAACATTTTTTCAAGGATTCTACCTTCATAGATAAAGAACAGAGGCAACTATGGATTACCAAACAAACATTTTATGTTCTTTATCTTCTCGGCAAGAATCATTTCCAAAATGGACAAGCATTTTCGCCAAAAATGAAATAATAATTTCAAATGAATAGAGGCAATACTTATGACTTTTATTCAAGAAAGGATACTTCTTATATTTTGAGGATTGAGTACTTCTTATATTTCTTCAAGGATACTTCATACTTCACATACTTCAAGAGTTGATACTTCTTATTTAATTCGCAAAGATCTGGAACTTCACAAAAGAATATAGGCAAGTACGTACTTTTCAAGTCCAATATTCTTTCGCTCGTTCCTTCATCAACAAAGATCAAAGACTACTACAACAATTGATTTTTCCTTAAAGATCGCTCTTCAAGCAATATTCAAGGAAAAAGAGGCAAGATGTAGGATCAGAATATCTCCACAACAATATTCTTACAAAATTATTAACAACATTTCTGTGAGTTCCTCAACAACACACTGCGAGTGTCGCAGAATAATTCAAAGAATGACGTAATAGACAACAACAGCATAAAACACGAGAAAGATGTAGTTGCAGAATATCCTACAACTACACCCTCAGTAGAATTTGTAAAACTTAGGAAGTTATTGATGATGAATGACAATATTCTTATTAATGCGCTCAATTGATTACAAAGAAGTATCTAAATGGAACTAGAATAGTTACAACTTTCTCTATTCTATTTCCTAAGATATTTTCTAACACTCACTCAAAGAACCCCCAAATTTTACATTTGAACTACTATTTATAGGGAAATCTATACAACTGTATGTAAGCTGCGAAATATCGCAACTTATATTCACAAATATATCTCATGTTCGCAACTTATAGATGTAGATGTAGGTAGATTGCATTTTTGTAGAATCCCTCCCAATTGTACTTCTCTAGTAAAAGGATTCCTCGCAGCTTCTTCTATTGCTTCATCTAATTGCCTTCTATCTCCTCCTATTCTATTGTTTAGCATCCCTCTCATTTCCGCTAATTCTCGAAAGATCCGCTCATTTACCTCAGAATTCTCATCCATTGGCCTCTTCAACGCAGCCTCTCTTCTTCTACGTTCTTGCATCTCTTCTCTTGCGAGACTTCGCACTCTACCGTATTCTTCATTAATGTTTTCATTTGCACAATTTTGCAAATATCTTCTTTCCGTATTTGGTTGTCACAATTTTTTTATTGCAAAGCATCTTGAAATTCTTGTTATTCCATTTCTATTCTCCTCATCCTTATCATGTGATTATCAGGAATTTCTTCTTCTTCATTTCTCATTCTTCTGTGATTTATCTCTTCCTGATTTTCCTGAACTCTGATTCTAAGATTTGGTTCGTTCCTTACTATTTATTCTTGTTGATTTCCAATCCTCCTCCGAATTCTACCATACTCAAGATTTTGATTGTTGCGAGCCTGTTCACGTCTTCTTACTCCATCCTCGTAATTGTTTTGATGCATATCTTGTTGTCTCTCAATTTCTTCCATGAGTTGCCGCTCTTCCTCTTGATTTTCTTCGCCATTCTGATTATTTTCCCTTGGAAATGTCTCTGTTCGTAAATTCTCCACGTTTTGTTCGTGATTTGGTACTAAAATGAAGCGATTCTCTCGATTTCTTTCAACCTGATTCTGTGCTTGTTCTTGCATAGCACTTTCACTATTAACTGTTGGCGAATTTTGTTCTTCTCTCTCTGGTCTAACATTTGATCTCACAATACTTTGAGATTTCCTCCTTTGTAACATCTCATTTTCCCTTCTTAATTCTTGATTCTGTCTTGTTAGATTGGCACGTTCTTCAGCTTCTAACCTTCGTTCTTCTTGAACTTCTTGTCTCAATGTTTCTACTATCTCCATTTATCTTTCACGAATTGTTTCTCCCATCAATCTCCCATTTTCTCTAATTTGTGGTTCTCTGTATGTTTCTGCTGGTGTATCATTTCTCCAAGTGTGTATACTCACTCGATCATGATCTACTGTTTGTTGATTTTGATTTCTTCGATTGTTCCTTCCCCTACTAGGTTCTCCTGTTACGTTTGCTTCTCCACCTGCGAGTCTTGCACTTCTTCTTACTGTAGTCAATGGTTCTGATGTATTTCTTCTTCTAACCATTTCAGATTTTCAAAACTCCTTAAAATTTCTGCTATCACAATCTTCAGTCCCTGTTTCTAGCGCCAATTATGTAGTTGCAGAATATCCTACAACTACACCCTTAGTAGAATTTGTAAAACTTAAGAAGTTCTTGATGATGAATGACAATTTTCTTATTAATGCCCTCAATTGATTACAAAGAAGTATCTAAATGGAACTAGAATAGTTACAACTTTCTCTATTCTCTTTCCTAAGATATTTTCTAACACTCACTCAAAGAACCCCCCAAATTTTACATTTGAACTACTATTTATAGGGAAATCTATACAACTGTATGTAAGCTGCGAAATATCGCAACTTATATTCGCAAATCCTTCACACTTCTTCCGTGCTTCTTCTACTATCGTGCTATCTTGTGACACTTTCCTATTATACTTGTTACGATATTCGTAAACCAATACCTTGCGATATTCGGTATCTACAAAAGATGTGAAGATTTTGTAGTTGGAGAGAATGCTCGCGAGAAAAAGGCAGGATCTTGCGAGAACAAGGAAGGAAATGAAGATTTTGTGGTTGTAGAGAAATATCGCAAGAAGCATAGCAAAGCCTGCGAGAAGCATAGAAGAGCCTGCAAGAAGCATAGCAGAGATCCTAAAATATGGGAAATATGAGTTGAATGTGAGCTGTCAACCACCATGAAGATACCTATATAAAGAGAAGAGCAGGAGAGAGAAAGGGAGAGACAATTTTCGTAAGAGAGAGAGATATTTTGCAGAGAGATATTTTTAGAAAGAGAATGTATTTTTCTTTATCATCTTCTTCCCCAAAACTAGATTTAGAACTCCATTAATGGAGATTATCAATGTGAATCAAATGTAAACTTAAATAATCATAGTGAAGAATCATGGATGTAGATCAAATTGATCGAACCATGTAAAAATATGTGTGTCTACTTATAATTTTAGTATTTTAATCATCATTTTCATATCAAATGGATTATTATCAAGATATTAGAAGGGGTGTGTTGTGGGAATTTCTGCAACTACAACAATGGCATCAAAGAATACCTTCAAACATTTCACAAGGCCTCTCGCAAAGATCCAATCTTCTGTACATGAAGCAGGTTTCTTCACTATTTCCTTCTTCTTCTTCTTCTTCTTCTTCTTTTGTGCCTTATTTTTTCCTTTAACATCAAGTTCTTCTTCTTGTTGTTGTTCTTCATCTTCTTCTTCTCCATCAGGGTCATCACCAACATTAACATCAACATCAAAATCATCATCATTGGGTAAATATTTCTCACTCTCTTTTGGGAAATAAAACAACTTTTGATATTCCCTATCATACCTTTCTAACCTTGTAACACCCCATGTTCCGGACTAGGGTCAAACCCATATGGGGATCCGAACTCGAAGCATTACGGGTCGGAAAGAGACTTATGCATATATTTCTCTTACTTAAATTTATTTAAGTTCTTACAACAACATAACTTAGCCTGTCTAACAAGAGTTTACACATATGAAACATGAAGTGATGAATTTGAATTTACTAGAAATCTTTAAAAACATTTTAGTTCAAATTTACATTTCAAACAATTTTAAGAAAACAATGCAATCACTAAGCTACTCATTTCTAGCTTTCGCTGCGCCACTCTGATAAATCTGCAAGGATGTCAATTGGGGTGAGATGACAGCTCAATAGAATGCATTCCAAATTCTCCAAAGATGCGCAAACATAAACATTTTACCAAGCAAAAACATATACCAAGAATCACATCACGACTTCGGCGAATCAATGCTATATTCGATAATCACATTACCAATAATGTTTCTAATAAATTATCTAAATTCAGATTCAAGACATGAGTTCATAACATCAATAACATTCTCAACAATTCATGCAATTAGATTTCATACTTGAGTTCATAACACTAATAATATTTATATTGTCACAACAAACCATGAGTTTACAACACCAAAATAATTGTCAAGAGTCATTCATCAATGATTCAACACATCTGTTCACGTATTAATATCGTCACATAGAAACCATGAGATCACTAATCATCCAATTGGGATTTAACACATCAATTCACAATTCTTCCATTTAAGTTTCAACTCATGAGTTTATAAAATCAATTATATTTCCAATAAATCATTTAATCTATATTTCAACACATCTCACCAACAAATCTTGAGTTCATGGTACGAAAACCTTGGTTCGTACACCCACCTATCGTTTATCGGCACGGACAGCCTCCATCGATGGTCAGGAAAAAAAGTTCCTATGGGGATCATACCCATATGCACTCGGGGATCATTACCCGTTTCATTCATAGTACGAAAACCTTGGTTCGTACACCGCTTATCATTTATCGGCAAGGACAGCCGCCATCGATGGTCGGGAAACACAAGTTCCCATGGGGATCATTACCCATTTAATTCTCGGGGATCATTACCCACCATTAGCATGAAACGATATTTCATCTAACGTAAAAAAACATGAACTCATTTCCTTTTGCAAATTGTTTTTACAAACAACACAAGCAACCATGGCTTAAGAACATAATTTTCTTTCAAGCATTTCTACAAACAAGCTAACTGCATCCATTTTGCATCATACATATTTGGGTAATTTAGTCATCTGATCTTCCTGGAACTTCTAAAGTACATACATAGCTCCATAAGCAATAACATATCCAAAATTCACAAAAAACCAACATTTTAAATAAAAGTTATCTAATTTACAAGGACATCCTAAAAACTGGGAAGATTACATGTCATTACCAAACAATTCATGATAAATTCATAACAATCTTAAATTGACCCAATCCAAAGCACACTGAAATATAAGATGCTTATCTACAACTTTTATTAATACCATAAATCATTTTAAGATCATTACGACTTCCTAAGAACATCAAAATCACATCAAGGCGAAACTGTCCAGAGATTCAGAAAATATCACCCAAATTCAAACAAACTTTCAACGGTGAATATATGGTGGAATACTCTCAAATTTTAACTAGTGATACCCAATCATGTTGTATACCTATAGTAGAAGTCTGATCATCAATAATATGCATCAAATTAAATAGACAAATTTCAGAACCTTAATGATATAAGAATAAATAAAATTGAAATCAAAGTATAACAAGGAAAAACACAAAGAGAAAAGGATTAAACATTCTACCTCTCAATTGATACAAACTCCTCTTGATCTTTCTTTAACCTTCTTCTCTAAAAATCTCTAGCTCCATCTCTTTCTTCTTCTCCTAGCCTTTTCTTTTATAATTTCTAAAATCCATTTTCTAAACTTTTAATTATAAAAAATAACTAATATTTTTTTTTTAATTGTCTTTTCATTTCCTATTAATTTATTTACTTATTAAAATAAATTAGGTGACTCTATTTCCACCCTAATTTGTTGCTTTTCTAGTACAAACAACCTAGCTAGACTAAGGCAAAGGAAACAATCTAAACAACAAACTAAGGCGGGTATAACCCGGCCCGAAACCGCAAATAAAAAATGTTAGGTATTACAAACCTAGTGAAAGCTCTTTCGTACACTTCTGCAGCCTCTAGCATCAAGAATGTGTTGTTCCATCTAGTCTTTACATCTAATATCAGTATTATCTTAGACTCTATTCCAACTAAATTTGCACACTGCCTAAGCTTAGCCAAGCTAGCTAGAGAACCCTTTATATACTTGACAACTGACCTGATTCTTGCAATTGATTTGTTGTAAACCCTTACAACATCTTTTACAACAAGTACAAGTACATGAGCTGCACACCTTACCTGAAAACATGTAGATTCATACAAGTATTAGATTTATGTTCAAAGTAATAACTAATAAAAACAATTCTAACTAGAAAGTAAAAATAAATAAATCATATACTTACATGCAAGTACTTAATTCTCTCTTCTGCCATTGTCATTGAAACAATACTAGTGGTCAAATAATACATTGCACACTTGTTGGCACTAGCATTATCCAAAGTGACATAAAAAACATCTTTAAGCCCTCAATCTGACAAGCACTTCTCCAATATCTCACCAATATCAATTCCTTTGTGACCACTAACCTCAGAAAACATAAGAATTTTCTTTTCTAACTTCCAATATTGATCAATAAAATGAACTGTTACACAGATGTAGTTGAAATTCTTTGGTGAAGTCCATGTGTCTGTTGTCAAACTAACCCTCTGCTTGTTTGACTTGAAGTAATTTTTCTGTAGGATCAAAATATCGCGATAGCAACACCCTTGCGAAGTCACCATCAAAAGTACATTGTGAATCCGTCGCAGACTAACTGCAGAAATGACGTAACAGATGACGACAACTTAAACACGAGAAAGATGTGAAGACCTTGCGATATTTAAGAATGTTGCGAACTTAACACTTGAATGCTTGCGAGAATATCGCAATCCATATCCGAAAATAAAGGATAGATTAGATGTCATCCACTATGTAATACCCTATATAAAGAACCGAGTAGGCTTAAGGAGAGAGAGAGAGAGAGAGATCAATTTTAGAGTGTTGAGAAAATTTTGAGGAGAGAGAAATTCCAAAACAGTGTTGTATTCTTGATGTCATTTCCCTCTTGTAAGATTTCTAGATTCAATTAATAAAAAGTGTGATTGTTTATCTTAAAGATGTGTTGATTATTATGAATTCTTGTGAGGGATGTATTGTGGGATTTCCTGCAACTACATATTGGCGCTAGAAACAAAGATGATGTTGTTTTTAGCGTGAAGATTAGTATTTTGATTTGAAAGAATTTGGAGTAGCTGGTTAAGAGTTTCATATAATTTTCAACAGATCATTAAGATTGAAGAGGTGGCTAGAAGAAGAAATGCTTCAAGACAACCAACAACTGTTAGAAGGAGTAAGAGGCTTGCTGGAGAAAGGAGAAATGAAATTGAGGAATCTTCAAAAATGAACGAAAGAAACAATGGAGAAAATCAAATTCAACAACCAATTCAACGTACACCAATAAAAAATAGAATTATAGATTATGACAGAGTGAGTGTACACACTTGGCGGTCAAATTCAGCAGACGAAGCAGAATAAGAACATCAATTAAAAAAATGATAGATAAGAAGAGAGAAACCGAGAAGCAGTTGGAGGAGTAATTTATGAAAATTGAGAGATTGAAGCACTAGAGGCATTGAGGCAAAGTATACATGAAGAAAGAAGATTGGAATCGGAAGAACGTGCAAATCTGACAAGGCAGAATCATGAGTTGAGGATGGAAAACATAAGACTACAAAATAGAAGGTCAAGAAGTACTACAAGATCAAGTTCAAGATCAATTAGAGGAAAAAGAATGCGAAATTCACATGTAGTAAATACTAATGAAGATATTCCAGAGAAATTACAAAATCCAGATGAAGAACGTCGCGAAAGGAGGGAAATAATTAAAGATCGTTACGTCCCACAGGGCGAGATTCTCCAAGATTGACAAAACAACAGGAATCAGGGGAACGGGCGACGTCAGGAACGAAATGATCAAGATGGCGAAGAAAATCAGGAAGAAGGAAGGAGAATATTACATGGGAGAGAAATTCAAAGAAATCAACAAGTAATTGAAGATGAAATCGAGAGACATTATGCTGAACAAGCACGTCTAGCTTGCGAAAGGGAAAGGTTGAGAGCAGAGGTGGAGGAACAAGAACTTCAAGAGGCAATACGCCAGAAAAACCATGATAATCGAGAAAGAAGGCATGGACAAACTCGCAATAATGGAAACATCAACAAAGAATATGATAGAATACAAAGGAGAGATGAAAGGCAACAGAGAGAATTGATGAGGAATGACCAAAATCGAAGAGGAGAAAATGAGAGATACAATCATGTGCGAATTCATGAAAGAAATGAAAGAGGAGATTGCAGGGAAAGACAAGTAGAAAATAATGAAGAAGAAAATCAAGATTTCGCAAGATAAGACAGACATGAACGTAGAAGAAGAGAAGCAGAATTAAAGAATCCAATGGACCAAAACCATGGTGTAAATGAACAAATCTTAAGAGAACTAGCATAAATGAGAGGGATATTAAATTACAGAAGAGAGGAAGGCAGGAGACAATTGGAAGAAGCCATGGAGGAAGCTGCGAAAACTTCATTCACACAAGAAGTGCAATTGAGAGGAATACCCCCAAAGTGCAACCTGCCTGCATTAACTAGTATTTTTGATGGAACAACTTGTGCAGTTCAACACATCAAGGCGTATGTGAGATGTATGCTACAGTGGGAAAACCATGATGCTATATTGTTCAAGTATTTCGCATCTAACTTAACAGGAGAGGCATTGAAATGGTATGAGGGTTTACCAAAGAATATTATAACATCTTTTAATCATTTGCAGACTACGTTCTTAGGGGCGTATATAAGTAATAATTCTTCGCTACCTGGCATTGAAGATTTTTTTGGGTTAAAGCAAAGAGCTGGAGAAAGCTTGAAGCATTTAATCATGAGGTGGAAGACAATGTGTAGTGATATGGCTGGACGGGTGGATGATAGATACCTCATTTTATCATTCATTAATGCAATGTTCGCAACCAGTCTGGTATATATTCAAATTTTCAGAATCAAGAATACAATCACAATGACTGAATTGCGAGAACTTCATAAGGAGTATATTGCTCTTGAGGAAAATCAAAATGAGATGGAATCATACCCAGTCACGAATACAAGTTCAAAAGCAGCGAATGCAAGCTTATTACCCAAGTTGATAAACACCGTGGCGAGCACTTCGCAAGGACAACAAGAGAAGATAGTGGAGAATAGTCATCAGAAACTAGTAGCTATGGGAAGTCGTAACCAAGAAGAATTTGATAGGGAAAGAAACTTTTATAACCGAGGTGGAAATAACAAAATTCAAAGACTTGATCAGCCGCAAGAAACTTATGGAGGTCAGAGACAAAACTATCATAAGGGGAAAGGAAGTCATAAGATAATATGGGGAAGAAATCAAAATGCCACCTATGAATGCTAGTGTGGAGAAAATATGGGAAGACATACCAGCACCATGGAATATGGGGAGTGAACCACCTCCAATCCACAAAAGTCATGAATTTTGTTCTTATCACCATTTCCATGGACATTCGACAAATGACTACAGAAATATAAAAAGAATCATCCTCATAATGATTGATCAGGGAAAGCTAAATCATTTTCTAATAGGGCAACCTCAATCTCAACCATTACCACCACCACCAGAAATTCGCAGAGCAAACACAACAAAGGAAAGGGAAACATTTGTAATAGAAGTTAGAGCAAAGGCAAAGAATTTGTTTTGTCACTTTATTGTGCATTCATACAAAATAATAGAAGACTTTCACGACAACATTCTGAGCAGAGTTTTCGCAATAAACACTGATGGGAGAGAAATAATGAATATTGCGAAGGTCTCGCCGTTAAAAGAATGGAAAAAAAAATTATTTCCTTCACCACAGAAGAAGTTCCCGAAGGAGGAGAAATTCATGACAACCCACTGGTGGTAATACTAGAGATCAACCCAAAGCCGAGCGATGATGATGATGATGATGATGAAGATGAGAATTCATGGGCAATTAACAGGATTCTGATTGAAACTGGAAGTTCTGTGGATATCCTATTCTATCATGCTTATAAAACTATGGGTGGAAAAGATGAGGATCTAGTACCTTCAACTTAAAATCTATGGTTGCCAATAAGCCTAAAGGAGAAGTCACTAGTGAAAAATACTAGAACCCCCTACTATATGGGTTCAATATATAGAAGCCTCACTAAATGGATCCTCCCCTATCAACTCCATACTTTCACTTTTTAATATTTCCAGGCCCAGAACTTTAGATATCAGGGCTTGGTAATAAAGTTTAGGGTTTGGGGAAAATTTATAATACCAAAAATACCCTTTACTATATATACCTAATGAAATAGGCTATAGGTTTCATTTCCAGATTCATATTCATTTTCATTTTCACTTTCTCTCACTTCTCTCTCGTCTCTGCTCTGATAAATTAGGTTTTTTTTTATCATACCGAAAGAAAACGATTGCAGAGAGAAAGAAAACGATTCTCGCTCCATCGATATCCGTTGATGACATTTAATTCAACGTTTCTTCTAGTTTTTATTGTACGATTTTGCAGTAGAATAAACGAATCCGAGAGAAGATTTCAATCAACTAATCTGCGGATTCAACTTAAATTCATCAACAAGCTAATTATACAGGTAAGTATCCTCTTCTCTTTGTGATGATGCTTCGGTTTAGTGATTTTAGTTGATTTATTTTGGATTCAAATTTCAGAAAAGTATTTCAAAACCTAAATCTTCAGATGCTTTTCAATTGACTTATCTGAATCGAAATTAGAGCTTAGATTCACAATCATCTACTTACTCTGGTTGTTTTGATGTAGAGTTTTTGAAGAAAAAAATTAAACAAAAATTTCTGATATGTTCATCGTCAAAATCGTTGTATACCTCTATTTCTATCTTCGATCTAATAACTGATTTGAGATTCGATTTCAGTGAATCAGCCTCTCTATTACCCATATATTTGATTTGAATTTTATTCACTTTAAGTTTTTGATTTTCATTTATACATGATAGATTACATGAAATGGTGGTAGGAATTTAGTTGAGGTAAAGGATTTAGGGAAGGATTTTGAGCTGGTGGTGGTATTGGAGTTGTAGGTAGTATGAGTGGTGAAGAAATAAGTAAATTGAATCCATGCACGATTTTGTTTGTTATTGTTGATGTTGTTATTTGTTGCTGTTTTAGGTTCGATTTGTTGTTTTTTACATTTCAGATTGATTTTACAGGGTTGATTAATATTGGTGGTGATAATTTTGATGGGGAGGTTGAATAGTAAGTGGATAAAATTGAAGGAGAATATGAGAAGAAAGAGGATGAGTCATGTTTAGTTTTTGTTGCTGGTTCCGGTGAGCAATTACAAAGAATTTGATTAATATTTCATTGTGATTGAGTTTCTCAAATAATGTGATTGTTATGTCCATTCAGTTTAGGTGATTATGTATCCATTTTATGTTAATTGTTGGCTTACACTACTGGTTTTGTGTAGGTCAAAGGGATGCACAAAAATGAAGAAATTGAAAGTTATTAACTCTGGAGCACAATTACCGGATGAAAAGGTGCAAAGGTGCAGGCAGGTATATGGATGTGTAGTTAATAGTTACACATATCAATTAGGTGTGTAATTGCTACTTACACATGCAAATTGAATGTGTAACTTCTAGTTACACATGCCAATTGGATGTGTGATATTTAAGTGAAGCATTTTTTAGTGTTAGGAATCTTTGAAATGATTCTCAGTTCAGATTATTAGTATGTTTAATTCAATATTGGTGTTGCTTAAACTAGAACTTTATACTGTGTTATCGTGTTTATAAGCTAAGAATCTGACAGATTTTATGGTGTGTATGTGTGCCTACCGTTTGATATAGATTCGTAAGCATTTATATCTGTGAATAATATATTGAATGCTTACAGGGATTTGAACTGGGGTTGTATTTATGGATTG
This sequence comes from Papaver bracteatum, assembly GCA_023529315.1. NCBI lineage: Eukaryota > Viridiplantae > Streptophyta > Magnoliopsida > Ranunculales > Papaveraceae > Papaver > Papaver bracteatum. The sequence goes on from JAJJWX010004162.1 coordinate 143,505, forward strand.
AACATGGTTGAGTGTTTGGCTGTTGCATCTAGCTATGAAGGTCAATGATCCATGTGGAATATACTGACTGAATGTGTAACTTCCGATTACAAATGCCATATTGATTTATCCATCTTTTCATAAGTTACCCTTTCTGAGCAGATGAGTTAGAAGGTATGATTGAGTAAGACTTGAGATTATAGAGAAGAATATGAAGAATAATTTGTGTTTTAGATTGGTGTCTCAATATGAAGGTGTTGATTATTATTATAGCAATAATACTAGTAATACTACCTCTCTGGTGGTGGTGATGCTGATTCTGCTGTTGAATACTCCCCCTTCTATTAAAGCACAAATTACGGCTCATATAAAAGGTAACTACTTATGCTTAATTGACACTAACTCATCTTCTTTACCATTATATACTTAAAGTATGGTGTTCATATTTTAAGAATGAATTCTTCTTTGTTTTTATTTGGAGTTGTCGAATTATATTCCTGTACCAGTGAATGCGTTACTAGCAAAGTTACACATGTATACGGATGTATGTGTATGTTCCCTGAAATTCAAGTGTTGATACTTTTTAGCTTCACAAGTTATATGTATGTGTAACTTCTAGTTACACTAGTCAAATACATGTGTAACTTCTAGTTACACTAGCAAGATGCATGTGTAACTAGGAGTTACACATGCTAAGATAAGTTATCAAGTGCTTTTTGTAATCTTTGTAATTCAGACCAGGCATGCTCTTCATTATGCTTCAGAAATCCAGCTGGTTTTCTGAAGCATCATGATGCTGGTTCGTGGATACAAGATTCGGCTTTGATGTTATCCACCCTTGGTACGTGGTGAGTATAACTCTTTCTGCTCCCTAGTTATCCAGATAACTTAGCTCATATATATTGTCTAATTTGTTTGATTCTTCGTTTTGGTTTGTTGGAATATCGTGGCTACATGTCCAACCTTAGCTAGGAAATATATGTTGTAAGATGAGTTTTTCACATTGTCAGTCATGGAATCATGTTTGGAACCTTAGATTTTAATGATTAAAATCTCTCAATTTGAGCTAATCTGTTCATTTTAAAATATTTTAATTTGAAATACTTTTTCAGTTAAGTCATATGCATCTGTAACTGGGAGTTACACATGTTAAAATGAACAAACCTCGCAACAAAAAATTACACATGCTAGGTATATAAGATTTATGGATGTGTAACTGCTAAGTACACATGACATATGCATTTTAATCTTCTTTAGTATGTACGTTTTCCAAACTAATTCAGATGATTTTACACGTATTGGTTGGACTTTCTTATGACGGATTATTAATTCAATCATAGCTCTATTTCGAGTTGATTTCGCTTGTCATAGGGGAACCTGATGGGCGCCAGGTAACTTCATCTTTTTTTGTGTTATCTTGCCATGAATACGTCAGTTTTGTGGCATGTTTATTTAAGTTAATTCTTTGCTTCAATGGCCCTACCAAAACTTGCACAGATCCAAGTGAAAGTTACACAAGTAAGATGCAAGTAAGATTCATGTGTAACTTCTAATTTTGATTCTAAGCAGTTATCTTGATTTAGTTTTTCCAAGTAAATATCACAAGTAAAGTCAGTAAGCTGAGTACACAAGTTATATGTAGGTGTAACTTCCAGTTACACATGATATATGCATGTGTAACTCCTCTTTTCTCTAGACAGATGCATATGTAACTCCTAGTTACACATGCTAAAATGAACAAACTTGCAATCAAAAATTCCACATGCTAGGTATCCAAGTCATATGCATGTGTAACTGTCAATTACATTGTAACTCCCAGTTACACATGCTAAGATAGGTTATCATGTTTATTCTATAATTTTTCCTTACAATTGTTCTATAATATTTTTTTTGCTTTTTCTTCATCCAACCTAATCCATGGATGTTTATTTCGTTGCAGATATGTAAGCATTTTGGAGTGAAGAAGACAAGAAAGAAAGGAAAAACTTCTATAATAGGTTTCAGTGGCTTATTTCTAGTGTTTTAACTCATTTATTATGTTCAATAACAACCGATACTATAACTGGTAAACAGAGAAATTATAACTGGTAAACAGAGAAATTGTTGTAAATGAATATTTATGCGATACATGTATTTTTTGTATATTATTTTTTTCTTCTTATGTGTAACTATTGACTACACATGCCATATGCATGTGTAACTTGTGGATACACATGTCATTTGTATGTGTAACTTCTTATTACACATGCTGTATGGATGTGTAACTTTTAGTTACACAACATGAATGTGTAATTTTTATGCATGTGTAACTTCCAGTTACACTTGAAATATCAATGTGGTCGGAGGTGGTGGTTGCCGGCGGTGGTGGTGGTGAGCGGTGGTTGGTGGTGGTCAGATGTGGTTGACGGTGGTTGTGGTGGTCAGAGGTGGTGGTTGCCGGCGGTGGTGGTGAGCGGTGGTTGGTGGCGGTGGTGGTGGTTGGCGGTGGTTGTGGTGGTCGAAGGTGATGGGAACATCATCACATAATATTTTAATAATTTTGGGCCTAAATTTAAATTTATTTAATTAAGGGCTTGATAATGTATAAAAGGGTATCAAGGTCTTTTAATAACTCGGGGCCTAGATTTGAACTTCTTTTAATTAAGGGCCTGATATTATGGGTTATCCATGGGTCGGGCCTTAGCATAATTTTCCCAAGTCACTATGTGAATTCCATTGAAAGGATTATCTTATGAAGTTCTATTCTGTGTTGTTGATGTAGAGTCTCCATATAATGCTTTGATTGGCATACCTTGGTTACATGGGATCCTAGGCGTAGCGTCAACATTTCATCAATGCATCAAATTTCCTCACCCTAGTGGAGTCAAAAGTGCCCAGGGAGTCTGGAGCGTACCTTGCCATTCTTGAAAAGTCTTGGCTATGATGCACTCGGCCTGAAGAGAACCCCACTTAAGGTGCAGTCTCGTAACCATAAGCCATATAGGCAAAAGGGATAAGAGGCTGCGAAAACAACTGGTTGTTGTTAAAACCGGATGGGAGGAGCCAATCTTGTATGGTAGAGGTACGTCTCCTTGAAGGGATAACCAGGGGGAAGATAAGGGCGGCACCCTCCATTATGGAGCTGATAAGTGTCTTAAGACGCAAATGTCATGAGGCTTTATTTTCGCAAGAAAATTTTGGCTTGTCATATTTGTGCGACAATCCTGAAGAGGAAATAATATAAAAGAAAAAGATAAGACAATATCAATGGGTCAGTACATGAAAGTGTAAGGACGTCATGCGATTTCGTCGCAAGACGGCAATGTCATGGGGCTTTATTTTCGCAAGAATATTTATACCTGTCATATTGTCGTGACAAAAATGACAAAAGAGAAAAGTTAAGGCAAGATCAATGGGTTTCAAGACGTCCTGCGATTTTGTCGCAATGACAAGAGGTGGAAAAATAAGACCTTTAACTAGGAAGGAAAAATAAGACCACATCAGAGAACAAGAAAGAATGAAATCTTGGAAAAAACCAAAGATTATATTTCAAAATATATGATCGCGAGATTATGCAGAAATGACTGCGAGATTGAGGCATACATATACCAAAAGATTTCGCAAGGATATAATTATAAAAAGGTGACTTTCTTAATCTTTCATTTGGATGCAAATAGCAGAGGCAAGTATGGGAATAAATAGAATGAGAACATGCTATTTGCCTCCATATGATAGATTTACGCATAAAATGAAAGATTAATAATTTCATATTGATTAACCATATTTCAAAAAAGAATTACTTTTCTAAAACATGCAGGTATAAACACGAAGAAATAAAAACTTGTATTGGAAACTGAAGAAATTCGCAGTGATAGGTTACAAGAATAGAAGATTAAAGAACAGATATACAGATATTACAAAAAGAGAAAGAAGAAAACATAATTATTTCTTGTTTGATTCTTCTTCTTCTTCTTCTTCATCATCTTCATCAGATCCTTATTCTTCTCCATCCTTATCATATTCTTCTTCTTCGCTAACATCACTGTCAGAGATATCCATAGGAGGTACATTCTATGGAATTTCCTCTAAGAGGCAAGGATATGTAGAATGAAGAATGTTATTGTCATCACAGACCTTCTTGATAGTTTGATTGTGAAAAAGGATAGCATCATTCTTAAAGTTCGCAACAGTAATCTTCAATTGGCTCTTCAGCTTAGAACATTTATCATTGCGAGAAGAAAGATTCTTTGCGAGCTGTTCTTTTTCATCCTCAAGTTCTTCGATTCTTCTATGAAATCTCTCCTCAGCTCCTGGAAACATATAACAATGAATCAACAACTTGATAGAAACTCATGAAAAACAAATGAATAGTAAAGAAATATAGTTAACAACCTTCTCTGGCGTTATCTAGAATTTTTGCAGCCCAAGTAAATTCGTCATCACTATCTATGAGAAGATGAGAGAGAATTTGATTTTCTCTTTTGATAAGCACAGCATTTTGACGGTTAGATTCATCTCATTCAACTTGGACTTCAAGAAGAGTCTCCTGGAATTTCGCTAACGTTTGAGCACCCTGGCTAGCGATGAGGTCTTTGTCATCTATATAAGATTACTGTTTTTGTCTCTTAACCTATTGATTTCTTCTTTAAAGTTAAGATAGAAACGTTTAAATTTGTTGGCTAAGCCTAAGCTAGATCTATGGTCAATTTCTAGGAGGAGAATTTTGGATTTGAGTTCATTTATGGAAAGAGATTTAATTCTGTCATTTGAAAAACTGTTTAAAGAATTATTAAGGCGCTCAAGAAGGGTATCATCATCTATAAGGTCGGGAAAAGAACAAAGAATGGTAGCTTCATCAGAAAGACCATAAATGTCTGTGAAAATGATAGATTAAGATAAGGGAGGATAATGATAAAACAAAATAAAGGAAAATAGGAAAATTCCCATACCATAAAGTTGTTGATTGACACTTTGAAGACTGGATATTTGGTTCTTTTGAGTGGAAGACTCAATTTCTAATTGCTTATTCTTTTCACGAAGATCAACATCTTCAGCCTCCAGTTCTTCATTTCTCTTGCGAAGTTTAAGATTCTTCTTTTCAAGAACCCCACGTCTGTTTTCCAAATATAAGGCAACAACGAAATAAGCCTTTCCAGTCAGCGAAGGAAAACGAAAAATTGTCAAGATATAGTAAAACTTTGAATCATAATTATGAAGAAATAGAGAAACGAAAGCATACCATAATACCAAGTGAATTCAGAAATCTAGGGGTCACTGATCTAGAGACTCCACGAAGAGAACCATCACCATCCATCAAAGGGGCATCACAGATATTCACAAGAGCTTTGCATGTGTTAGTCAGATGATCATCCCCAATCCCTTGCATGGAGTCAAGGAAGATGCTAGCCAACTGTGCCATTGAAGATTCATATGGAAGATCTTCACTTGTGAAAGAACTATCAATATCATTATTATCATCATCATCAGAACTTTCGCCAGACTAAAGATTTGAAGGAGAAGGAGAATGAACTTTTCGTTTCTTTGAAGGTGGGGAAGCAGATTTCTCCTTGCGAAGAGAACCTTTACCTTTGCCTCTGGTCTTCGCAACCTTAGATTCTTCTTCTTCAACAACTACAACACCAATATTCGCGCACGAATAAACATAAGAAATAGAGGCAACAATATTGTTAAAAATAATAAAAGAAAGTATTTCTTACTTCATCCGTGATTGAGCGTAGAGCAGACAAAGTGCTAGCTTTCCCAGTTCTGTTGTAGCTTGATCTTAGCTTTTTAATCTAAAATTTTCGCAAGAGTTAGAAAACAAGAGAGTAACAATATATGAAAGATTATGAAGTGAGTAAGATTTGAAGACATACCTCTTTCTCTTTCTCTTTCTCGGGACAATTAAATACCCAAGGTTGATAAGCAGCGAGATTCGCAGAAAATACATTTGAACCAGAAATATAAGACCCCTTCAGAACCAGTGGAAAAACACACCATCTGTCATATTTAAATTGGCGAGGAGTATTATTCTTTCCAGAATGCCAGTCGATATCTTGCATAAGTACTTTATTATCAGCGATATTATCTTTTCTCTTCAAGCGAACACCCCAGCGAGTGCTATCTTTCTTCATGGGTATTAGTTCGTAATTTTCAGAGAAACTCTCTACTGTGTATTTTTCAGCAGGTATTTCTAAATTTTCAAGTTCAGGGTCCCTAACCTCTTTTGGATAAAAAGATCCTTTACCAGCACCACGGTTGGAAAATTCAAGCATTAGGCGAATACAGTCTCCACTTAATTGATAGATTGCTCGCGAGAAGTTCGCATGGGCAAGAATTTCGTAAAACAAAGGAATATTAGGATCATAGAGAGGAATGGGAAGGCCAGCGAGAATCTGATCAAGTGAAACTATGATTTCTTTATCATCACAATGGTGATCAGAAAACAATTTCGCAGAAAGAATGGATTTAGCTCCTTGATTGGGAATGGTAGCTAATGTAAAACCCTTCTTTTCGAGATCTTTCTGAATTTATACAAAAGAAGCTTCGTATTTACGACCGCTTGGAGGCATTTTAAGTATGGGAATGAAGAAGAAAGTAAAAATCGAAAGAATAAGAATCAATAAAAGTTACAGCAGCAGGAGCGGAATTTACGGAAGAATGGTGAAGTGAAGTTGCAGAAAAAATAAGAAAGAAAGTAAAAAAAATAGAGAAGAGAAGAATGAGAACAATATATATATATATATGGAGGAGAATTCTTGAGAAGATAAACACATTTAATGCGAAGAGTAGAAAGTAAACACATTTAATGAACGATTGAGAAATAACGGTTGAAAAAGACGTGTCAAGGAATGGATGGAAGAAGAGATACGTGTAGCAAACTTTGCGTAAAGTACAGAATCATGTCAGTACAGAAATACATGGAAAATAGGCAGCTGCGACATTTTGAAGTACAATTTCTCATGACATTCTCCCCTTCGCAGAGAAGACATGAGAAGAGGAAAGATGTAGGATCAGAATATCGCGACAGCAACACCCTTGCGAAGTCACCATCAAAAGTACATTGTGAAGCGTCGCAGACTAACTGCAGAAATGACGTAACAGATGACAACAACTTAAACACGAGAAAGATGTGAAGACCTTGCGATATTTAAGAATGTTGCGAACTTAACACTTGAATGCTTGCGAGAATATCGCAATCCAGATCCGAAAATAAAGGATAGATTAGCTGTCATCCACTATGTAATACCCTATATAAAGAACCGAGTAGGCTTAAAGAGAGAGAGAGAGAGATCAATTTTAGAGTGTTGAGAAAATTTTGAGGAGAGAGAAAGTCCAAAACAGTGTTGTATTCTTGATTTCATTTCCCTCTTGTAAGATTTCTAGATTCAATTAATAAAAAGTGTGATTGTTTATCTTAAAGATGTGTTGATTATTATGAATTATTGTGAGTGATGTATTGTGGGATTTCCTGCAACTACATTTTCAACTTATCTTTCTTGTCTACATACATTTCTAATAAAGATATGTAAACAATCATTCTACTTGGTACAACAAATCTAGGATCTAAGACATGCATCAATCTCCTAAACCCTTCACCCTCAACTGCTCTAAAGGACATCTCATCAATTATAATAAACTTAATAACTGCCCTTTTACACTTTTCTTGACTGAAAATAGTAAAGACTAACTGACCATCCTGCTCACCCAGTTTTGAAGGTTTTAATTTCAGAGTTTGTTGTCCTTTTACCTTTGGATTGTTAGGATTCTTCTTGCATCTGTTAAAGTGCTTCCACATTCCACTTGTACCATTCCTTCCAGTATGAACCTTTGTTGTCTTGTTGCAGTAATTACAATCAGCTTCTTGAACATTTTTCCTAGTGAAATGTTTCCAAATATCAGAAGTTGTCTTACCACCCATTTGAGTAGAAGTAGCTTTTACATATATTATTGATGTCTGTGCTGCTCCATCTGTTGCAATTGGTTGGATAGAGGATCCAATAAATGTATCTGTAGCAGGTGTAGGTGTAGCAGCTGAAGAAGGTGTAGGAGTAGATGTTGCATATGCTTGACTTGATACATCCATGATTAATCACTTACAAATCACAAATATACATAAACATAATACACTTATGAAACAACGACCAAAAAGAAAGTAGCTGAAGACTAAAGTACATATACACAAACACAATGCACTAATAAAATATTCAAACCACCAAAACCACAAAGAAAATAAGAAATGAAAATAAAAGTGAATTCATATATTCATACATATAAAGCTAAATACTACAAAGTGTTCATAAACCATCAAAGTTCAAAGTAAAGGATAGTAGAGCTGCGGTACACATTACACTCCAATACCACTAAGCCTAAGTTCTAAGCATTATGTGAGCTCTGTCAGGAATGTTGGTGGATCTCTTTAAGTGCTTCCACAATCCAGATGTTCTATTTTTGCAGTTGTGGGCCCTAAATGTCTTTCCACAATAATTACAAGTGGCTTCTGCAACATTTTTCCTAGTGAAATAGCACTATATAATGTTATGAATCCTAGATCGACTTGATGCATCCATGATTGATCACTGAAAAATAATATATACGCAAACACAGACACAAAAATGATTTCAATTCATAAACCACAACAACAACATGAAAGGACTAACAATATTACAATTCATAATCAAAATTAAAAATCAGAAACACACAGACACAAAAATAAATTTAATTTCAAAATCACTACTAACAAAATTAATTTCAATTCATGATCACAATTAAAATTGATTACCTTGGTTCGATTTCAAGTACCCAATAGTTGGATCGAATCAATCAATCTCTCCTCACTCTAAGTTTAACTGAACATAAAAAAGAAGAAAAGAAACAAAAATTAGATCGATTGATATAACAACAGATGGATAGATCATAGATTCATAGATTGTTACATGTTGCTGTTATTATAAAGAAAAATAGAAGATACGAGAGAAATAGGTGGTGTTCCTTCTCAGAGAAAGAGGATCTGCAAAGAAGGAGGAAAAAGAAAATGAGAAAGTCTATTATTCTGACCTAATTTTTCTATATATACCACCATCAGATTAAATCCCTAAATCAAATGGTCAGTATTATTCGGTACAAATAGGATGGGACGGTACGAGACATGAATAGGGTCATGTACTTGTAGCCCATAGAGGCCGGTTCTCAGTTTTTGAACCGGTACCTGTAACCCCTTCCTCGGTTTGGTACAAAACCAGGTACGGTTCCACCGGTTCCGACACAGTCCGATTTTTTGGATCGGTTTCTATGCACCCTTAGTCGGGACTAGCAACTAAATCCAACTCGTGTTGCAATGTCAAAGACAAACAAAGCCTAATGCCTTTTACAAAGTATGCACAAGAGTGTGCGTCATTTGGGTCATTTAATTCATAAGTATGTGTTCTCGAGTTCAGGTCATGTAAATGTTCACCTTTTCTTTGTTTTGCATCATTATGATGGAATCCTGGTTTAGCAACACTTTATAATGATGTTTTCACAACACACTACCAGCTAAGATTTATAGCTTAATTATGTACCTTTAACCAACACTCATTCTCTATGTATGTCTTATTGACATTTATACAACTAGAATAAAGGGTGAGGATGGAAACGTACCAAGTTCACCTTCTTTCGATTAAGTTTCAGAATTTCCACCATGGTGGTTTATAACCAAATCTAGACCGATGTCCAACTTGAATATTGCACCATAGAGGCGCAATATCTCTCTACGTCATCCTAACACTGCCGCGATGCACTATGATGATGCAATGTTTGTTCTGTGCCAACATTCCCTAAACACGCAACACAAATTTTTTATTGGCCAGCAGTAATGGAATTTAATTAGTCTTATTGCTTGGATTTTTGTTTTTATCATTCTTTGCGGTTTCTAAGTTTTCCAACTGCCTTAAACCATGTCCAACGAGGGAATACAGAATTTTCTTAAAATTCTATGTGACAACGTTTTTATTCGACATGTAAAGTAATAGGAGAAGACCAAATTTTATGGATAAGCAATCCGATTAATTAATGGTTTTCCGACCGACAAATATTTTACACATAGATGATTTTTTAACCAGTACCCATTTTGTAATTTTATTATTTTTTAATTATTTAACCCAAGTCATAGAAATGAACATATTTTGCTCTATCCATTGATTAATGTGGAGGACAACTAAAATGTAGTTATAAGAAGGAAACTATATAAAAAGGAGCATGTAATGGTCTACAGGGACATGTTGAAAATTGGATCAGTGGAGCCTTCCCCGAATAACATAGCATCAAGCAATTATAAAGCAGCTCGGTGGATAAATAACCGATCGGTAATTAAGGTCGTGTTTGGGAACGGGGATATCCCAACCTAGGTTGGGTTATCACCAAAAAAACGGTTGAAAAGTGTTTGTTTACATCTTATTCCAGGTTGGGATATGGATAGCTAATCCATCCTTGGTTTTAGGAGGCCAAAAAGTTGGGTTTATGGTATTCCCCTGAGAACCTGTTCTCCCCGTTTCCCAACCTAGGATAGAGCCACAAACTCCACGGATTAGATATTTTTAAGAGTATTTTGGCATTTACTCATACTAGTTTACCTCATATCTGATATACTTGCGCAAGTTGAGTTAAAAATGATCAATCTCAAGGTTAATCCACTGCTGGATTGATTGTCAAACAAACACAAATTGAGTTAATCTAAGACTGGATATGATTTTAGACAAACAACACTACAACTGATCACTATCAAGGTTATCATAAATAAAATTAAGATACACTACCCTGGGCTATGTTATCCCATTTTCAAGCTCCCAAACAGACCCTAAATCTCCTATCAGCCTATCCTTTACTGAAAACCTTTATTCCCCTTTTCTCCTATCAATTTCACTATATATGGAGTAGGAATAATGGTATAGAGGAATTCTCTAACTCAAAAGAGACATGTTTTCTCTTATTTAAGGATATGAATCTCTCATTGGATATGGTCTTATCTTGATAGCTTTGCACTCTTCTAAAACTGTCACTTATTTGTGGTGGCACTATCATTTTATTACGTATTACCGTTTCCAAAATCAAAATAAAAATAAATTAGAGATTAAGGCGATTTATATGAATTTGAATAGTTTATATTTATCTAAAATAAGAAATAAATTGATCCGATCAACTTGGTTGGAATATATTAGTGGATTTTTCTTCAAGTGTTGGATACTTTCATATGTCTTAAAAAGGAAAAAAAATCTTGTTCACCTTGTTTGGGTATGCATGAGGTGTAGGGGAGGAAATTCCTTAGATTATGGGAATTCAGAAGCAACGGCTTGTTCTAAATATGGTATGCTACTTTTAACCGCATTCAATTCGATTACAATTTCTAACAAATACATGCTTATAGACAAAAAGGTGTCCGCGGGAGAAAGAATACACTCAAAGATGTTTGTTGACTATACATACAAATCTTCTTGTATGTAGTTGCGGATTATCTCACAACTACACCCTCATAAGAATCCATTAAAATGATTCCTAAACCTAATTAATTTGAAATGAAACTAAGAATTAAGGTACTAAAATTATAAAGGAGACACAAAGATTTTTACGTGGTTCGATCAATGTGATCTACATCCACGGTGCTTCACTAGTGATTGTATGTAATTACATGATTTTACAATTGAGACTCCATTAAAGAATATTTGGAGCTCTAGTTTTTTGGGGAAGAAGATGATAAAGATAATAAATCTCTCCTAACATTTTCTCTCTCCTCCTAAAATTATCCTCCATTGCTCAAAAGATCTCCCCCAGTTCTCATGCCTAAATGGCTATTTATATGATCTTACAAAATATGACAGTTGTGTTGTCCCGCCATTTCGGATTTGATAATTATCTTGCGAACCTTCGTAACTTCATTTCGCGAACTTCTTTTGCTTTCCTCGTGATTTCCTTTGTTCGCAAAATGTTCTTTGCTCGCAAGATGTCTTTTCTCTCCACAATTTCGTAAGTTATCATTTGTTGTGATATTCCACTCCTACATTGTCAGTTCATGTAATTGATTATTCATCAATAAAAAACAATTTATTGAATTTTTTTCTTACTTTTTCGTCTCTGAATTTCTATTTATTTGCATCATTTGGCAACAAAAAAAAAACAAAAATTGTGGTTGAGTCAAAAGAGTACAAACTATATATAAAGTTTTTTTAAGCCTCCATCATCCAAAGGCATTAATTGAATTACATGATTGTACTCTCCAGAGTTATTTAAATAGGTCAAAATATTGTCTTAAAGAATCATTCATATAGTCTTGAATTAATAAGAACGATCGTGTTCTTATAAAAAAATCCTTTGTAGAGACGACTCTCCTTCAAAATGGGGCGACAGAGGCAGTAGTTAGGAAAATTAGGTGCCATTATGATAGCAATTGAAGCTTTAAAGTCACTCAAACTTAGTCTAGCACAACTTCAATTGAAGAATTACGCGAAAGTCCTTACTATACGGCATCTAAAAGCATTACTCTTATAAAACGACATCTAAAAGCATTACTCTTCGAAAACGTAAAATAATAATAAAAAGGGCCAAACTGGGTTCGAACCGGTGACCTCTTGATCTGCAGTCAAATGCTCTACCACTAATCTATGGACCCATATGAAATGGTTTTCATTGAACATCAAATATGAGGGGAACATTATTTTTAGATACTTTAATTACATACATTTCAATTCAAATTTATTTCCGTGATGAGCTGGTGAATTTTGAAACATGCAAATGTTCAATATATTAGCAGTAAATTCATTTAGTTTTTCCAATGTTGGTACTTTCAAAGACAATAAAATATATTTACACCAAAAATCGATGATTTATAACCATAGGAAAGCGAAGAATTACTGGTTTTATAGTTTGGAAATATGTACCATAATAAAGAAACAAGTAATATACCTCGTTTGTTTATATTGATTTTTTAAAATATCTTTTTAGTTAATTTGTTTTCCTTTTTTGAATGATGGCTAACAGCCAGTTAAGTGTTAGGTTGCAGTTATCTCACATATTAAAACTCATATTTATTCTGAAACCACATCTTCTTGGTGCGGAAGGTAGATGATTCGAAGATCTATAAAACAGTGTAAAGCGATGCAACGATCTTGAACCGACGCGACGAACTTGAAAAGTATTGTCGAAAGGTTGATTCTACGACGATCAAAATCCCCCAAGACACCTAATAATGATAAACCCTTTTGGAAATTAATGTAATCTAAAAAAAGGTGAAACAATCAATCTCGACAAACGTGAAAAACTATATAGAAGGTCAACGTGACAACAAGTAAAAGACAAATATGTAAACTAGTCTTGACTCTTAACTAACTGTGATGGAAAACTAAATTGTAAGAGTACTCAAAAAAAAGTTTCAAATTTATGGAAATATATTCTAATTATGGTTAAAGGAAACTGAATACTTCATCAAATGTTTCTAAAAAATAAGAAACTAACAAAAATAGTAGAAATATGTCTAACGATCGAGAATGCAAAATTATATCTCCCCAAATTTTGTTTTATAATATGATAAATATGACGAGTAAAACACCAAAAACCGTGTTATAAGAACTTACCGGATTTACCTAAGTGTGATAACACTTGGGAGCTCTTTTTCCATAAATCATGATACATTTTGGTAATTCATACCCAGATGATACCCGTATTTAATTGCATATATTTTAAATGTATGATATAGATTTCCTCGGTATTTGTCGAATATACTTTTGGATCAATGCATTATTTATTTTGGAGGGAAAAGGAGTTCTAGAAGAAAAGGCTTTCTTATGGTTGTCTAATGAATGGAGAATATGGACCCAACCGGAATATGTCAAGTATGATGATCTTCGGTCCTAAACTCCTAATGAATTTGCATTCTCTGGTTTAATGAACGTGGAATTAATGTATATGGAAATATGCATAATTGGTTTTTGTTTGTGTACTTTAGTTCGGCTGCATATGCTTTGTTAAAACAACCAATTGATTCTTTAACAAATCCAATTGATTAGACACACCAAGGAAAGAAAACAAGCATATACAAATAACGTAAACAATCATCACACATATCTCTTTCTCCCTAACATAGTCTACATCATAAAATGTAGTGTGAATGTGACAAATTGCCAATGTGTGATGACTATTAACTATAGGTTACTTGTACAATAATGTGAGTTAAAAAGTGGGATAAGTTTAGGTAGAACCGATCCTTGTGATTGGTAGAACCGATCCTTGTGATTGGTGTCACCGATCCAACCCATGTATGTGACTTGATAAAACCGATCACAACTAACCATTGTGACTTGGTACGATCAATCACATTGTAGACTTGGAATTATGGTAGAACCAATTTTAAACTTGTATGGAAGTGGTAGAACCGATTCCAAGATACAAATCTGATTTTCCATGAATAAAGGTTTGTATTGAAAAGATGTCAACCTACTTTGAACATGTGCATTAACTCTTATCATTTAATGTTTAAAGATATTCCTTGGTACTCAAAGTGATCATGTGCCGAAATAAATTGAGAATATTTTAATTAAGGTTTTTAGTTTTATATGATTTTATTACCAGCAATTAAAGCATGGATATATAGAATAAAAATTAGTAATGTGTATTTACTAATTGGAGATTTTCTATGAGAGATTTCGGAAAATATTGGACAACATTCATTAGATTAGGAAAATCGAATTTGGTCATTCATTGCATATCTTAAAGATATTTCAGTTTGGAAATTCCTTGATGTCCAATCAACCTTGGTTTATAAATACCAAAGTTTGCATTTTTAGAAAACTATCCTAAGATCCAGAAAAAAATTCATTTCTTGTTGTTTCTGGTGGAGTCGTCTAATCGGAGAGGAAAGTACCATAACTAGGCGAAATATCTTACGGCCGCTCGTTTAAAGACTTGTGTGGGATAAAAAATCCCTACGAGCACCGTTAGTGGGAAAACTAGATATTGCATGATTGTATTAGTTTTCGGTTATTGATTTGATTGACTAACGGTTGTTGTAACTTTGATTGTACCTAGTTTGATTATTCTTGAGAGCCTTCTCTTCTGAAATAAGGGTCACTCAAACTAGATCAAAGTATCGACGGGATCTTTAGAAATGTTTATAGATCTAAAGACACCTTGTGATAATCCATTGTTAACAGACTCCGTTCTGTGTGCAATTTGAAAAATCGGGGGTCTAACAACCACACCCAATATTTCGTTTGGTAATCTGAATAGATAAACTCCATTATATTTTCAAGAAAATCAACTAGACATTCAGACTCAATCTAGAGAAAAGTATATCAGAGAGTTTTATATCCGATCTCTAAATTCAATCCGCAATCAGCAAATAGGAATTTGCGAGCCCAATTGAATATAAGAGGAATAACTTGAATGGTACCAAAGACCAATGTTCAAGGATCAATCAACAACCAAAGGTTGGATTTCCCAATTGATCGATTCAACGTACAACCTGTGATATTTCAATTATATAACAAAATATAATGCGGAAAAAAAATAACACAGACACCAGAATTTTGTTAACGAGGAAAACCGCAAATGCAGAAAAACCTCGGGACACTACAAGTTTATATGTTAATGGGGGAGAGTTCTTAATTGAACTTGTGCTTAATTGCCAAATCTTTGCGGGGAGTGCGGCTGTGGAATATTGTAGGGGTTATCTTGTATCTTTATAAGCTCCTTGATGAATGCATTTAGTTTCGGCTATTTGATGGCATCTAAACAAGTTGATATGTTGCTCTCATTTGGTCTTGAAGTATCTCTATGGAAATTTCATGAGGATCCCATTATTTTTCGTACCTTTTCCAATTTTTATTGACAAAAATGGGGAGAATTAATGTGTAGTTCACACTACAAATACATATGGTTTACGGATCATTATATAATGGGGAGTAGTTTTCATGTGAGATGAAGTATTGACTAAGGGGGAGTGATACATATCACCACAGTATTGTTGTCAAAGTTGTGACACAATTGGACTTTGATGTTGTATAATGATACTATGACACTATATAACAATGATTGAGAGTAACAGTTTTCTCATTGTTATTGCTACAAATCTTCAACAATAATGATGCGGAATTGAACACATTTGGAATCATTGGAATACTTGAAAGTGACAAAGATTTCGATTAACGTTGAAGAACCAAGGAGATCAAGCATTTGGATGAGAAGCTACAAAGTTTATTTATTTTGTAATCCATATGTATTGATAGTTTTTTCACTAAAATTGACAAAGGGGGAGATTGTTAGAGGACTGCTAGGTTGAACTCGCAAGCGCTGTTATCTCAAGCTTATTTTTCAATGTTAGTGATCAAAACTTTAAGTCTTGATTTATAGTCTACTTATAGTGATGTCTCGGACTAAGATAGATTGTGTAGTTGAGCATTAGACTTCGTGGTGTTCATCAAATTGAAGATGAAGAACTACTAGGGCGAGCTTGTGGAACTTCATCGAAAAAAGGTATGTGGATACTAAAACTCATCTATCACTTGGAAAGTCTATTTCTACTCTATCTCCTGTATTGAGACAAAGGTCGTTTATGGTTTTCGATTATACACATTTGAGATTTCGAGCTGAGATTAACTCGCTTACATATTTCTAGGAATATGTGTTGGTAAGCTTTCTCCTCAACCAAGTTCATCTTATATTCTTGACGAAAGTTAAAAGATGATCATGTGAAAATCGCCGAGTAACATCTTATATGGTTTGTGTGATACAATCATTTGATGTAGGCTTGGAATGTTTCGTTATGATTATTTCAATATATTGAAAATTGCTTTGATGCTAATAGTTTGTGAAAACCGCTATTGTCATCCTCTAAGAAAGTTTCAATGATTGAAATAGAGTTTAGAATACTTAACCATCATTGGATTATAAACATAGTGTGCATTCTTGCATTATGTGATCCATGACCGGAACTAAAGTATGCATACCCGTATGCGCACTTGTAGTTGTGAAATTCCGTGTACCAAGTACATATACCGGTATGCATACTTGCGTTAGGTATAGGTCCGGGAATTTCTGATGGGTTTTGGAAGTGTACTTAAGTATGCGTACCCGTTCGCATACTAGTGAACCCAACTCAGACCGGCTACTTAAGTATGCGTACCCGTTTGCATACTTGAGTGGTTAAAGTTATAGAATTGGTTTGTTCATGAACTAATACATTTATATATTAAGGAATACATTCTTTGCAAACCGTGGCTATAATGTTCATGAATTGATTCGAGTGAATCAAACTGATTTTGCTTCGATTGTGTTCTTGTATACTTCTATGAGAATATAACAATTGAACAACTCTTTAAATAGTTTCATTTGAGTCATTTGAACTAGTTATGGTTAAGATGAATATGGTCGATATGAGAGTGTTCATATATCTAACCTAGGTTAACTACGGTTGAGCCAACATGGTGTACACGTTTAGGTACGGTTACATAAACCTAAATGAGGGCACATTCCATTTGTATATAACAAGCTAAGTTCGATCTGACGGTTGAAAGATATTAGCTTGAATCTAATCAGCTTTTCATATAACGGTGAATATTGAATGCTTTGTTACCAAGTTTGTAGTTGCAGGATTTCCTACACTACACCCTTGTCAAGAATCTATGAAAACTAAGCCATAATTGTGAATGAACAACAACACTTTTATTAATTCACTTTCAGGAAGATTTACAAGAAATATTAAAACTCAGAAGTACAACTTTCTTTCTGGAGTTTCTCTCTCCTCAAAATTCTCTAAGCTCTCAAAAATGCATCATCATTTTCTGGATCTATCGTGCTCTTTATATAGGAAAACATATAGTGGAAGACAGCTAAGATTTCCCCTTAATTCGGATCTACTTTGCAATCTTATCGCGATCGTTACAATATTCCCTATCGCAAGAATGATGGCCCTCGCAGGATCAACACATTCTTCTTTTACTTCTTCCATCGTCAGTTTCTTTTAATTGTTCTGCAACGCTCGTGAAGCGTTGTTGAAGAATCGTCAGTAACGCTCGCAGAAACGTTGTTAATATCGCAGGAATAGTGTCGTAGCGATATTCTGGTACTACATTTTGCCTCTTCTCATGTCTTTGATTTGAAAACTAAGAGAAGATCATGAGAATTAAGAAAACCATAATAGCTTATCTTGTGTGATACTAGTTGTATAATCTAGAGTCGATTCTTTTACGTTAGGTTTTTCATGAAACCATGTTTTAATGACTTAAAGACTTTCACCAATAAATTTCTGACACGTCTCTTCTGTAACCGCTGCAATCTGACCATCCACGTCTTTCCTTTGCATTAATTTCCTTCATCCTTTTCGAGAATTTTCTTCTTCTATAAATACTTTTTTCATTCCTCTTCTTTTCTCTTTTACTTTCTTCTTCCTTCTCTCCATATTCTCTCTGCAATTTTTACTGTTCTTCCGCAAATTACGCTTCTATAACCGCTGTGATTTATTTCTTCTTTTCAACTTTTTCCTTCATTCCCATACTCAAAATGGTTGTTGCTGGTGCTAAAAATTTGAAGTCCTTCAATAGAATGCGCGAGAAACTCAGACTTAAAGGTTTTAACTTATCTTCAATTCCAGATCAAGATGCTAAATCTGAAATTTCCCTTAAACTGTTCACTGATGATCAATGTTCTTGCGAGAAAATCATAGTATCGCTAGGACAACTTGAAGCTGGCCTTCCTCTCCCTCTTTATAATCCAGAACTCTCGTTATTCTATCAAATAATATCCGACGAGAGGTTCTCGCGAGCAATATACCAATTGGGTGGGGATTGCATCAGATTACTACTTGAATATGCTTCTCGTGGCGCTGGTAAAGTAACTCGCTACCCCAATGCTTCAAAGAATCCTTTGTTCAAAGATGTCCCCATCGTTTCTTGCGATTATAATGTGGACAACTTTTTTGTAAACTATAGAATTGTCCCTATGAAGAGGGATAGTACATGTTGGGGTGTTCGTTTGAAGAAAGAGAAGGTCACTGGCGACAATGCTCTTATGATGGATATTGACTTTCATACATCTACTAACCAAGGTCCTCGTCATTCTAGCGACGATAAGTGGTTCATCTTCCCATTAAGTCTTGAAGGTCCTTATATATCTGGTTCTCGCGAGCTTCCCACGAATCTCACAGAATATCAACCCTGGTCTTCAACTGGCCTGAAAAATGTAAAGAAGTATATTCTCTCAACCTTTCATGTTATTATTATTTATTGTCTTCTTTATATTCTCGCTAACTTTTTTGATTTTCTCAGATTGATAGAATGAAACTCAGCTATCAAACTCTTAGGAAACCCAGCATTCTCTTGGCTCTGAGATCTTTTACAGATGAAGTAAGAAATATTTCTTCATAAATTTAAACAATATATTGTTGCCCCTATTTCTTATCTTCATCCGTGATCGCAGGAAATCGAAGAATTAGAACCACTGCCTCCTCCACAAATCAAGGAGAAATCTCCAAAGGAACCATCTGGGAAACCTATAAAGGAGAAGACTACTACTTCTTCTAGGGTAAGATCTTCTGCCCCTCGCAATGATGAATCTAGCGGTCCTCCGCTAAAGAAATTAAAAACTCAACCTTCTTCTTCTTCAACTCCTTAAATAGTTCCAGAAAATACAAGTGTTGTTCTTGATAAGGATATTGACGAGGATTTTAATGCTGGCGGTTTTCCTTCAATAAGGAATTCTTCTTCTTCTGATTCCTCAATGACTCATCTGTCCAGAATCTTCAACGATATTTCCCATAGCATGACCTCTAATGGCGAGGATGAAGTTATTGAAAAGATATCTCAAGCTCTCGCTAAAGTTTGCGATGCTCATATCTTAGTAGATAATGATTCTCTCCAAGGAATCTCGAGATCACTGACTCCCAGTCTCTTGAATTCCCTTGGTGCTTTGGTATGTTATCACTTCCTTAGTTTGTTTATTTTTCTTCATCGCTATATTTTAATTTGTTTTTCTTCTTCGCAGGTTGGAAGAGATTCTTTTGCTGTTGCTTCTGATTTAGACAAAATATGATTCTATGCTGAAGAGAAAGCTGCTAAAGTTCGCCAAGATAAGGAAAAGCTAGAGTCTGAAGTTATTGAACTTCGCAAAAAGAATAAACAGATGGAGACGGAAGCTTCTGTTGATAAGCAAAAGATCACAAATCTCGATAAAGCTAACCAACAACTTTATGGTATGACTAATTTCCCTTCTCTCTTAGTTCCTTTTATCCTATCGCAGCTTATTCAAGCAATCACTTTTAACTTGCAGATGTTTATGGTCTTACTGACGAGGCTATAATCTTTCAAACTTTTCCTGAACCTGTAGATGATCATACTCTTTTCGCTAGTCTTAATAATTCCTTGAGTAACTTCTCAGATGATAAGATTAACTCCCTCTCCATAGATGAACTTAGATCCCAGTTTAATCTCTTAAAACTTGAACACAGATTCAATTTAGGCTAGACTGACAAATATAGGTTCCTTTATTTTGATTCAAAGAAAGAAATAGATAAATTAAGGCAGAAGAATAGCGATCTTATTGACGAGAAGGATCTCGCCATAAAAAAGGGGTCTGAAACCTTAGCAGATTTTCATAAAACTCTCCTTGAAGTTCAAATGGTTAGAGATAGACTTATCCGCGAGAATGAAGATCTTCTTGCGAGGAAGACTCAAATTCGATCTCGTCTCCTTATTAATAGCGATGACGAGTTTGCCTAGGCTGCAAAGGTTCTTGACAATACCAGAAATGATTTAGGTGTAAATGTTAGCCTTCAAGTCGAACAGGCGGCTCTAATTAGAGATATGATTTCTAACAGAGAAGGTTATTAGCTAATCTTCTTCTTGCTAATTTCTTGTTTTCATTATTCTCTTTTATAAAGTTTCTAACTTGTTGTTATATTCTTGTATAAGCTGAAAAAGGTTATCTTGAAAGAATCAGGGAGCTTGAACAAGAGAAGGATCAGCTCGCGAATAATCTTGCTGCTCGCAATTAGAAATATTCGCAACTGAAGAAGCAGTTTGGCATCACCACCGCGAACTTAAATAGATCTCTCATTGTCGTTCATAATGATTCTGTTAAATTGGTATGTGATGACCATGGAATTTCTCCTTCTTGTATACCCCCCGATCTTGCGAAAGAAGTACCCGCATGATGATTCCCATTCTTGACATATCGATAGTGAGGTGAGAATTCTGATGAGGATGAGAATGATAATGATGATGAGGGTGAAAAATCTGGTGGAGAAGAAAATAGTGATGATAATGATAAAGGGGAAGAATCTGGCGATGAAGAAAAGTCTGATAAGGAGGATCGCGATGGATCTAACTAGTTCTTCTTTTTCTTTCTCCTTTCTCTGTAATATTGCCGTTAATTTGTAAATTTCTTTTGCCTCTTTTGTTTCTACCTGTAAGAATCAGAAAACAATTCTTTTTCTGCAAGTTAATCAATCAATATAACTATTATTCTTTTAATTATCTGCGTGCTTGTATCTATGCAATTTTTATATGATAGATGAATAATAATTTCATCGCTCTCATGCATTCCCATACTTGCCTCTATTATTTATCTGCAATATAAAAATTGGTTAAAGATTAAATAAAAATCAAAATTTTACCTTAATATTGGCGATCTTACCGTCAAATAATAGTTTCGTGAAATCGCAATTCTTATAACATCTGCGAGTATTATCGCAGTAATCTTGTGGTCTTATTGTGCCTTCCTAATTAAAGGTCTTATTTTGCCACGCTTCTTCTTTCTGCGACAAAATCGCAGGACGTCTTTACATTTGCATGTATTGACCCATTGATCTTGTCTTATCCATGTTTCTTTCAGAATATTTGCGACAATATGATAAGCATACATTCTCTCGCAAGAATTTACCCTTATGACATTGCCGTCTTGCGATGAAATCGCAGGACGTCTTTACACTTTCATGTAAAAACCCATTGATCTCATATTAACATTGCTCTCGTGGCTTTTTGCCTCTGCATTATTTACGTTACGCGACAATATGACAAGCCTAAATGTTCTTGCGATCATAAATCCCCATGACATTGTCGTCTTAAGACACTTATCATCTCCCTAATGGAGGGTGCCGCCCTTATCTTCCCCATGGTTGCCCCTTCAAGGAGAGAACATCGGCCATACAAGACTAGATCCTCCCATCTGGATCTGTCAACAACCAGTTGTTTTCGCAGCCTCTTGTCCTTTATGCCAATATGGCTTATAGTTACAAGACTGCACCCTAAGTGGGGTTTTCTTCAGGCCAAGTGCATTGTAACCAAGACTTACCAAGGATGGAAAAAGAGTTTCGTACGCTCCGGGCACCCTTGGATCAACCGTGTACCTCGGCGCCTTGGTCATACTTTGCACTTCTTGGAAGAGACTCTCAGTCTTCCAACCAGGGTATAACCATATATAGTTGGAAATCCAAGATCTCTCTCCCGGATAGGTTTTCTTTAACCCCATCGTCTGCATGACTCAGGTTCCAGCAGCGGTATAACCTTATCGCTGAGTCATGTCCAAAGATACCCCTTTGATGACGTGCTATTAGGTCTTACATTTGCCTCTTGCGAAATTTTATTCGCGAACTAGGGTGCACGCCATGAAAGTTCATCCTATTCTTATGTCTCTGCGAGATGTTATTCGCGTTTCTCTCGAGTACTATAACTCTGATAGAATTTCATAACTTTGATCATTTTGGTAAAATTTTGCGATTCTTTCAAGCATAATATCTTGTTCAATTACATATTTTTCAAACAAATTATTCGCAGAATTCTCTGAAGTTCATCATTTTACCTCTTTACTTACTATTTTCTGATTCTGCTTTTCTGCTACGTTTTGATGTTGTTTCTTTTTCTGCGAGACGCTCGTCATCAGCTTGCACATCTTATTTTTGTTCTATTGCATCAATCATTAACCTTTCACATTTCTGTCGTTGTTTAATTTTGCACTTCCAATTGCCATTCTTTTCAGCTCTTTCTTCGCAAGACTTCATATCGATTTCATAACATTTCTTGCTTTCTCCCCAATCTCCTTTAATAACTCCGACACCTTTTGGATGAGGAAATTTGATACACTGGTGATAAGTAGATGCTACACCAAATATCCCATGTAACCAGGGTCGTCCTATCAAGGCGTTGTAAGGTGATTCGATGTCCACAACACAAAATAATATTTTTGAAGATATTCCTTGTAACGGTATCTGCATTTCAATTTCCCCCTTTGGTTTGTTAGCTGTGCCATTAAAACCATATATTTTGTATGTTGATGGAATTAGATCTTCGTATCTTCCTCCCATGGTTTTAAAGGTATGATAAAATAAGATATCAAAAGAACTCCCTGTATCTATTAAGACTCTGTTGATGGCCCAATAATCTTCAACTTTACTATCATTCTCTTCATCTTCTTCTTGCATCTGTTTTGGATTAATCTCTAATCGTACGAACAGTGGATTATCGTGCTTCTCTCCAACCTCAGGTACATCTTGCGCAGTGAAAGATAGAGTTTGCTTCTGCCACTCCTCTAATGGCGAGGATCTCGCGATATTCAATATTTCTCTTCCATCTGTGTCTCTCGCGAAGACCCTGCTTAAGATATTATCATGGAAGTACTCTATAGTTCTGCGTGAATGTACAATAGAATTACAAAACAAATTCTTTGCTTTGGCTCCAACTTCTATTACAAATGTTTTCGCTCCTTTTACAACATTCACTCTGCGAGTTTCTGGTGCTGGCGGTAATTGCTGAGATTGTGGATGTCCTACTAGAAAATGATTTAACTTTCCCTGGTCAATCATCCTCAAGATTATTCTCTTCACATTCCTATAATCGTTTACTGTGTGACCATGAAAATGATGATAAGGACATAATTCTTGACTTCGATTGTTTGGATGGGGTTCTTTTCCCATGTTCCACGGAGAGGGTATATTTTCCATTAAAATGATAGCTTCCCAAATCTTTTCTATGATAGTATTGAGAGCTGGCATCTTAATTTCTTCCCAGATTATCCTCTGATTACCTTGTCCTTTAAAATTATTCTTCCCTTGTCCACCATAAGTTTCTTGAGGTTGATCGAGTCTTTGAATCTTATTATTACCACCGCGATTATAATAATTCTTCTCCCTTTCATATTCTTCCTGATCTCGACTGCCCATCGCTACTAATTTTTGTTGATTATCAATGACTACCTTCTCTTGTTGTGATTGCGAGGTGCTCGCTACATTATTTATCATTTTAGGGAGCAAACTTCCACTTGCCGCCAGCGAGCTGGTGTTCACGATTGGGTATGATTCCATCTCATTTTGTTTCTCCTACAAAGCAATGTATTCTTCTTGCAGTTCACGCAATTCTATCATGGTGATTGTATTTTTGATTCTGAAATTTTGAATGTACAGTAAATTAGTCGTGAACATTGCATTAATGAAGGATAAGATCAGATATCTTTCATCCACTCTTCCAGCCATTTCGCTGCACATTGACTTCCATCTTATAGTTAAGTGCTTCAGACTCTCGCCAACTCTTTGTTTTAGCCCAAACACATCTTCAATACCAGGTCGCGATGAATTGTTGCTGATGTACGCTCCTAAAAATGTAGCTTGTAAATGATCAAAAGAAGTTATAGTATTCTTTGGTAACCCCTCAAACCATTTCAACGCTTCGCCAGTTAAGCTAGATGCAAAATACTTGCATAACACAGCATCATGGTTCTCCCACTGTATCATACATATAACATAAGCTTTAACGTGTTGAACGGCACAAGTAGTCCCATCAAAAATGCTGGTTAATGCTGGTAAATTGCATTTTGGAGGTATTCCTCTTAACTGTACTTCTTGAGTAAATGGAGTCATCGCAGCTTCTTCAATAGCTTCATCAAGTTGCCTTCTACCTCCTTCTCTTCTATTGCTTATCATTCCTCGCATTTCTGCTAATTCTCTCAAAATTTGCTCATTTTCAACTGAATTTTGTTCCATTGGCCTTTTTAATGCAGCTTGTCTTCTTCTGCGTTCTTGTATTTCTTGTCTTGCGAGATTTTGCGTATCTCCTTCTTCATCATCATCCTGTCTTTCTCTGTTTTTTTCTCTTTCACCATCCTCTTGAAATCGCAATTGCCTATCTTCTTCTCTGCGAATTTCTTCATTTCTCCTTATTTCTCTTCGCTGTCTCTCTATTCTCCTTTGTATCCTATCATACTCCTCTTGAATATTATCATTATAGCGATTTTGTGCACGTCTTCTTTCTCGATTTTCATGGTTATTTTGTCGTACTGCCTCTCGAAATTCTTACTCTTCTACTTCTGCTCTTAATCTTTCTCTCTCGCAAGCCAGGCGCGCTTGTTCAGTATAGTATCTTTCAATTTCTTCTTCAATTATTCATTGATTCCTTTGATTCTCTCGCCCATGCAATATCCTCCTACCTTCCTCTGAATTTTCTTCTTCAATTTGGTTGCTTCTTCCCTCTTGATTTCTATTATCACGCAGATTATAACGATCGCCAATTATCTCTTCTTCTCTATGACGTTGCTCTCCATTTAAATTTTGCACTTCTTCTCTAACATTTCTCATTGGGGAATTTTGCCTTGGTTCTTCCCTGAATGATCTTACAGTACTTCTTGACCTCCTTCTTTGTAACCTCAAATTCTCCATTCTTAGTTCATGATTTTGTCTTGTTAGATTCGCACGTTCCTCCGCCTCTAATCTCCTTTCTTCCTATGTTCTTTGCCTCAGATCATCTACTATCCCATTTTCACCTCCCACGTGAACTAATTCTCTAGCCATTCTTTGATTTCTTTCTCCTCCTTCTCCATTTCTTAATTGTCGATTTTCTGCTTCTTCCATTGAATCTGACCTCCAAGTGTGTACACTCACTCTATCATAATCCACATCCCTATTTTTCGATTGTGCTTGTTAATTCGACTGTTGATTTGAATTTTCTACTTCATTTCTTGTTCTATTTCTTCCTGATCTTATTCTTAAAGATTCTTCTAATTCACCTGTTCCTTCACCTGCAAGTCTTTTGCTCCTCCTCACAGTTGTTGGTGGTTCTGATGTATTTCTTCTCCTTCTAGCCATTTCTCCAATTCTAACAGTTTTTTCAAATCTTCAAGTTGCAATTTGAGATTTCTTAGACTGATTCTCCCTATTTCTGGGTGCCAAAATGTAGTTGCAGGATTTCCTACACTACACCCTTGTCAAGAATCTATGAAAACTAAGCCATAATTGTGAATGAACAACAACACTTTTATTAATTCACTTTCAGGAAGATTTACAAGAAATATTAAAACTCAGAAGTACAACTTTCTTTCTGGAGTTTCTCTCTCCTCAAAATTCTCTCAGCTTTCAAAAATGCATCATCATTTTCTAGATCTATCGTGCTCTTTCTATAGGAAAACATATAGTGGAAGACAACTAAGATTTCCCCTTAATTCGGATCTACTTTGCAATCTTATCGCGATCGTTACAATATTCCCTATCGCAAGAATGATGGCCCTCGCAGGATCAACACATTCTTCTTTTACTTCTTCCATCGTCATTTTCTTTTAATTGTTCTGCAACGCTCGTGAAGCGTTGTTGAAGAATCGTCAGTAACGCTCGCAGAAACGTTGTTAATATCGCAGGAATAGTGTCGTAGCGATATTCTGGTACTACAAAGTTAACTTAGATTACAAACCCTGATTTGAAAACTATATAAAGGAGAACTATAGCAATTGGGAAACCTAATCCCCACGTCTCTTGTGTGATACTAGTTGTATAATCTAGAGTCGATTCTCCTTTAACGTTAGGTTTTTCATGAAACCATGTTGGTTAATGACTTAAAGACTTCATTGGGGTTGTGAATCCAGACCTAACTGTTTTCTCTGTAGTTGTGTGATCTGATCATGCTGTTTATATCGTATTTGAGTATTATTTTCTTTAAGATTGGCTCGAGATTTATTCTCCAATAGGCAAGATAAAAAGTAGTCACAAACATCTTTGTTTCATCGTTTGTGATTCCACAATATCTTGTTTCGCTACCATACTATTAAGATTATTGTGAGGTGATTGATAATACTAGGCTGTTCCTCGGGAATATAAGTATACTAGTGATTATGAAAGGTGGCTAGAATCAGGTGGGTCAGTTGATTCGGGATTCGTTATTGCTATTGGAAGTCAATTGGTTCCCGTGCATCTTGATTTATCAAAAGACGGAACAAAACTCGTAGGTATTTCTGTGGGAGACAGATTTATCTATTCCAATAGACTTTTCTGTGTAACACAGATTTGTTTATCAAGTCTTCGACTTTAGGTCGTAGCAACTCTTAGTTGTGGGTGAGATCAACTAAGGGAATCAAGTGCGTAGTATCCTTCTGGGATCAGAGACGTAAGGAGTGCAACTGTACCTTGAATCAGTGTGAGATTGATTAGGGTTCAACTATAGTCCAATCCGAAGTTCATTGGTAGTAGGCTAGTGTCTTTAGCGGCTTAATACAGTGTGATGTGCAAATCTGGACTAGGTCCCGAGGTTTTTCTGCATTTGAGGTTTTCCTCATTAACAAACTTCTTGTGTCTGTGTTATTTCTTTTCCGCATTATATTTTGTTATATAATTGAAATATCATAGGTTGTGCATTGAATCGATCAATTAGGAAATCCAACCTTTGGTTGTTGAGTGAAATTGATCGATCCTTGAACATCGGTCTTTGGTACCGTTCAAGTTATTCCTAATATATTTAATCGGGCTCACAAATTCCTATTTGTTGATTGTGTATTGAATTAAGAGATTGAGATATAATTTTTTTTGATATACTTTTCTCTAGATTGAGTCTGTCTGTCTAATTGATTCTCTTGAAAGTATATTAGAGTTTGTCTATTCATATTTCCAAACGAATTATTGGGTGTGGTTGTTGTACCCCCGCTTTTTCAAAGGTGAATATAACTTGAGATATAGGTGGTTTAGTCTTCGCTTACCTTTTGTTGATGAAGTTCTCCAAAATCTTTGGTTGGTTTTCGTCTTTAAATGGTAGAACGCAATGATGACTGCATTGATCCATTATTTCTCAACTACGATTCTATCCTAGTCCGAGATTTAACTAATTGTAGAGTATAAATCAAGATATAGTTTTGACAACTAAATTTTACAACAAGCTTGAGATAGCAACACTTGTGAGTTCGACCAAGTAATTCTTTAACAATCTCCCCTTTTGTTAATTTTAGTGACAAAACTATTAATACACATAGATAAAAATAAAAGTGTAAAGATATCTTGGATCCATCGTGTCTTGATTTTCTTGGCATATTCAACTCCTTGAACTCTTCGTATTTTCAAGTTGTAATGATTCTGAACGTGTTCAACTCAGCATCGTTGTTTTTGAAGAACCGATTTCATAGCGATAATAACTTTTTGAAATAGCAAGTTCTCAATCGTAGTTATACAGAAACATAGTATTATTCCTTTCACCAAAGTTCAATTATATCTTAACTTTGAAGTAATACTACGGTGATATGTTTCTCCCCCTTAATCAGTACTTACATCTTTTAAATAATAGGTGAAACCTATAGATTATTGATTCACTCCCCATTACATAATGATTCGTAAACCATATGTATGTAGTATGAAACTACTAAAAAATCCCCCCCCCCCCATTTTTGTCAATAAAATTAACAAAGGTACGAAAACCGTGGGATCGTAATGAATACAATCAAAAGATATATCAAGTTTTAAGGAAGTTTTGAGATTCCACATTATAACATAGTTAAAATGCAACTCCTCATATCAAATTTTTAAGATGATCTCACATGGTATCCCCTTTCAAATTCCACAACCACGCTTTCCACAAAGATATAGCAATTAAGCACAAGTTCATTTAACAAAATTCTTGTATCTGTGTTATTTCTTTTCCGCATTATATTTTGTTATATAATTGAAATATCATAGGTTGTGCTTTGAATCAATCAATTAGGAAATCCAACCTTTGGTTGTTGATTGAAATTGATTGATCCTTGAACAACGGTCTTTGGTACCGTTCAAGTTATTCCTCATATATTTAATCGGGCTCACAAATTCCTATTTGTTGATTTTGTATTGAATTAAGAGATAGAGATATAAATTTTTTTGATATACTTTTCTCTAGATTGAGTCTGTCTGTCTAGTTGATTCTCTTGAAAGTATATTGGAGTTTGTCTATTCATATTTCCAAACGAATTATTGGGTGTGGTTGTTGTACCCCCTCTTTTTCAAAGGTGAATATAAGTTGAGATATAGGTGGTTTAGTCTTCGCTTACCTTTTGTTGATGAAGTTCTCCAAAATATTTGGTTGGTTTTCGCCTTCAAATGGTAGAACGCAATGATGACTGCACTGATCCATTATTTCTAAACTACAATTCTATCCTAGTCCGAGATTTAACTAATTGTATAGTATAAATCAAGATATAGTTTTGACAACTAAATTTGACAACAAGCTTGAGATAGAAACACTTGTGAGTTCGACCGAGTAATTCTCTAACAATCTCCCCTTTTGTTAATTTTAGTGACAAAACTATTAATACACATAGATAAAAATAAAAGTGTAAAGATTTCTTGGATCCATCGTGTCTTGATTTTCTTGGCATCTTCAACTCCTTGAACTCTTCGTATTTTCAAGTTGTAATGATTTTGAATGTGTTCAACTCAGCATCGTTTTTTTTGAAGAACCGATTTCATAGCGATAATAACTTTTTGAAATAGCAAGTTCTCAATCTTAGTTATACAGAAACATAGTATTATTCCTTTCTCCAAAGTTCAATTGTATCTTAACTTTGAAGTAGTACTACGGTGATATGTTTCTCCCCCTTAATCAGTACTTACATCTTTTGAATAATAGGTGAAACCTATAGATTATTGATTCACTCCCCATTACATAATGATCCGTAAACCATATGTATGTAGTATGAAACTACTAAAAAATTCCCTCCCATTTTTGTCAATAAAATTAACAAAGGTACGAAAACCGTGGGATCGGAATGAATACAATCAAAAGATATGTCAAGTTTTAAGGAAGTTTTTAGATTCCACATTATAACATAGTTAAAATGCAACTCCTCATATCAAATTTTTAAGATGATCTCACATGGTATCTCCTTTCAAATTCCACAACCACGCTCCCCACAAAGATATAACAATTAAGCACAAGTTTATTTAATAAATCCCCCCCCCCCCCTGTTTGATGTCATTCCCGAAAGAACAACATGAGTGACTTATTTTAGAAAAAGAAGGATTTTGTTGGACATTAACAAATCACATGGATTTGTATCCAAAATTCGAGTTAAAATAATCTCTACGCCAGTTACGGACAAAAGGTAATTTTTTGATCGATATAACTCAACATAAGAAAATTTTACGGAGTGTGTCAAGAAGTAAAAACATAAAAGTATGATCACGAGTAGATCAATACTGCGAGACAATTCGCAAAGAGTTTGTTCTATTTTCCGTTTATAAAAAAACAATAGATTTAACTTTTGAGCATATATGAAATATAAGCTCGATTCACGAAAAACATAAAGGCACATATATTTCATTAAACCAATAATGATTACATACTGCAAGTTCATCTTCCAACAACTCTAGAATTTAAATAAATACATCTAAAAACATGCAAGATGAAAAACTGTTTGAATAACTTGTGTAATCAAAAAAATTTCTATACAAAACTCTAGTTATCCTTCAACAAGAGAATAAATTCTTAATAGAAGTTTCCTAGATAAATAAGAGAAACGAAATAACATGAATAAACTTAGATTTCATCAATTTGTTCATACCTTTCTGCAACTCCATAGAAGAATGACTCACCAACATCTTTTACCCGTTGAATGATTGAAATGTTGTATTCCTGGCTTAACTAGCACGCAAACCTTCCGATTGACAATACGAATATACTTCCTAAGTTTCATATATTCAGAGATCAACTTTTTCTGGTTTTTGATCATGACTTTTTTCTTTTCGATCATATTGAACTGACCTCCGATGATATGATTTAATTGCAACTGAGGGTTAGCAATCTTATAGTCATTTTGAGCATGATTTAGAACCCTAAAGGAATTAACAATCCAGGAGTTATGTTTTTCCTTAAAGCAATCCTTTTCAGCATTTTTTCATGGCAAGAACTTCCTTCCTTTGAGTCATTTTCATCAAGATCGATGGTTCATGAGGTATTTTTTGAACTCTCCCTTCTTTTGCAAGGATGAAAAGCTAGAATTCAATAGATTATTCTTTCAACCAGGGTTTATGAATAATCTGAATTCTCTACCTCCTTTTATAAGGAAACCCTAGGTTTCCTCAGAGTTAGGATACGTGATCGGGTTCACTGGTCACCGATTATGGTCCGCAATAAAAGAAGGTTGCTGGGTCAACAACAAACAATGACAAGTTTTCTATTTTCATAAAAATGAGTTCTCAGCTAAATAAACTTAGTGTTCGAGATACACTACGGATTAGAGCACTTAGATGATCATTGTTGTGGAAGGAGTTAGAGTAAAAGAACATAAATTGTTAATTACTTAATCCTTTTCTAAAGAGATGCAACAAGAAATAGTCAAACAAGAATCAGACTTGAGAAATCTCGATATCAAAGATGATCTTTGATATATATGAAGTCCTTGTAACTCTCAAGTTGGTTCCAAGAAATTATCTGTCGAGGTTAATCAACAGAATGAGACAGAGTCTCACCACTATTATCAGAGATTGATACATCGAGATTCCCTTTCTTGTGACGTTGTTTGTGTCTTCTTTTCTTCATTCTATTACGTTTTTTTATTAGGTTTTGATCTAATTTCCTGTGTACCAGGGTAGTTTGAAAATTCCTCTCTACTTAAACATTTTTTTTATGAAGGATTTTCTCGAGGAGCCTGACAAAGACCTCTTAAGATACGTTTCGAGAGTCAAAATCACTTGGATTCCATTTTTTGAACTTCGATCTTCCAGAGTTACTTTCATTATCAGTAGAGGGGATGATATTTGTAGTATTAAAAGACACTCTATTATGAAAGTAATCGTGCTTATGGAGTTTTCGTGAGGAATAACCCAGATTGTTCCTTCCACAAGTTTTCTGGTTTTCTGTCGAAACAGAATCCATTGCAGTTAGATTTTTTTACTTCTAAAATTGCAAAACTAAGTATTTTTTGAAGATCGGAAATCTGTTTCTTTATAGAATAATAATTCAGAGCAATATGATTCTTCTTTCCGCAGCGCAAGTAGATTCGTGGAATAGAAAACTTTGTTGTATTTTCCTTACTAATATCTTCATTAGATGTTGGCAGAATATGTAAACGTTTTTTACCAGATATCTTATCAGAAGTAACTTTCTCAATGCTAGATAATGTCACATGAGTTACATTATGCAATGAGGTAATTTTACCTTTTAAAACAGAGTTTTCTTCTTTCAAAGTGAAATACTGTTCCTGAGCCAATAGGAGGTCTGCAAGTAGTTTTTCTTTATGAACACGCAACATGTTCACTTATGATTTGTGAGACTTGAATAAATATTATTCTCTAACTGGAATTTCTCTAAGGGTATCTTCAAGCATACTAATCTTTTCATTTCGACTAGTAATTTCTTGAGCAAATCTACGCATATCCTTAGAAAAAGTGTCAGTATAACCAGCGAGTTCTCACTCCCTATCAAGGGACATATCAAGCTCATCAAGATACAGAGTATATTTTTCTTCAAGATCTCTAATTCTAAAGATTTGAAAGCCAACGATCTCAGCAGATTTTGTTAAACTTTTGGTAAGTTCCAACTCAGATTCTGATATTAACCCATTAGCAATCAAAAGAAGCATATCATCAGTAATTGTGTCATGTACCGATATGGTAAAGGAGTTCCCATATCCTATAAGTATTTATCTTTAGTAATAATAGTGTTATTTAGTATATTTAGGAGTGGTAATTAATAGTACAGTCAAACCTCGATAAACGAATGTTCGAAAAATGAATAACCCCGCCAAATGAATAATTTTCTCCGATCCCAACTTGGGCCAAGGTGATAAATGAATAATCTCGCTTAATGCATTAATGAATAAATAAATTGAATCCTTAAAGGCCATATGAAAATATAAACGAATAATCACTAAATTATATATAAAAAGTATATATAAGAATAAACCAAAATACATAATCAATAAATTTTACATTAAAAATATATGTACAAATAAACTCAAAATAATTCATCCATGGTTGTGTGTTTTTTCTTCCACCCAAACCAAAATGCATCGCATCCTTAATTTTATGCAATGATCACACAATTTTTGGTATATTTTGCTCGTGTTGTAGCAAGTAATTTTTTAAAGTGACCATCGCTTGAGAGGTATCTTTAGATGACACATTTGTTACAACGATCATTCTATTGACCCAATAATTTTTTCGTTTGTTGGAGATTCTATAACTGCATCATTCTCGTTAGGATAATTTAAAAGATGTTCGACGCCAATCGCATTTCTATAACGTAAATCAGAAATGACACTAGTTAATCCTTGGATATCTTCTTCTAATTGACAATTTTCTGGTTCGAGAACATCAATATATTCTGACTGAATTTTACAAAAGCGGAAACAATTTGCAATTTTTCTTCCATCACATCAAATCTCCAAGCCGCAGTAGCAAAATTAATAACATCCAAAATGTTAATCTTTTCAAGATTCGGTGGGTCAACTTCAAGGCTTTGCAAGATGCTATAATAAAAACGACGCCAGTAATGAACTTTGAATTCTCTAATGATCCCATCATCACATGGTTGAATTTTAGATGTTGTGTTAGGAGGGAATAATTTTGACCTATACCCTCCAGGTACATTTGTACATATTCTCTTATACGATTTAACTTCTTAATTAGGAATATGTTGTCTAAATGAATAAATATTCATTTATCGATAAATAAATAACCTTGCTAAATGAGTATTTTCTCTTGGTCCAGATGACATTCATTTATCGAGGTTAGACTATAGGTTGTATTGTTCGGTTGAGATGTAACCACCGGTGAATTAATAGTCGTTGAATGGTAAAGGAATAAATGCCTATCTTTATAAGGCTGAGTATGTAATGAAAAATGACAGCCAAAGTTTAATAAAAACAATCATTTATTCGATTTAGGATGTATTCTTCGGAATCAGAGAGCCCTGATTATCTGAATCAGGTGTTTACCCTGTTATTATAATCAAGGTACATGACAATTGGTATCAGATTCGTTTCGATCCACGGAGGCGTTTGATGAAACCACACAACTTCAACAGATCTATGAAATTCAACATCAAAATCTGTTGAAATTGGTAGAAATCAATAAGACAACTAATAATATTTATCTGCCATTGAACAGGATGTTGACAAAGGAGGATTTACAGGATCTCAAGGGTAGTTTTGAGCGTATGATCCACACTGGTTTCGAGGAATATTTTATCCAGAATACCTACAATAGTGAAGATACAGAAGGAGATTACAAAATTACTTCTACGTCAAATCATGGTGGTGGGTTATCATCTGATGAAGGAGATTCTACTAAATCAACTGGATTTGGAGACCTAATTAGTGAATCTGTTACTCAACGTTCTGAATCTCAATATTTATGTGTTCTTACATCTGAAGAAGAAAAATCAACTCCTACTTTGGTTCAGTTACGTTCATTTTTCCCAAGTTCTCAAACAGGTTGAATCTAAAATTAGATTGATTTCTACCAGCGCTGATAAGTACTGACCGTAGTTTATCATCGAAAGAACAAGTATCTTAAGCCAACTCGTGTTGGAAGGCCGTGGCCAAGTAATAGTGGCCTGGTCCGTATAGGCCGTTCCGTCAAAATGCATACATGTTGCTCATAACTTAATCCACGACATGTCATAGTAATGCCTTCGCATCATATGCCACATTTGCAAGGCTATGCAGCTATAAATGAGGTTGAAGCATCAGTTATGCTCTTACGGCTGAGCTATGAAGCTTACTTATGCATGATACGCATATGCACCTTCAACCAAGTACCCCTCCCTATATATGTCTTAAGGACATTTTTACAACTTGAACTAAGGGAGAAGTTTGACATTCACCAAGTCACATTTTTGAGGTGCTCGCTTCACTATTCATGATCGTTGCCATGTACTTCTGAATAATCGGTTATGTTAGCTATGTTTCCGTTATGGCTCATAGGCTAACTCCGATGTCCAGCCATGATGGATGTACATTTACTCGGCCATCCTGCTCTGGCATATTGCACCACTGTTGTGCAATATTGAATCTAGTCCAATTCCAATATTTACAACATGATAGATGTACATTATCTCGGCCAGTATAATATGGCCTTATGCATCATTGTGAGGCAATATTAGTCATAGTATAATAACCTGCATGATGTGCTAAGCGCTACTTTTCTCAAAGCCATCCTCCTAACTGGCCTAATGCACCATTTGGTGCGACATTGGCTCTTGGCCAATATTCCCAACATTATGCGCCATTTTGGTGCATTATTGGCCTTTGGCCAATATGCTATCGAAATGCGCCATACTTGGCGCTATATTGGCTCTAGGCCAATGTTCCTCTTAACACAACCGAAGCTTAAGATGAAGCTTCATCTCAGGCCATGGCGCATCTTTGAACATGCGCAATGCTAAAAACACGGGGTGTTACCTATGTATTCTCTAGTTCGGGTCATGGAAATTATTGCAACGTTCACCTTCCTTCGTTTTGTATCATTATGATGGAATCATGGTTTAGCAACACGGCATAATGATGTTTTCGCTTCATGTATGTTCTACCAGCTTAGATTTATAGCTTATTTATGTACCTTCAACCAACACCCCTTATATATGTATGTCTTGTTGGCATTTATACAATTAAAATAAGGGGAGAGGATGGAAATGTACCAAGTTCACCTGCTTTCGCGATAACGAGTTTCAGAATTTGCACCATGGTGGTACATAACCAGTTCTGACCCGATGCCCAAGTTGAATATTGCACCGTAGAGGTGCAATACCTCTCTAGGTCATCCTACGACTGACGCGATGTACTATGATGGTGCAATACCTGTTCTGCGCCAACATGCCCTAAATGCGCAAAATAATTTTTTTATTGGACAACAATAATGGACTTTAATCATACTTATTGGTTGGTTTTTCGTTTTTGTCATTCTTAACGGTTTCTGAGTTTTATAGAGCTGCCTTAGACCATATCTAATAAGGGAATATAGAATTCCCTTAAAATTTTATATGGCAGCGTTTTTATTCGACGTGTAAAGTAATAGGAGAATATCATGTCTTATAGATAAATAATCCGATTAATTAATGGTTCATCGAACGATAAACATTTTCCAGATCGGTGATTTTTTAACTGGTACCCATTTTGTAATTTGATTATTTCGTAATTGTTTAATCTAAGTCATAGAAAAACATATATTGTTCAACCGATCCGTTAATGTGGTGGCCAATTAAAAAGTAGTTATAAGAAAAAAACTATATAAAAATGAGCATGTAATGGTCTGCGGGGGACATGTTGAAAAGTGGATCGGTGAATCCTTCGTCGAACGACATAGAATTGCTCGATTATAAAGAAGATCGGTGGATAATCGCTGATCGGTAATTAAATAGCCGGTTAGCCTATCCTTTGCTGAAAATCTTTATTCCTTAGCCTATCCTCTACTTAAATCGCATGTTAGCCTATCCTTTGCTGAAAGCCTATATTCCCCTTTTTTTGGTAAGACTGTTTAAACCGTGAACATGTAAACTACCATGGCAGAGAGTCCCCCGTAGCTCTGCAGCTCGCAGGATTATGAAATGGGAATCACCCTCGTAGCCCTGCATCCGGGACGTGGAGTATGTGGATACATCATCTTAATGGTCGCGAATGCATAATCCCATTGAAGTGATGGCCATTGCACCCTATGTACCGAAAACGAACAAGGCACGAAATGTGTTAAGGATTACTCTTACCCTCGGGTAAGTTGCTTCTAGGCAGGCAGACAACCGGCGTAAAATTTTGTCGCATTTTTATCGGATTAATTCTTTACGAGATAGTCCGTAACCTACCCTGAACTTGTTTCGGTACAAAAGGCTCTGGTTTTGGTTTTTGGTTTACAGCCGGTTAAGCGCTAGGTGGCAGTTGTTTCACCTATTAAAAGTCTTATTTATTCTTGAACCACATCTTGTTGATGAGGAAGGTAAATGATTTGACGATCCTTAAAGCAGCGTAATGATCATGAACCAGGCTTGACGAACCTGAAAGTGGTGTAACAATCCTGAGCCGGGAGCCACCAACTTGAAAGTATTGTAGAAAGGATGATTTTTCGACAACCAAAACCCCCAAGATACCTGAGAATGATGAACCCTTTTAGAAAATAACGTAGCGAATATGAAAATGCTGAAACAATCATGTATCAAGCTCAGAAAACCTGAAAATGATATAAAAAGCCAACGTGACAACAAGTAAAGGATAAATATGTAAATTTTAGAAAAATAAACTAGTCTTAGCTTTAAACTGATTGAGATGGAAAACTAAATTGTAAAAGTACTCAAGAAAAGTTTCAAATTTCGAGAGTAATATTCTAATTATGGTTATAGGAAACTGAATACTTCATCAAATGATGAGCTTGTGGATTTAGTTTCGGAAGTAATATTCTGAACTTGTTTCGGGACAAAAGGCTCCGGTTTTGGTTTTTGGTTTACATCCAGTTAAGCGCTAGGTGATAGTTATCTCACCTATTAAAAGTCATATTTATTCCTAAACCACATATTCTCGGTGGGGAAGGTAAATGATTCGACGATCTTTAAAGCAGCGTAATGATGTTGAACC
This sequence comes from Papaver bracteatum, assembly GCA_023529315.1. Taxonomy (NCBI): domain Eukaryota; kingdom Viridiplantae; phylum Streptophyta; class Magnoliopsida; order Ranunculales; family Papaveraceae; genus Papaver; species Papaver bracteatum. Next base: position 181,248 of record JAJJWX010004162.1, read on the forward strand.
AGGCTTGACGTGAATAAATGAGGGCCATTCTTTGTTCAAAAAAAAAACATGAAAGCGGTGTAACGATCTTGCGTCGCGCCCGACAAACTTAAAAAGTATTGTAGAAAGGTTGATTCTCCGACAACCAAAATCCCCAAGACACTTGAGAATGATGAACCCTTTCAGAAAATAATGTAGCGAATCTGAAAATGGTGAAACAATCATGTATCAAACTCGACAAACCAGAAAAATGATATAGAAATCCAATGTGACTACAAGTAAAGGATAAATATGTAAACTTTAGAAAAATAAACTAGTCTTGGCTCTGAACTGACTGAGATGGAAAACTAAATTGTAAAACTACTCGAAAAAATTTCAAATTTCGAAAGTAATATTCTAATTATGGTTAAAAGAAAACCGAATACTTCTTCAAATATTTTTGGAAAAAAGAAACTAATTTTTATTGCAAAAGTATATACAAAGATTGAGAATGCAAAATTTTATCTTCCCAAATTTGTTTTGTAAAATGATAAATATGACAAGTAAAACACCAAAACCGGGGTTATAAGAGCTCACTGGATACTTTACCTAAGTGTGGTACCATTTGGGAGCCCGTTTCTCATAAATCATGATACATTTTGGTAATTTATACCCGCACTCAATTGCATGATATAGATTTCTTCCGTATTTGTCGAACATGCTTTTGGATCGATGCATTATTTATTTTTGGAGGGAAAGGAGTTTTAGAAAAAAAAGGCTTAGTGGAGAATATGGACCCAACCGGAAGATGTCGAGTATGATGATCTTCGGTCCTAAACTCCTAATGAATTTGCATTCTCTAGTTGAATGAATGTGGAAATATGCATAATTGGTTTTTGTTTGTGTACTTTAGTTCGGCTGCATATGTTTTCTTAAAACAACCACAATCATAAGAAGGGTTAAGATTCTTTAATAAATCCAATTGATTAGACACCAAGGAAAGCAAACAAAGCATATACAAATAGCGTAAACAATCATCACACATATCTCTTTCTCCCTAACACAGTCTACATCATAAAATGTAGTGTGAATGTGTCAAAGTGCCAATGTGTGATGACTATTAACTATAGGTTACTTGTACAATAATGTGAGTTAAAAAGTGGGACAAATCTTTTCCCCAATAGAGTTTTGCTATTTGAGTTAACGCTATAAAGCAGAGAAAAAGAAAGTGCATACATATGGCTAATGAGTGAAAGCGCAAATTGAATGAAGCTCAAGCACTCGTCTGTGAGTCTGTCGCTTCAAGAAAATCAAGTTTTTCTAGAAGAAACCAAAATTATTTGTGTGGCGGGTGGATCCCATATCCTCGCCATCCATGCATCTCATGAGATTTTTCTACTTTTCCCCCTATTGGTTGCTTTTCTCTATTCATAAAGTTATTCGAAACATTCAAGAACTGTTTTCTAGCATTCGCATTAACCAGATTTTATCACTATGCCAAACATTTGATTCTGGGAAAAAATGTCAAATATGAATATGTTTGGGAAAACAAACAAACTAATATCAATAAATATCTCCTAGTGGATTTTTTTTTTTCTTTTTGAGAGTTTGCAATTTGGAGCCTTCATATTCTTCTGAAAGATTTTTTTCTTTCCAATTATGGGCTAAAACATTACTTTTACTCCACTTGTATTGGACTTGGATTTTCAGTAGCAGTAGGATGAAGCTGAAGGCTCAAGCACAGATAATATATGCTCCTTGTCGATATCTACTGCTAATTCGTTGTACTTGAGATCGAGTAAAAACAAGAAAACAACACCTCATGAAAAATAGCGGAAAGGTTTCTTTATTTATTTGGAAAATGTGTCATTTTTCCAAATATTTTTAAAACATAGTTTTAATGGACGAGTAAAAATTATTATGGATGAAATTGATACAAAAAAATAGTAAGAATGAAATTGGATTCATCCTGTCTTAATCTTAAAAAAGAGCGAGGATGAAACTGGATGCATCCTTATGTAAATTAAAAATAATAAAAAGTATTTGAAAATGGGTAGGATAAAACTGCTTACATCCTGGCTATTTTTACATTCTCGTCTATTTGAATAATATCAAATTTTACATATCTTTTTCATCCAAAAATGATCGTTATTGGGTTAATTGATCAATTTTATGTTATTTATTTGATACACTGCACCTACACAACTAGTTGGTGTTATCTTTCCATTTTTAGATCATGCCAACACTAGAAAGGAATAGAATAGCTAGAGTGCTCATTAGTCAAATAGATTTAGATACACGTACCTTTAGGACAAAAAGAATGTAATGCATTTTACCCTGAAAATGCTAGATTTCCACCAACTTTTTCCCCCAAATTTTTCCACCACCTCACACACCACACTAAATGGGCCCCCTGCATTTTCCCATCCCCATTTTGAAATGTCACATGCACGGATAAGATTGATGCCACCTAATGGTGGACAACTTTGGGGATTTCTATGGTGGAAGTGTAGCAGCTTCGATTTTACCCGGTTGTTGTTAATAAACAATTGTGTTGTTGACGGGTTGCCATTTATTTAGCTTGTAGTCTTGTACTAGTAGTTGCAGGCATAAAAAATTAGAAAAGTTTGACGTTCAATTTGACCAGTGTTTACAAGCTTTCACACACAATGACACAACTTCCTCATTTCATATCTTTTCAAATGAATCTCGAATGACAACCGCATTCAAAGATTCTATTTTTGAGTGAGACAGAGAGAAAATGAATACATAAGAAAGAAGGTAATTACGGCAAGTTGTTTTGTAGATTATACTTGTGTAATCTTGTGCTTTTAGACTTTGTTCTTGGAAAGAGCCGTCGATATCAAGAAGTAAGTTGACCTTAGAGTTTTGGGTAGGTTATCTATAATATTATCTGTATCAGTATTTTTGTTCCATGCTCTATAATTATGAACTTGATTAAAAAGTAAGGAATTTTGGTTAGATGATTCCAGTAAGAAAATAAATCATAACATCGGTTAGCCCATGACCGTGAAATCTAAAGAAAGAGGAGGTCTTGGAATCTGAGAGTGTAATACATGAATTCAACTCTTCTCAAAAAATGGTGGCCGAGAATCGGGACGAAAGAAGATACCTATAACATTTGTATTTTTTGCATGGTGCATGTTCAAAGATATGTCATGGTCTTGGATGAAGTTTCATCTGAAACTTATGTGGCGTGTTTGGCCTAGGGACAATATGGCGCCAAGACATATTGTCCAAAGACCAATATCGCGTCAACATGGCGCATTATATTGGGCATTATCCAAGGGACGATTTTGCACCAAGTATGATGCATTGTATTAGCCAAGGGCCGATGTCGCACCAAATGGTGCATCAGGCCAGTTAGGAGGATGGCTTGGAGCAAAGTAGTGCTAGCATAGTGCATTATGCAACTCATTGTCCCATGGCCAATATCGCACCACAATGGTGCATTAGGCCAGAGCAGGCTGGTCGAGATAATGTAAGCCATCATGTATGTAAATAGTGGAATTGGCCTATGGGACAGAACAAAAACACATCCATTTTGGCCAGTTATTTAGAGGTACATGGTAACAACCATGAATAGTGAAACAAGCTCTTCAAAGTGGTTCCCTAGTTTAAGTTGTAGAAATGTCAATAAAACAAATATAGGGAGGGTAGTTGGTTGAAGGTGCAAATGCTTTCTTCTTCTTTTTTTATAAGAAAAACGAGATTACTGACCCCATAACATGAGCAGTTACTCGGTAGTTACAAAACCACCTAATGGTGTGTCATCAACACCAGTCAAAGGTAAGATGATAGTAGAGTTTTCTGTAATTCCAGAGTAGATCTCTATGGATTGAATCTGATTAAGCAGATACATGAGATTTGGTCCTTTGCGATTAAAGTTTTCTAAACCAGTAGAAAAAAAAATCTAATCTATGAAGTTTAAATTTTGATGTCTGTTTATTTTGATCAGCTTTCCCGGGACAAAATAAATTGCTTCGAAATTTCCATCCCTCATTGGATGGTAATCTTGGTTGAACCTTTATTGTACTTCGTTTTGGTAGATTTCATGGATTGGTGCTAGAGTTGTGTTATCTTCTACCTGGAATTCCATATTTGATTCCTGCGTTTCTTTAACCTATTGGATGGTTAATTCAGCTCCTTGTGTGGTTCTTCCGACTCTAATGATTGTGTTTGTGACATTCCTTGCTCTCACACATGTGCTTGTATAGTTCATGGCAATAAGAGAAAAGTCAGTGTAAGTAATAGTGCCAGCATTGTGCTCTATGTTTATATAATTCATGTAGCTAATGCTGATAGTAACACCAAATTTCCTTATGTGGTTGTTAGTTAGTCTTTATATTCTCTACTGATCCTCCCTTATGTAGAATAAGTTATTCAGAATATGAGTCGGGTTGTGCATGACCCTGTTAGAGGATCCGAGGTGTTGAGTAATTTTTTTAGCAGTTATGCTAACAGAGGGTTTGATCTTGTTAGAGACTAAGTCACATCTCACTTTCCATATGAACCAGCTTATAGTGGCATATATTGGTATCCAGTCTTTATGAAGATTTTGAGGATGAAACCAGATATTAAGCCATTCTCTAACACTATTAATGTTGTTGAAGAGATGATGAAGATGTCCAAAGAGGGTTCTCCAGACTTCAGAAGCATGTGGGAAGGAGATAAGAGTATGAGTGTGTTTGTGGGTGAAAACTATTCCTGCCGATTTTGGTAATTTGGGGTGTGTGGATGAGGAATGAATCTAAACCTTAAACAAATGCACTGCGCGGTGAGTGCTTGTAGATTCGAGAGATCAATCTGTGCAAGTCCGACCTAAACCAAGAAATGGCCGTTCCAGACTTGTTTCGGTCACAAAGTGAAGGAGATGGGGTTGATCTTAGGGAGGGAAGCGAAGAAGGTGTTGAGATTGTGAAGGTGTTGGCTATGTATGACTTGTATCAGAAAGATGAACTGGCTTGCAGGATGTAAGCTATCAGTTCCGGTGTTTGAATACGATTGTATCAACACTTGCCTCTGTTATCTCGTCTTGTTCTCTTCTGGTTAAAAAATAGGGCGGAGAACCTATTTATACAAGTCTTTTAGCATAACCTTTGTATCTCGTGGGAAGTGGAGAAAGTGGAGAAAGTGGAGTGATGGAGTAGTGGAGTACTGTGTTGGTGTCACACGACCAGGCTTGCCCACTTCTCCCATCATCACTAACCGTCCATGACTTCCTGACACGTTCTTGTGATGGCGTGTTGTGTGCTGCACGCTGTAAACCGCCAGACCAATACCCCAGTATGTATCCCACAATTTGTGACATGATTGATGTCTTGAATGTGTGGATCATGGGACCCACAGAAAGTAGCATGTAATGCTACGTTATTTAGGAAATTGATACTTGTGAAGTATGGTGTGTATACTATGCAGGTACTGCATCAAGTATATTCAGCATGTATGAAGCATCATTGTTTGAGAGTCTCAAAATAACCTCATGTCCAGCCTACTTCATGTGATGGTTTGGAGGTTTCGCAAACAAGTCCTCCCTTGGCCGACCACATAGTGTGGTAGAGTGACGGATGGTGATCACCATGACTCCGTACTGACCAATTAACTCCTGACCAAGGTTGTATAACCAAGATGGTGAAGTTGGACGGACGAGATGACTTTTGAGACACTCATCTGTGAATGTTGATGAAATTAGGCTTTTAGGAAAAAGTGCGCAAACACCACTTTCCAGCTTGGTCGAATCCAAGCTTGGGATATGGTTTTGGTATGGCCGGTCGGTCATGTATGCTGACAGCATGCCGGTACAGATGTTCATACCTCACTATCCCATGGAAGTGTGATCTGGGCCACTCAATTTATTCGGTGAAATTGAGTGGCCAAGATCAATTTACGACAATAAACTGGTGCCGCAAAAGCCGTACACCGTACTAAATTCGGGCGTGCGTTCCAAGACGACCAGGCTTGGTCGGTCTTAGCCGATTGCTCCAGCGTGTAGGTGGTAGGCTGGTGTTCACGCCTATGCCTTACTGTCCCATGAAAACATGATCTAAGCCACTCAATTCATCCGGAGAAATCGAGCGGTTGAGATTAGTTTGCAATTTGGAAGGAGCGACAATGTATGTTGGAGGCACGCGAACGGATGAGAAAAAGAGAGTTCGGTCTTGGACGATTAGGTGTAGAGATAGGTGGGCATGCAGTGATCATGTTGATACTTACTGGACCTGCTTAGCCTATTCCTGGACCCTTCGTCCGATCAGGAGAAAATGGACGCTTATGATCGCGACATAAACCCTAATCAGGGTATTGCCGGCCGCGTGTTGTACCTAGCTCTTTTCATTGAATCTTCTAAAAAGCTTTCTGCTGGATTGCGGTCCAGATGAAGCTAGAATTTTTCTTCAGTGAGGGAGTGAATGAGGCGGCAAGTTGGTCTAGACCAGGTATAAAACATCGGATGTAGTTTACCTTTCCCATGAAACTTTGGAGTTCCTTCACAGTTCGTGGAGGTGGAATTGTGAGGATAGCCTGAGTCTTGTACGGGTCTACCTTGATCCCTTCCACGGTCACTTGATATCCCAGAAATTTTCCTGAAGAGACACCGAAAGCGCATTTCAAAGGATTCATTTTCAACTTGTATTCTCGATACCTCTAAAACACTTATCGTAAGATGTTGGCGTGATATGCTCGGGCCCTGGACTTGACCACAATATCATCTACAAAATCTTATACTTGTTTATGCATCATGTCGTGGAAGATTTCCATCATAGCACGTTTATACGCTGCGCCGACGTTCTTTAAACTGAATGGCATAAAAGTATAGTAAAAATTGCCAAGAGGGGTTCGGAAGGATGTCTTACTTGCGTCGTGCTCATACATTCTTATCTGATTGTAGCCTCTGTAACCATCCATAAAGGAGAACATGCCGTGTCCGCTGGTAGCATCTACTAACAGGTAGAGGAAAGTCATCCTTGGGGCAGCACTTGTTCAAGTCTCTGAAATCCACACAACACCGAATCTGTCCGTTTTTAGTTTTTACTAGTACCATATTAGCTAACCAGGTTGGATGATGGATAGGTCTGATGAAGACAACATCTAACAACTTATGAATTTCTCCCTTGATTTTCTCTTCCACTTCGTGTCTGAATTGCCTCGGATATTTCTTGACAGGTTTGGATCCGGGTATGACATGAAGGTGATGGGTGGCCAATTTATCTTCTAGACCTGGCATTTCCTTGTATGTCCAGGCAAACACATCTTGGTACTCCTTGAGTAGTTGTACAAGACTCGCACGCTCGTCCACGGACAGAGTTGAGCTAATAGAGACAGGCATGAGATATTCTTCATTCCCGATGTTAACAATCTCGAGTTCGTCAGTTATGGAGTTGGTGCCATCTTGTAGCTGTCGCGGAGCGTTAAACACCTCTTCTTGTGTTTCGTCATTCTTGCGGCATTCAATTGTGCGGAGAGACTGGATACCAATCTCTCATACTAATTGCTAACAGCGACGCCGATATATTGTCTTCCCCTTCTGATCACGGCTTGCCTCGAAAGTGTGTTCCCTTTTGGCGTGAGCATGGGTTGAAACTTCATCGGGTAAAGGTGGACGCCTCGTCATAAAAGGTGTGTCACTGATCTTAGTCCCCAGTGATGCAAGTCGGTCTTCTTCTTGGATTGAGGCCCATGTTGGTAGTAGGGTGCACAAGACTTCATCCGACCTACCCCGCAGAGTTTCTTTTGGCTCGAACAGTTCCACTCCGCATATTGGCGCGTACGGAGACAATGATGCAGGAATACATATGACTTCCTAATTTAGCATGGTCTTCAAGCATTGGTTATACGTTGAAGGGATGACCTTATTGTCATGAAGCCACGGTCTCCCTAGTATCATATGGTAGTCTGGATCCTTTTCTATGACTTCAAATTTCACTTTTGACTGAACGGGTCCTACTGATAAATTCAGATTAACATGCCCGTACGTGCTAGTTTGGTTTCCTTCGAAGTCCTTCATTGTGGTGGGCTTCCGTATAATTTTACATGGATTAACCTTGGCCATCCTGAGAGTCTTGAGAGTAATAACGTTCGAAGAAGCTCCTGTGTCGATGAGGTCCCTCCTGAATTATGAACCCTTGATGTGCGCGGTAACATGTAGGGCCCAATTGTGACCTTCCTCTGCCATCATGTCATCTTCTGTAAACTTAACATTATTTACGGATGTTTCCGATGTGATTAGGACCTCCGGACGTGAAGAAGTCAGGTGTATGTCCAGAGCTATTTTATTAATTGCAGTAAATGTCTCCGCTCGTTGATTCTTCGAGAGGTGCAAGAGTTCACACAAACTTTGCACTAGAGATGCCGCTTCCTGATCTGCTGGTCTCTGGTTCGTAGTAAAGCTGTTGATCTGGGGAGAACTAGTCTTCGGTGTAGAGGTCTCCGGAACGCTCACTTCTGACATCATCTTGATAAGGAGATCAAGTATGTCTTTATCGTTTCCTTGATCAGCTCCATGTTCTTCATATGAATTTCCTGTACCCGTGTTAGTTCGCTTAATGTTGGGAATCTCTTGATCATGTCGTCAGGTACGTCGTTAGGAGGAGGGGTATCTACGTTGGAGGAACCATCAGGATTCCAGACTATCGAGATGGTCCTAAGACTAACCATCTCCAAATTTATTGAATGGTATTAAAGAAATTGACTTTACAACCGACAGATTAATCTCCCAATGTGGTCGCTAATTGTTTGTGGGTGAAAACTATTCCTGTCGATTTTGGTAATTTGGGGTGTGTGGATGAGGAATGAATATAAACCTTAAACAAATGCACTGCGAGGTGAGTGCTTGTATATTCGAGAGATCAATCTGTGCAAGTCCGGCATAAACCAAGAAATGGTCGTTCCAGACTTGTTTCGGTCACAAAGTGAAGGAGATGGGGTTGATCTTAGGGAGGGAAGCGAAGAAGGTGTTGAGATTGTGAAGGTGTTGGCTATGTATGACTTGTATCAGAAAGCTGAACTGGCTTGCAGGATGTAAGCTATCAGTTCTGGTGTTTGAATACGATTGTATCAACACTTGCCTCTGTTATCTCGTCTTGTTAAAAAATAGGGCGGAGAACCTATTTATACAAGTCTTTTAGCCTAACCTTCGTATCTCGTGGGAAGTGGAGAAAGTGGAGTGATGGAGTAGTGGAGTAGTGTGTTGGTGTCACACGACCAGGCTTGCCCACTTCTCCCATCATCACAAACCGTCCATGACTGACACGTTCTTGTGATGGCGTGTTGTGTGATGCACGCTGTAAACTTCCAGACCAATACCCAAGTATGTATCCCCCAGTTTGTGACATGATTGATGTCTTGAACGTGTGTATTATGGGACCCACATAAAGTATCATGTAATGCTACGTTATTTAGGAAATTGATACTTGTGAAGTATCATGTGTATACTATGCAGGTACTGCATCGAGTATATTCAGCATGTATGAAGCATCATTGTTTGAGAGTCTCAAAATAACCTCATGTCCAGCCTACTTCATGTGATGGTTTGGAGGTTGCGCAAACAAGTCCTCCCTTGGCCGACCACATAGTGTTTTAGAGTGACGGATGGTGATCACCATGACTCCGTACAGGACCAATTAACTCCTGACCAGGGTTGTATAACCAACACGGTGAAGTTGGCCGGACGAGATGACTTTTGAGACACTCATCTGCGACCGTTGATGAAATTAGGGTTTTAGGAAAAAGTGCGCAAACACCACTTTCCATCTTGGTCGAATCCAAGCTTGGGACATGGTTTTGGTACGGCCGGTCGGTCATGTATGCTGATGGCATGCCGGTACACATGTTCATACCTCACTGTCCCATGGAAGTGTGACCTGGGCCACTCAATTTATCCGGTGAAGTTGAGTGATAGAGATCAATTTGCGACAGTAAACTGGTGCCGCAAAAGACGCACACCGTACCAACTTCGGGCGTGCGTTCCAAGACGACCAGGCTTGTTCGGTCTTGGACGATTTCTTCAGCGTGTAGGTAGTAGGTTGGTGTTCACGCTTATGCCTTACTGTCCCATGAAAACATTATCTAAGCCACTCAATTCGTCCGGAGAAATCGAGCGGTTAAGATTAGTTTGCAATTTGGAAGGAGCGACCATGCATGTTGGAGGCACGCGAACCGAGGAGAGCAAGAGAGTTCGGTCTTGGCCGATTAGGTGTAGAGATAGGTGGTCCCACGGTGATCGTGTTGATACTTACCGGACCTGCTTAACCTATTCCTGGACCCTTCCTCCGATCAGGAGAAAATGGACGCTTATGATCGCGACATAAACCTTAATCAGGGTATTGCCGGCCGCGTGTTGTACCTAGTTTGGAGCGCACGAACTAGGACGACCAACTATAGTTGGTCCTGACCGATTGGTCAGGTATGTAGGTGGGGCCACGGTGATTGTGTTGACATGCTCCGTGCCCTTTGGATCTACATCTGCACCCTCCATATATACCTACGAAGATGGATGGTTGAGACTGTTTTGCGACACATGTAATGTGCCGCAAACCCTAATTTAGGGTTTTCCGTCCATACTGCTATGGTTTGGACGTTTTGGCAAGCTAGGCCAATTTTTGGGGGGGGCGACCATGCGGGGTCTGCATTGGTTCGACAGCGGATATTCCATACCTGCTTGGGGGTTATAGAATCAATATGGGCCATCCAATCATGCTGGTGGAGTTGGATGGTCGTGATCATATCCATACTGATACGGTCAGTCCGGATGCTCAATCGGGCTAGTATAACACACCGAGAGTGGCTCAATCAGGCTAGTATAACACACCGAGAGTTGCAGCCTGTACGGGTATTTCGTACATGTTTCATTATAATGCTTGGATATTCGTGTTGCTCTGCTGAGAGCAACACTCAGTCATCATGCCGCACTGATAATGAGTACATGAAATACAAGGCTGGTTGCGCATTAATTAATAATGTTGTAAATTCACAGGGTATATGGGATTGTTGATACATGCTCCAACCTGGATGAATTTCGTGTATTTTATTCACAGAATGGGATTGTTGCCACATGCTTCATTCTAGGTGAATTAGTAAAGTGAAGAAGTATTCAACACTTATTAATGGCCTTATCTTTTACAAGATGTTAGCGCATAATTTTTAGGTTTTACAATTTTACCCTTAAATGAAAATCCACCATCAACAAAGTGATATCTTTTTTAGCGTTATTGCATAAAGTGCATGTGAAATCATTATAGATGAGGATGCTTGATGTTTTGGCATTAGTGGGTAAAATCCCCTGAGCACATTTCCGCACGAACATCTGGATAGAAGGAGAAGTATCAAGCTTCCATATCTGACTACAAGATGGATTTTGAGTATCATTTTTTCCTGTCATATAGAGATTTGACAGAGAATATTCCACTGACAGTAAACCCCAGATTATAGAATCCTATTTTTATAAGTTTTTGTTGGTTATTTGAATTGTAGTTTTATCTTCTTCAGTGAACCAAAGATTAATGATGTTCATGTCCCATTCTCCTCTGTTGTTAATGAGTTAATTGATAGTATTGAGTGTGCTTGGACACTGAGAGGGCTTGGTTGGATTTTTTTTTTTTTTATCAATCCATCTATCCTACAAAATTCTGATCATTTTTCCATCTTCAATCTCCCACTTGTAGTATTTTTGGATTTGTCCATACCTTCTAAAACTCCTTTCCATAACCAAGATTCAGTTATTTTTGGTTTTGTGTCCATTCTGATTATATGCTCATTGTTGAAGTGATTATCTTTCATAGTGGTACTGTTGAAAAACACTACTCCAGGCAATACGGAATAAACCTTTTAGTTTTTCAGGGTTTTTTTTCTAGAAAAAGTTTCTTTGAATTTTATCAATCTCCTGAAAAATATTCTTAGGAATCTTGAAACAGTTCATATGGTATATAATTGAGGTGGAGGTAGCATTGGTTATCATAGTAGCTCTGCCATTTGGATATAGATTTTCACTTTTCCAGCCAGCTAATCTGAATTTTAGCTTGTCAATGCAGGGTTTGAAAGCTTGTATCTTGATCTTGTTAGTGAATAAATAAGATCCTAGGTATTTATTTTTGGGTATATTTGTTGAACTTGCATGAAGGTGTTGATATTATTAGAAATATCAGGATCGGTGTTCCTGCTAAATTAGATACCAGATTTGGAAAAGTTAATCATTTGACCAGAAGAAGCACTAAAGTTATTGAAGATGTTAACCAGATTTGTGAATTCCTGCATGTCGGCTTTGCAGAAAACCATGCAGTCATTAGAAAACAGAAGATGGTTGATAGAAGGAGCATCAATGCAAATTTTTATTCCATGAATGAGGCCATCTTGTTTAGCTTGCACTAAGTTTCTGGATAAAGCTTCCACACAGAAGAGAAAATGGTAAGGAGATAGAGTGTCTCCTTGTGTGAGTCCTCAAGAAGGTTTGGAGAATTCTCCAGGGGTACCATTCACCAGGACAACCAGATTAGTAGTTGAAATACATTGGTGGATGAGATTGCAATATTTATCACTGAATCCAATTTTTGTCATGATAGCCAGAAGGAAACTCCAGTTTACTCTATCAAAAGCCTTAGCCATATCAATTTTGATTCCCATCAAACCTTTATCACCCTTCTTGCCATGTCTGATATTCATATGATGAATTATTTCATGGGTTATGGAAATGTTATCATATATTTTTCTTCCATAATTAAAAGCAGATTGAAATGGGGATATGAGCATGGGAAGAAGAGGTTTAAGTCTCTGGGCAATGAGTTTGGAGATAATTTTATATGTGGTGTTACATAGAGATCTAGGTATAAAGTGAATTGGAATTGTTGGGGATTATATTTTAGGTATAAGGGAGATGAAGGTAGAGTTCATTTTAGATAGGATGAAACCAGAGGTGAAGAAGTTTTGAACCATGGTAACCAAATCATTTCCAATAATATTCCAATTCGCTTGAAAGATTTTGGTGGGAAATCATTTGGTCCATGGGTTATATCCCATTCGATGCTGAAAAGTACATTTTTATTTCCGGGGCATCAGGTGTGGATATGAGATGGTCATTTTCAGCTTGTGATATGAAAGTGAGGTTGATGATGTCAGGATTTAAGGTTATAGGATCAGCAGTGGGCATATTTTTTAAATGAGCTATGAAGCAAGCAAAAATATCAGAGCTGTCAGTTATCCAATCTCCCTTTCCATTCTGAATAACATCAATCTTATTTCTTCTCATTATTTTTCTAGCGAAGTCATGAAACAATTTGGTGTTTTTATCCCCCAATTAATTTGATCCATAATTTCTATTTTCCAGAAGCTTTCTTGAATGTTGTACCAATGTTTGATGTTATCTTTGGCTTCCATGATAAAAGTACCTCTAGTATTATCAAAGACATACTTGGTGATCCATTCAAGCTTATCCTTGCTATCATCCATGTTGGTTTTAATATTACCATATATTTCCTTATTCCAAATCTTCATTTTGAGCTTGATCTCCTTCAGTTTTCTAGCAATTATGAAAGTTGATGACCATGAGTGTTGTTGTCTCTAGCATTCGGCAATGAAGTCCTTGCAATCTTTATAATCCAACCAATGTCCAAAGAATTTAAAAGGAATGAAGCCAGGTTTTCAGCTTGGATTAGCGTTAAGGAGACTGAGATTGTGATCAGACCCAATTGCTAGTAAATTATATACAGTGCTATTGGGGAATGAAGTGAGCCACCTATCATTAGATAAACCTATATCTAATCTGAAAAAGTGGGGGTACAACAACCGCACCCAATAATTCGCTTAGAAATCCGTATGGACTAACTCCAATATACTTTTAAGAGAATCAACTAGACAGTCAGACTCAATCTTAATAAAAAGTATATCAAAGAGTTATATCTCAATTTCTCAATTCAATCCTTACTCAAGCAAATAGAAATCTGCGAGTCTAATTGAATACAAAAGAAATTAACATGAACGGTACCAAAAACCAATGTTCAAGTATAAATCAATTTCAATCAACAACCAAGGGTCGGATTTCCCAATTGATTGATTCAGCGCACAATTTGTGATATTTCAATTATATAATGCAAAAAAGAAATAACACAGACACCAAAAATTTTGTTAATGAGGAAACCCAAATGCTGAAAAACCCCGAGACCTAGTCCAGATTGAACACACATTGTATTAAGCCGCTAAAGACACTAGCCTACTACAAACTAACTTCGGTCTGGACTGTAGTTGAACCCCAATCAATCTCACATTGATCCAAGGTACAGTTGCGTTCCTTAATTACGCCTTTAATCCCAACAGGATACTACGCACTTGATTCCCTTAGCTGATCTCACCAACAACTAAGAGTTGCTACGACCCAAAGTCGAAGACTTTAATAAACAAATTTGTATCACATAAAAAAGTCTACAGAAATATATATAAATCTATCTCCAACAGAAATACCTACAAGTTTTGTTACGTATTTTGATAAATCAAGGTGAAAAGGAACCAATCGATAACTCGGACTTATATTCCATAAGAACATCCTAGAATTATCACTCACCTCACAATAATCTTAATCGACTAACAAAACAAGATATTTTGGAATAACAAACGATGAGATGAAGATGTTTGTGACTACTTTTCTATCTTGCCAATCGGAGAAATTAATCTCAATCCAATCTTACGATTGTACTCAAATAGGATAGAAACAACAAGATCAGATCATGCAATTACAGAGAAAATAGTTGGGTCTGGATTCACAATCCCAATGAAGTCTTTAAGTCGTTAACCTACATGGTCTCGATAGAAACCTAAGGTTAAAGGAGAATCGAATCTAGCTTATACAACTAGTATCACACAGGAGGTGTGGGGATTAACTTTCCCAATTATTAGAGTTATCCTTTATATAGTCTCCAAATCAGGGTTAGAAATCTAAGCTACCTTGGTAACAAAGCATTCAATATTCACCGTTAGATGAAAACCTGATTAGATTCAAGCTAATATCTTTCAACCGTTAGATCGAACTTAGCTTGTTATACCAAAATGAAATATATGTCATTTAGGTTTGTGTAACTGTACCAAAACGTATACAAGTCGTTGGTTCAATAGTACTCAGCAGAAATTCACGGACATGAACTTTCCTCCAATATACGTACACCCATACTTGGGTAACTGGATTGAGTTGGTTTTGATTTCCAAACTCATCAGAAATTCACGGACGTGAACTTCCGCCAGTATGTGTACGGGTACGCATACTTACCCAGTCTCTATCAACCATTTAGTACAGACACAAGTATGCATACATTTGGTTCCTAGTTTTGGACTTATATACTAATGCTCAAACACATTATATGCTTATATCCAAGGATGGTTACATGTTCTAAACTCCCATTTCAATCATTGAAACATTCTTAGATAATGTTAAATAAAGGTTATTCACACACTATTTTTCATCAAAGCAATTTTCAAGATATTAAAATAACCAACATGACTTTCGTCACTTGTAAAGATGAACTTGGCCGAAGCAAAAGCTTACCAACACATATTTCGAGAAAAAGATAAGCGAGATAAACTCGGATCGAAATAGCAATTGTGTATAATTGAAGTCTATATAGTAATACGACTTTTGTCTCAAGATAGGAGATAGAGTAGATAGAATTTTTGAGTGATAGATAAGTGCAAGTCTCTACATATCTTTTAGTCGATGAAGTTCCACCAGTTCCTTGAGTAGTTCTTCGTCTTTGTATGATGAACGGTGGGGAGTCTAGAGCTCAACTACACTTTACTACAATCGGTAGTAAAGTGTGTTACTTTAACCTCCGAATGTATTCTGTAGGATCAGAATATCGCAACAACAACACACTTGCGAAATCTTCATCAGCAACACTGCGAAGACATCACAAAGTGATTTCAGAAATGACATAACAAATGACGACAGCGTAAACATGAAAAAGTGTGATGATCTAGCGAAATTTAGGATGTTTGCGAATCTTAACATTTGTAAGCTTGCGAAATACCGCAAGTCGGATCCGAAAATAAATGATAGATTAGTTATCATCCACTATGTAATACCCTATATAAAGAGATAAATAGGATCAAAGAGAGAGAGATAATTTTTGAGTGTTGAGAAAGTTTTGAGGAGAGAGAAAGTCCAAAACAGAGTTTTATTTTGATTCCAATTCCTTCATGTAACATTTCTAGATTCAATTAATAAAAAGTGTCGTTATTAATCTTAAGAAATGTGTTGATTGTGATGAATTCTTATGAGGGATGTGTTGTAGGATTTCCTGCAACTACATAATGGCGCTAGAAACAGGGATTGAAGGTTGAAAATTGCTGAAAAATAAGATTAAAAGATTGTTATTGAGACTGTTCAATCCAAGAAGATGATGGAACAAATCACCAAACCAGTTAAGAAAAAGATAATTAAAATCAATGAAGATAACAAAAGGATGGAGTGTAACATAATCACAAAAACAATGATTGATAAGTTTCATGAAAACATCAAAGGAAGAATACATAAACGAGATTTTGAAGGAAAAAAGATTATGACGGTGGAAAAGGTATCACCCTTGAAGGATTGGGAAAAGCATAAAATTACGTTCACAGCTGCAGAGATACCAAGAGAAAATTTGAACCACGCATCTCCTTTGGTGATCACAGTAACCACACAGAAAGAAAAAGGGAAATTCGCAAAAAAAAAATGGAAGAGTGGGCGGTGAACAGAACTATGGTAGATATAGGAAGTTCAGTGGATATAATGTTTTATCACGCATATAAAGGAATGGGATACAAAGATGAAGAAATGTCTTGTTCAACATATCATATCCATGGATTTGGAAAATCAACAACAAAACCTAAAGGAGAAATAGTGATGCGAATTTCGCTAGGAGAGATTGAAACACAAGTGACGCTATGTGTGGTGGATATGGAATCACCGTATAATATGTTATTGGGAAGACCATGGATACACGCAATTAAAGCCGTAGCGTCGACATTGCATCAATGCATTAAATTTCCTATGCCGAGTGGGATTGGTGAAATTAGAGGGGATGTTGATAGTGCAAAATTATGTTATCAAATTGAAGTGAAGCATTATGAAGGACATGCAAAGAAGCGAAAAATTCGCAGGAAGATGGCAAGAGAAGCGAAGAAAGAAGAATAATTTAGAATTTACATGATAAGAGCAGAAGAAGGAAAAGGGATACCCAGCGAAATTCCGAAAGGAGGAAATGAATCTGCGAAAATGATAAAAGAACCAACACCTATGGGAGAACCTAAGGCCAATTACACTGCGTCAGAACCAATAAATGAAGTGAATGGTGTAACTAAAAAAGAACCCAAAATACGAAAGATTGGGACCAAAATGGAGGCAGACGAATAAGAAAAAACTATTAGTCTTTTGCGAGAATACAAAGATATTTTCACATGGAACATGGATGAGATGCCTGGAATAGATCCGACTGTGGCATGTCATAGGTTGAAGATTGACAAAAGTGTAAGACCCTTCAAACAAAGAATAACAAAAATCGCGACAACGTATCACCCCCAAATAGAAGAAGAGTTACAGAAGATGCTTAATGCAGGGATTATAAGACAAGCTAAATACCTAGAGTGGATAGCTAACATGGTTGTGGTTCCAAAAAAAAAAAAGGGGATAAGAATTTGTATAGACTTTACTGATCTAAACAAAGCTTGCCTGAAAGACAATTTTCCATTACCAGATATTCCACAAATGGTTGATTCAGCGGCGGTAAATGAATGAATATCTTCTTTAGATGGGTATAAAGGCTACAATCAAATCCCTCTCGCTGAAGAAGATCAAGAGCATACTGCTTTTTTCGCTCCAAGAGGGTTATATTGTTATACAAAAATGCCATTTGGTATGCGAAATGCTGGTGCAACATATCAAAGGATTGTGGAGAAAGTGTTCGCAAAGTGGATATATAAAACATTAGAGGTGTATGTGGATGATATGCTAATAAAAAGTAAAGAAGCTAAAGATCACTTACAGGATCTGAAGGAGATTTTTGAGCAGATGTGGCATTTTAACATCAAGATAAATCCAAAGAAGTGTATTTTTGGGGTTGCGTCAGGAAATGTTTTAGGCTATATTGTATCAAAAGAAGGAATACAAGTTGATCCAGTGAAGGTAAAAGCAGTTTGCGATATGCTAACACCAGCGACGGTGAAATATGTACAGAAATTAAACGGACTATTGGCTTCGCTGGGAAGGTTTATTTCGCGATCTTCAGATAAATGTAAACATTTCTTCAACATACTCAAAAAGGGGACAAAGTTCAGATGGACAGATAAATGTGAGAAAGCTTTCCAAGGAATAAAAGAACATCTGATGAATATATCTATTTTGCAAAAGGCAGAGCCAGGAGATGAGCTATTAATATATCTTGCGACAACCTCGCATGCATTAAGTGTTGTGTTGTTGCGTATTGACGCAGGAGTTGAAAAACCGATTTACTACATCAGTAAAACCTTCAATGCCGCAGAGAAAAATTATTCAAAAATTGAAAAACTAATTCTGGCATTAGTTTATGCAACGTTTAAACTTCGCATATATTTTCAAGCACATAGGGTGAGGGTCTTGACAAAGGTACCAATTGAATCAGTGATGAAGAATTCAAAAAGGTCAGGAAGGGTGGAGAGATGGAATGCACAAGTAAGACATTTCGAAATTAAGTATGAAATATTATCTTCACCAAAGTCACAAGTTGTTGCAGAATTCTTAGCGGAATTTCATATAGAAGATGATGAAGCAGTTGAGGAAATGATGGATGTGGAGGAAGAACATGGGAACCCAAGAGATCTGTTGACAGAGCCTGATAGATGGGAAATATTGGTAGATGGATCATCAAATGGGGAAGGTAATGGAGTTGGAATTGTCCTAATTTCGCCAGAAGGAAACAAAATGGTTTTTTCCTTCAGATTAGAGTTCGCATCTACTAACAATGAAACAAAATACGAAGTTGTGGTACATGCCCTAAAATTCGCAATAGAAATAAAATTGGAGAATATGAGAATTACCAGTGATTCGCAGTGAGTTATTCGACAAATAAAAGGAGAATACACTACAAACGAACCATCCTTGAAAACATACAAGAAACTTGTTGAAGAATTGTCAGCGAAAATCCCAAAAATAAAGTGGAGACACATATCAAGGAAAGACAATATACTTGCAGATGCTTATGCTTTCATTTCAAGTATGATGACAGATCTAGCTGCGAGATGCATAAAAATACAGAAGCTTCTATCACCATCTGTAAACAAAGAAGAAGAAGAAGATGTTATGATAATAGAAGGTGAAGAAGAAGAACAAATACCCAATGCCGAAGATTGGAGAGCAAAACTTCATGCATATTTGGAAAAAGGAGAAACACCAAGAAATAGATTGGAGGCACACAAACTAAAAATCCGTGCGACAAATTATGAGCTAAGAGATGGGGTGTTGTATAGAATATATTTTAATGGGCCATCACTCAGATGTTAACACGAAAAGAAGGGGAAGAAATGTTAAAGATGTTACATAGTGGGGATGCTAGAAATCATAGTGGAGGAAGATCCCTGGCATACAGAGTGAAAATGCAAGGTTATTATTGGCCATATATGCATGATGATGCGAAACAAATATCAAGGCGTTGCGAAGATTGCCAGCGACATGGAAAGAAAATACATGCACCTGAAGCACCATTAACATATTCAACAAATGTATGGCCCTTTGGAAAGTGGGGTTTAGACATTGTGGGACCGTTTTTACCAGGATCTGGACAAAGGAGATATTTAATTGTTGCTACAGATTTGTAGGACTAGAATATCGCCATAATATTATTCTTGCGAGATTAACAAAACTTCTGCGAACATCATCGCGAGTTCTTCAATAAAAATTCGCGAGTGTCACAGAATGATTTGAAGAATGACGTAATAGTTGACGAATGAAGAAACATGGGAAGAGCGTGATTATCCTGCGATGGTTACAACGCTTACGAGAATGTACATTATAACTACTGCGATAATATCGTGGGTCCGATCCGAAATTAAAGGACAACTTAGTTGTCATCCACTATGTAACTATCCTATATAAAGAGACCCGGTAGATTCAGAAAAGGATGATATATTTTTTGAGTGTTGAGAAAATCTTGAGGAGAGAGAAAATTCAAGAGAGCGTTTGTATTCTTGATTTCTTCCATTTCTTGTAAACATTTCTGAGAATCAAATAATAAAAGTGTTGTTTTTAATCTTCAAATATGTCTTAATTACAGTAAATTCTTATCAAAGGTGTAGTGTAGGATTTACTGCAACTACATTTTGGCGCCCGAAACAGGGATTGAAAGTTGAAAATTATAGGAAAAAGCAAGATTAAAGATCAATATTCGAGTTAAGAAGATGATTGAACAAATTGGTGAAGCAGTTGAAGAAAAAATAATTGAAGCAAAGGAGGATTACAGGAAGTTGGAGTGCAATACAATAACAAAAACAAGGATCAACCAATTCCATGAAAATATTAGAGGAAAGATTCATAAACGAGATTTTGAAGGAAAAAGAATTATGACGGTGGAGAAAATATCACCTCTGAAGGATTGGGAAAAGCAGGAAATCACATTCATAGCAACAGAAGTACCAAAAGAAAATTTGAATCATACATCTCCATTGGTAATCACGGTATCTACTATGCGAGTGAGGAAGGAAAAATCAACAAGATCTTCAAAAGAATGGGCCGTGAATAGAACTTTGGTGGACGCAAGAAATTCTGTAGATATTATATTCTATCATACATTTAATAAAATGGGATATAAGGATGAAGAGATGTCTTGTTCAAATTATCACATTCATGGTTTTGGAAAATCTATAACAAAACCTAAAGGCAAAATAATGGTACGAATTCCGCTAGGAGAGATTGAAACACAAGTAACATTATGTGTGGTGGGTGTGGAGGCACCATATAATATGATATTGGGGAGACCATGGATACATGCAATCAAGGTTGTAGCATCAACATTACATCAATGCATCAAATTTCCTATGCCTAGTGGAATTGGAGAAATTAGAGGAGATATTGATCTTGCGAAGCTGTGTTATCCAATTGAAGTGAGAAATTATGAAGAGCGTCAAAAATTGCGAAAAGCTCGTAGAAAATTGGCAAAAGAGGCAAAGAAGGAAGAAGAATTTAAAGTTTACATGATAAGAGTAAGAGAAGGAAAAGGAATACCCAGCGAGATCTCGCAAGAAGATGATGAGCCCGCGAGAGTCATAGAAACACCAACACTAATGGGAGAACCTGAGGCCAGCTACACCGCAGCAGAACCAACAAAGGAAGTAAATGTTGGAAGTGAAGAAGAACCTAAAATGCTGAAAATTGGAACTAAAATGGGTGCAGATGAAGAAGAACAAACCATAAATATCTTGCGAGAGTATAAGGATATTTTCACGTGGAGTATGGATGAGATGCCTGGAATACATCCATCAGTTGCATGTCATAAGTTAGAAATTAACAAAGATGTGAGACCATTCAAGCAAAGGATAAGGAAAATCGCAACAACTTATCACTCAAAAATAGAAGAAGAGTTACAGAAAATGCTTGATGCTGGAATTATAAGACAAGCAAAATACCCGGAATGGATTGCAAATATGGTAGTGGTTCCAAAGAAAAATAAGGGGATCAGAATTTGTATAGACTTTACTGAATTAAACAAAGCTTGCCCTAAAGATAGTTTTCCATTACCAGATATTCCTCAAATGGTTGAATCAGAAGCAGGGAATGATAGAATATCTTCATTAGATGGGTATAAAGGTTATAACTAGATTCCTCTCGCTGAAGAAGATCAAGAGCACATCTCATTTTTTGCTCCAAGAGGATTATATTGTTACACAAAAATGCGTTTTGGGTTACGAAATGCTGGTGCAACGTATCAAAGAATGGTGGATAAGGTGTTCGCAAAGTGGATACACAAAACATTAGAGGTGTATGTAGATGACATGTTAATAAAGAGTAAAGAAACTAAGAACCATGTACAAGATTTGAAGGAGATTTTTGATCAAATGCGGCTCTTTAACATCAAGGTGAATCCTGAGAAATGCATTTTTGGAGTAGCGTCAGGGATTTTTTTAGGTTATATTGTATCAAAATAAGGAATTCAAGTTGATCCAGAGAAAGTACATGCAATTCGCGATATGCCAACACCAGCAACAGTGAAAGATGTACATAAGTTGAATGGGCTCTTAGCCTCGCTAAGAAGATTTATCTCGCGATCTTCAGATAAATGCAAGCATTTCTTCAATATACTCAGCAAGGGTACAAAATTCAAATGGACAGATGAATGTGAGAAGGCTTTTCAAGGAGTTAAAGAATATCTAATGAACATATCTATTTTACAGAAAGCGGAGCCAGGAGAAGAATTATTGATTTATCTTGCGACAACATCACACGCATTAAGCGCAGTGTTACTGCGAATAGATGCAGGGGTAGAAAAACCAATTTATTACATCAGCAAAACGTTTAATTCTACAGAGAGAAATTATTCAAAAATTGAGAAGCTAATTCTGGCATTGGTTTATGCAACCTTTAAACTTCGCATATATTTTCAGGCACATAAAGTAAAGGTATTAACAAAAGTGCCCATTGAATCAGTAATGAAGAACTCAAAAAGATCAGGCAGAGTTGAGAGATGGAATGCACAATTAGGGCACTTTGAAATCAAATATGAAGTCCTATCCTCGCCAAAATCACAAGTTGTAGCATATATTTTAGCAGAATTTCCTCTAAAAGATGATGAATCTGTGGAAGAAATGATGGGCATAGAAGAAGAACATGGAGATCCAAAAGACCTATTAAAGGAACCCAAAATGTGGGAAATATTGGTGGATGGATCATCAAATGGGGAAGGAAATGGAATTGGAGTGGTCTTTATCTCACCAGAAGGAGAAAAAATGGCTTTTTCATTTCGATTGGAATTCACATCCACTAATAATGAGACAGAATATGAAGCTGTGGTGCATGCTCTAAAGTTCTCCGTAGAGATGAAGTTGGAGAATGCAAGGATTACCAGTGACTCACAATTGGTTATTCGTCAGATAAAAGGAGAATACACAACAAATGAACCATCTCTGAAGAAATACAAGAAACTTGTTGAAGAATTGTATGCGAGAATTCCAAAAATAAAATTGAGAAATATATCAAGAAAAGATAACTGACTCGCAGATGCTTTTGCGTTTATATCAAGTATGATGACAAACCCAGCTACGAGATGCATAAGAATTCAGACGCTTGTATCACCTTCAATTAATAAAGAAGAAGAAGAAAAGGCGGATATAATGATAATAGAAAATGACGCAGAAGAACCAGCCAGCGACATTATCGGAGATTGGAGAGCAGAACTTCACGCATACTTGGCGACAGGTGAAACACCAAGAAATAGATTGGAGGCACACAAATTAAAGATCCGTGCAACAAAATATGAATTAATGGATGGAGTATTGTATCGAAAATCTTTTAATGGGCCATTACTTAGATGTTTGACACGGGAAGAAGGAGAAAAAGTGTTAAAAATGTTGCATAGCGGAGATGGTGGTAATCATAGCGGAGGAAGATCATTGGCTTATAGAAAAAAAAATGCAAGGCTATTATTGGTCGTATATGCATGAAGATACAAAACAATTATCAAAGCGTTGCGAAGATTGCCAGGGATATGGAAAGAGGATACATGCACCGGGGGCACCATTATCATCTTCAAAAAGTGTGCGGCCTTTTGGAAAATGGGGCTTAGATATTGTGGGACCCTTTGTGCCAGGTTTAGGGCAGAAGAGATACTTAATTGTCGCGACAAATTACTTCATAAAGTGGGCAGAAGTAAAAGCAGTACAACACATTCGCGATAAAGATATATTTACATTCATCTTTGAAAATATCATCTGCAGATTTGGAATTCCAACACAGTTGGTTTCTGATAATGGAAAACAATTTGAAGGACAAAACATAGAGTTGCTACTCAATGCATTTAAGATAAGATGTGGAAAATCTACTCCATTATACCCACAAGCTAATGGTCAGGCTGAAGCAACTAATAAGACAAACACAGATATCTTAAAAAAGAAATTAGAAGGGTACCATAGAGCATGGTGTGAACAGGTACATAATGTAGTCTGGTCTTACAACACAACCAGGAGAGAGGCAACTGGGATGTCACCTTTTTGTTTAACATATGGTGTTGAAGCAGTACTACCAACAGAAGTTTCTATTCCTACAACAAAAAGAGTGGTTTGGGAGAAGAATCTTAATGCTCGCATGATTCTAAGAGAACTTGATGAATTAGAAGAGAAGAGAGAAAAAACATTACAACATATGGAAAATTATCAGCGAAGGTTGGCTCGCGAATATAACAAGCGAGTCAAAAAACGTGAGTTTCAACCAGGCAATTTAGTTCTGCGAGAAACACCAGAGTACGAGCGAGAACGTGGTGGAAAGTTGGCGAGAAAATGGGATGGACCGCATATCATTAAAGAGATAGTTGGAACAGGGGCATACAGGTTGGTGGACCCAGAAGGCAGAGATGTTGGTCAAAGACTTGGTAGACCATGGAACAGATTATTTTTAAAAAGATATTATCAGTAACAAATTTTTAATGAAACAAAGAAGAAATGGGCAAAACAAATTTTTACAGCTGCGAGTTTATTCGCAAGGTTATTCAAGATTACATAAAGAATGAAAGATTGCGATATACGCAAAAGAAACAAAGACCGGGACGAGCCTTTATGGCGTACACCCTAGTTCGCAAATACAATTTCGCAAGAGGCAAATTTAAGACCTAAAGTACGTCATATTAGGGGGTATCTCTTTGTGTGGCTCATGGATAAGGTTATACCGCTGTTGGAACCTGAAACACGGAGACTGGGGTCCATCTCTTTGAGATACCTATCCAGGAGAGATACTTTGGATTTCCAACTATATAAGGTTATACCCTGGTTGGATGACCGAGGGTCTCTTCTAAGGGGTGCAGAGTATGACCAAGGCGCCGATGTACACGGTTAAGCCAAGGATGCCCGGGATGGACGAACCTACCCTGGCCATTCTTGGTAAGTCTTGGCTATGATGCACTCGGACTCAAGAAAACCCCACTTAGGGTGTAGTCTCGTAACTATACGCCATATAGGCATAAATGATAAGAGACTGCGAAAACAACTGGTTGTTGTTAAGACTGGATGGGAGGAGCTAGTATTGTATGGCCGATGTTCCCTCCTTGAAGGGGAAACCAGGGGGAGTAATGGAGGCACCCTCCATTAGGGAGCTGATAAGTGTCTTAAGACGGAAATGTCATGGGGCTTTGTGTTCGCAAGAACATTTAGACCTGTCATATTATCGCGTGACAAATACAGAGGCAACAAGCCATAAGAAAAAGTTAAGATGAGATCAATGGGTTTTTACATGAAAGTGTAAAGACGTCCTGCGATTTCATCGCAAGACGGCTATGTCATGGGGCTTTGTTCTCGCAAGGGTACTTAGACCTGTCATATATTCACATAGAATTGATAAAATACAAGAGCTAAGGCAAGATCAATGGGTCTTTACATACGAATGTAAGGACGTCCTGCGATTTTTTCGCAGAAAGAAACATGGAGAAATAAGACCTTTAAATAGGAAGGCAAAATAAGACCACGAGAATAACCCTACCCATTAACTATTTCATTTTTCTAAGATGCAGGAGATATTTTTTCATTCCTGTAAGTACTGAATATCGCAAGATAATAGTTCACGAGTATCGGGAGAAAAGAATTATAAAATGTTACGATGATAGAAGAAGCACAGAGAAGTATGAAGTTTTGCGAGGATGGAGTAATTTTGCGAGTATGAGTTGCGATGCTTCGTAACTCACGTACAGCTGTATAAAGTTTTACTATAAATAGGAGTTCAAATGTAAAATTCGGGAGGTTCTTTTAGTGAGTGTTAGAAAATATTTCAGGAAAGAGAATAGAGAAAGTTGTAACTATTCTAATTCCATTTAGATACTTCTTTGTGATCAATTGAGAACATTAATAAGAAAATTGTTATTCATCATCAAGAACTTTTTGAGTTTTTACTAATTCTATTGAGGGTGTAGTTGTAGGTTATTCTGCAACTACATAATTGGCGCTAGAAACAGGGAGAGAAAGAATTCCTGTACCAGAAAAATGACAAGAAGAAGAAACACATCAGAACCATTAACTGAAGTAAGGAGAAGTGTAAGATTAGCAGGAGGAGAAGCAAATATAACAGGAGAACCTAGTAGAAGAAGGAGTAATCGGAGAAATCAAGCTCAACAAGTAGAATATCATGATCAAGTAAGTATACACACTTGGAGAACTAATACACCAGAAGAAGAAGATAGAGAACCACAAATCAGAGAAAATGGAAGGTTGATGGGAGGAACAATTCTTGAAAGAGAAAGGGAGATGCTAGAAACATTGAGACAAGGAATCCAAAAAGAACGAATGATCGAAGCTGAAGAACGTGCCAAACTGACAAGACAAAATCAAGAATTGAGAATGGAAAATGAGAAGTTACAAAGGAGGAAATCTCAAAGTGTTGCAAGATCAAATGTTAGAATAGAAAGAGAAGGACAAAATTCACCGATAATCAATAATGAAAATGATATGCAAGAACAAACGCAGAATCAAGGTGATAGAAATCAAGAAAATTGTTTCATTTTAATACCAAACCGCGAACAAAATATGGAGAATTTATGAACAAGACCAAATCATAAAGAAAACAATCAGAATCGAGAGGAAGAACAGCAACTTATGGAAGAAACTGAGAGACAACAAGCAATACATCAAAATAATCACGAGAATGGAGTAAGAAGACATGAAGAAGTTCGTAACAAACAAAATGTTGAATATGAAAGAATTAAGAGAAGAATTGTAAATCAACAAACAGAAGTGGAAAGAAATGAACCAAATTCTCGAATCAGAGTACAAGTAAATCAAGAAGAAATAAATCACAGAAGAAGGAGAAATGAAGAAGAAGAAATTCTGATATTCGCATGAGAAGAATGAGAAGAATAGAAAGGGAAGAACAAGAATTCCAAGATGCTTTACAACTGAACAATTATGATAATTTGGAAAGAAGATATTTGCAGAATTATGCGAATGAAAACATTAATGAAGAATATGATAGAATGCGAAGGATCGCAGGGGAGGAAGCGCAAGAACGTAGAAGAAGAGAAGCTGCATTAAAAAGACCAATGGATGAGAATTCTGAGGCAAATGCACGAATCTTTCGAGAATTAGCAGAAATGAGAGGGATGATAAACAATAGAAGAGGAGGAGATAGGAGGCAATTAGATGAAGCAATAGAAGAAGCTGTGAGGACTCCATTTTCTAGAGAAGTACAGTTGGGAGGAATTCCACCAAAATGTAACTTGCCCACACTTACCAGTATTTTTGATGGGACTTCATGTGCTATTCAGCACATTAAAGCATACATAAGATGCATGTTACAATGGGAGAATCATGATGCTGTGTTATGCAAGTACTTCGCATCAAGTTTAACAGGGGAAGCTCTAAAGTGGTTCGAAGGACTCCCTAAGAACACTATTACGTCATTTAATCATTTGCAAGCAGTTTTTCTTGGAGCATATATCACAAATCACTCTTCACGGCTTGGTATTGAAGATGTATTTGGTTTAAAACAAAGAGTGGGTGAAAGTTTGAAGCATTTGGTAAGACGATGGAAGACTATGTGCAGTGATATGGCAGGGCGTGTAGATGAGAGATACTTGATTTTGTCCTTCATAAATGCGATGTTCGCAACTGAACAATTATATGTTCAAATCTTCAAAAGAAATAATTCCATAATGATGACAGAATTACGAGAATTGCAAGAAGAATACATTACACTAGAAGAAAAGCAAAACAATATGGAGTCATATCCAGTAACAAACACTAACAATCAAGAGGGAGGAGCAAATTTACTTCCCAAAATAATCAATGTAGTAGCAGGTACTTCGCAAACATCCTCACAAACTTCTTCGCAAATTTCAGAAGAGAAGAAAATCAATGATAGCCAGCCAAAGATGGTAGCAATGGGCAGTAGAGATCAAGAAGAATATGATAGAGAGAAGAATTTATATAATCGGATAGGAAATAACCAAATTCCAAGATTAGATCAACAACAAGAAAATTATGGTGGACAAAGGCAAAATTATTTTGGACAAGGAAACCAGAGAAAAAATTATAACAACGGTCAAGGAGGTCAAAGAATGGTAAGGGAAGAGATAAAATTGCCACCTTTGAATACAAGTATAGAAAAGATATGGCAAGCAATTATCCTGGTAGAGAATGTACCAACTCCATGGAATATGGGAAAGGAACCACCAATGGGTCCAAGAAGTCATGAATTTTGTTCATATCATCATTTTCATGGACATTCTACAAATAATTGCCATAATATCAAGAGGATAATTTTGCGAATGATTGATCAAGGAAAACTAAATCAATTTTTACTTAAGCAGACACAGTCGCAACAATTACCACAGGCTCCATCCATAACTCGCAGGGAGAACACAACAA
Organism: Papaver bracteatum; assembly: GCA_023529315.1. Taxonomy (NCBI): domain Eukaryota; kingdom Viridiplantae; phylum Streptophyta; class Magnoliopsida; order Ranunculales; family Papaveraceae; genus Papaver; species Papaver bracteatum. The sequence goes on from JAJJWX010004162.1 coordinate 209,760, forward strand.
AAGAAAAGGGAGAAGAAATCCTACATATAGAAGTGGGGTCAAAAGCAAGGAATGTTTTCTGTAATTCCATTGTTCATTCATATAAAACCATAGAGGATTTTCATGATAATGTGTTAAGTAGGGTATATGCGAGGGATGGTGAAGGAAAGGAAGTAATGAACATCGCAAAGATTTCACGACTTGAAGATTGGCAGAAACGTGAAATTTCTTTTGAAGCCACTGAAATTCCAGAAGGTTGTGAAGTACATGATAATCCATTGGTGGTAAGACTGGCAATCTACATGAATATGGAGGAGAACGAAGATGATATGGAGGAAGAGTCAATTGGTCTTAATAGGATTTTGATTGATACGGGAAGTTCTGTCAATATCCTCTTCTATTCTGCTTACAAAACTATGGGGGGAAAAGATGCAGATTTAATACCTTCTACTTACAGAATTTATGGTTTTAATGGAACTTCCAACAAGCCCAAAGGAGAAGTGAGCATGCGAATTCCATTAAGTGGAATGCGAACTGAAATTCTATTTTGTGTTGTTGATGTTGAATCACCATATAATGCTTTGATAGGAAGGCCATGGCTTCACGGAATTCTAGGCGTAGCTTCCACTCTACATCAGTGCATAAAATTCCCTCATATGAAGGGTATTGGAATTATCAAGGGTGACTGGTCTGAGGGAAAGAAATGTTACGATACATAAGTAGAAGTTTGCGAAGGAAAAACTGCTGAGAAGGAAAATTGGAGAAAAAGAGCAAAGGTTGTGAAAAGAAGTGAAAATTTAATGGCAGAAGATTAAGGAAAAAGAGAATAAAGTTACGATGATAATAATACAAGAAATTTACGATGATAATAAGGGATTGTGATTTGCGAGGAAAAAAGAAGGTTATCAGTATGTTTGCTCGTGAAAATGAGGTATGTGGCAAAACAAAATTTTTATTTCATGATAAAATTTTACGAATATTTTTTGCTCGCAGGAAATTGGAAAAAGTTACGAATTTTCAAAATTTATATTCTGATTAAAATTTCATTAATTTGCGAATAAAAGACCGCAATCTGTGATCAGCCTCCAAAAAAGAAAGAGAGCCGCAGAAAATTTTATACAGGAAAACCTTTGTGGCGTACACCCTAGTTCGTGAAGCTATAATTCGTAAGAGGCAAAGTCCTAAAGTACGTCATTTAAGGGGTACCTATAACGTGGCTAAGGGTAACCGGAACACCACCAAGGGCCCTTAGTACATGGTAAAAATTTTGGGGTACAACCCAATAATGGGGTACCTATCCGGGTTAGACACCTTGGATTCTCACCTAATCTAACGACATTACGCAATATAAAATGCGGTGTAAGAAGATTTAGGCTGGGCGACTAAGGCATACTGTCTTTCCCAAGAAGTGCAGAAAACGATCAAGGCACCGAGGTACACGGTTGAGTCAAGAGTGCCGGGTGAGGTTGAACCACATCTGCCATTTTTGACAAGTCTTGGCAAATGATGCACTTGGCCCAAAGATACCCCATAGGGTGCAACCTCGTAACTATAAGCCCTATAGGCAAAAAGGATAAGAGGTTGCGATCAAAAGCTGGTTGTTGGCAGAACCGGATGGGAAGAGCTAACCTTGTATGGTCGATGTACGCTTCCTTGAAGGGGCAATCAGGGGGAAGATAAAGGGAAGCACCCTCCATTAGGGAGCTGATAAGTGCTATAAGACGCAAATATCACGAGGCTTCTTGTTTGCGAAAACATAAAGGCTTGTCATATTTGTGCAACAAATGAAGTTCTGCGAGCCTTCTAAAAAATAAAAAAAAAATAAATAAATAAAAAAGGAAAGAAAGAAAGAAAAGAATAAAGAACTCGCAGAACATAATAAAGTTAAGATGAGATCAATGGGTCGCTACATGAAAGTGTAGAGACGTCCTGCGATTTCATCGCAAGACGGCAATGTCATGGGGCTTTATGTTCGCAAGAATATTTAGGCCTGTCATATTGTCGCAACAATTCCTGAAGAGGCTAAAATACTATACAAAGAAGTTAAGATGAGATCAATGGGTTTTTGCATGAAAGTGTAAGAACGTCCTGCGATTTCATCGCAAGACGATAATGTCACGAGGTTGTATGTTCGCAAGAATGTTCAGACTTGTCATATTATCGCAAATAATTAATACAAAAGAGATGTGGCAAAATAAGACCTTTACTTAGGAAGGCATGATAAGACCACAGAAATTAATGAAATTTATTGCATCAATATCACTGAAGAAATTATACAAGAATATACATTATGAAGATCTGAAAAGAAGACAACTTCGTCAATATCATTGAAGAAATTTTACAAGAATATACATCAAGATATTTTGAAGAGAAGACAGCTCTGGCAATATCATTGAAGAATTTTACGAGAAGTCCTATTAAAAAGGACAACATCATTGAAGAATTTTAATGAAGACTTAACAAAAGATGCGATTTTCATAACAATCAAATACATATAAATTCATATTCGTAAATATTTACGAGAATTACATACTTCTTATACTTCTCCATATATTGAATACTTCCCCAAAAAGTTGAATACTTCTTATAATTCTTCAAGAATATCTCATATTTATTATACTTCTTCAACGGATATTTAATTTTGCGAAGGTTAAGTACTTATTATACTTCTTCATACAATGAGCAATTCTTTATAAATTGAATGCTTCTAATACTTCTTATACTTCTTAAGGGTATTTCATATTTGGTATACTTCATATTTTCTATACTTCAAGGGGAGATTTATTATTTACTTCGCAACATTCCGTAGAAAGAAAAAGGCTTATATTTCTTATACTTTGAAGGGAAGATTTCTTATTCATAATCACAATAAGAAGAAAATTCGTAAGATAAATTCAGAAGGATATTCTAATACTTCCAGTGGTAGTTGATCATTTGAAGAGAAACAATAAGGGGAAAGCGAATATTAAGCTAAGTCTTTAAGATATATTATTTCTCTCCATATGATCAAGTTATGCGAATAAGGGAAATAAACATCAAAGAAAGATTAATTCAAATTAAGCTTTGGAAAATAAATTGTTGGATTGATTGAAAGCATAATCAAGAAGAAAGTGTTGTATGGAAAAGTTAAAGAACAGATATACAAAAAAGAATGAAGTTATTCTTCAGGCGATCTGTTCCCATCAAAATGATCTTCTTCTTCAACTTCACTATCATCTTCAACTTCACTTTCAGAAATTTCCAGATATGGAGTATCTTCAGAATTTCTTGTAAAGGAGCGTATGGTACTTCTTGAGAGGAATTTCATTATCTTCGCAAATCTTGCGAGTCATCTTAGATCGAAAACGCTTGACGTATAAACTATGGTTATGCTGGGAAATTAGAAGCTGAGATCTCAAGTCAGAAATTTTCTTATTACGATTAGCAAGGAGAGTTTCCAGATTATTATCTATCTTCGCAAGATTTTCTGCATCAAGAAAAGAAATTAAGGAATTGGTTAGCAAATTATGAAGGAAAAGTAACTAAAATAATTATCATCGCAAAGAATTTACCTTCTAGTTGCTTCTTATCATCACGAAGAGAAGAAATTTCAAGCTTTAATTGATTATTCTCCTCAAGAAGAGAAGAATTATCAATTGCGATGCTCGCAGATTGTGAATTATCTTCGTGACGAGATATTAACTATGCGTTATCAATATTTAGATCTTCTATTTTCTGACGGAGACTTGAATTTTCAACCTCTAACTTCTTACAACGATTTAAAGTTTTCTTCTCAGCAATAGAATGACGTCTTTCCCAATCAAGCAATGCTGACAACTAACTCTTCCAACCTAAACAAGAAAAAAGGGGTTAGAAATCGATAAAATAAGGAAATAAACAAGGAATAGAGAAGAAACTTACCATGCTGCCTAAAGCATATAATGAAGCAGGAGAGAAGAATCTTGAAATTCCTTTGAGGGAATTATTATCAATAACAGTAGGAACTTTACAAGCCTTCGCAATAAGTTTGCGAGCATTCGCTGTAGGAGAATTTCCTAATCCACGAGAAGAATGGAGGAAAGCCTCAGAAATGCTAACCATTGCTGAGGCAAAAGTTTCTGGGATACTATAATCTTCATTCCCACCTTCATCAACATCATCATCATATCCTTTGTCAGAAAGGGTATCAGAATTAGAACTAAAGTCCTTCTCAGGAAATTACATTGGAATGGGATTTGGTTGAGAGTATCTTCTTTTTCTTTCTCTCGTAAACAATATCTTGGAGTTTTCTTTTTCCTTTGCGAAGAGCATCATCTTGACTATCAGAAGCTTGAGAAACCTTCGCAGAACGAAGAGTTTGTTGCCTCGCGGTAAGCCTTTTTGAAGAAATGGAACTTTTATTTTCACTCGCAGCAATCTCAGGAAGAAGTGGAACCTGTAAATTCAAATAAGGATAAGAAACAGAGGCAACAATATATTGTTTATAAAAATACAAGAGTGTTTCTTACCTCATTTGAAATTAAAGGTAACAAAAAAGATAAGGAAGTGGAAATACATACATTTCTAAAAACCCAAGGTTGATAATAGCTGATTCATTAAGATTCGCAGAAGTTCTACTATCCCAAAGAATATAAGAACCTGATAACATTAAAGGGTACTTATACCAATCTTCATCATTAGAACGACGAGGTGTCTTATTATTTCCTGAAGCATAATCAATATCGTGCATGAGAAGATCATCTGCTGCGATATTAGCTTTGCGATGAAGACGAACACCCCAACGATTATCTTCTTTCCTCGCAGGAATTAGTGTGTAATTTTTGAAGAAACCCTCAACTGTATAATTCGCAGCAACAATTTATATATTCTCAAACCCAGGTTTTCTAAGATCAGTTGAATATAAAGATTTCCCAAAAGCAAAGACGATTTGCGAATTCAACTAAGAGGCGAATGCAATCACCAGTCAATTGATAAATGGCACAAGAAAAATTGGGGTGGGAAATAATTTCGTAGAATAAAGGAAAGTTAACATCATAAAGAGGAAGAGGAAGACCTGCGAGGATTTGACCTCGTGAGATTAAAACTTTCTGATCATCCCAAACATAGTTGGTAAAGAGATTCACACAGAGAGAAGACTTATTATCATAACCTTCAATCTCAGAAAGAATAAGGTCTCTATCAGCAAGATCCGCATTAAGTTGTTCAATAGTTTTCTTCTTTGGTGCCATTGAATATAAGAGGGAAAATAGGAAAGATAGAAGAGGTTGCAGAGGTAGAAGCGGTAAAGAAGATGAGTAAGAGAATAAGAAGCAAAAACAAAGGATAATATTTATAAGAGAGTTTGATGAAGATAAAAATTCATTAATACGAGTAAGCGTGAACGGTTGAAAAGAACGGTTATGAAGAAACGTGTCAGAAAGATAAGGGAAAAGTAAAAAGACGTGTTGCGAATCTGAAGGGTGGTAATAACTACACTAAATTTACGAGAATAGGGATTCTCATGACATTTCTTCTTCAAAGAATTGACATGAGAAGAGGCAAGATGTAAGTACTGAATATCGCAAGATAATAGTTCACGAGTATCGGGAGAAAAGAATTATAAAATGTTACGATGATAGAAGAAGCGCAGAGAAGTATGAAGTTTTGCGAGGATGGAGTAATTTTGCGAGTATGAGTTGCGATGCTTCGTAACTCACGTACATCTGTATAAAGTTTTACTATAAATAGGAGTTCAAATGTAAAATTCGGGAGGTTCTTTTAGTGAGTGTTAGAAAATATTTCAGGAAAGAGAATAGAGAAAGTTGTAACTATTCTAATTCCATTTAGATACTTCTTTGTGATCAATTGAGAACATTAATAAGAAAATTGTTATTCATCATCAAGAACTTCTTGAGTTTTTACTAATTCTATTGAGGGTGTAGTTGTAGGTTATTCTGCAACTACAATTCCAAGAAAGATAATGAGGGGCAAGTATGGGAATTGATAAATAAAATACCATTATCTTTCTCGCAGAGTATTGAGAAGAACAGAAATTTAATAGAGCTCCAACATGAGTTTTAAAATTGAAAGAGGTTACATCATTCGCAAGAAAGAGAACTAAAAGAAAGCAAAAACAAAATTCAAGCATTATCTTTGCCAGAGTTATTAGCCTCGCCAACATTCTTCTCATGATCAGCTTGAATTTCTTCTTCATTTAATGACTCATTAACGGTTGCTCCATCGCCAGCAACTACTTTAGTAAGAGGAGATTTTTCTTTATCCACTGAATTTTCCTGAGAAACATCTTCTTCATCACTTACATACTCCAGATCACTAGCCATGGGAAGAGGAATTTCATCATCATCTACTTCCAGAGGATTGACTGATACATGGGAGAGAGCATTGGATATTAAGATGTCATTCACGATAACTTCAGCACTAAGATGAACTTTGCGAAGGAAGCCTCTGTCGCGATTCCTAATTTCCATGTTCTTGTAATATTCAAGATAGTCATATCTTCTTTCTGCACGATCGCGAGATTTGACATAATTGGCTAGAAGTTCACCATTTTCTTTGCGGACTGAAGCCAGTTTATCAGTCAAGTTAGAAATGGTGGTTTGAAGACTTTTCTCAGATTCTGCGAGAAAAATAGATAATCTAGAAAAACATTCAGACAAAGATCTTGCAAAAATATAGCAGAGGAAGTTAACAACTAAGGTAGTCAAAATGACTACCTTCTCTTTGCGAAGATAAGTTTTGAAATAATGATAAGAAACAACTCTCCCACTAGTTCATGGCATCATCAAATTTATCTCCAATTATACCCTTCAGGAGAGATTTTATACTTTCTTCTTTAGAAAGGAGATAAGCATTTTCTTTCTCCAATAAGGAATGAGATTCTTTTAATCGGGAGAAACGTTCTTTGAGTTTATTAGCCTTTACGCTTAGATCCATCCTACCCTGGATGAGTTTGTCCTTCTCAGCTATTGATGATTCAGTTACTTCTTTGAGTTCTTCTTTCAATAAAGACAAAGATTATTCTTGATTGTTACATACTTTCTGAAGAATACTTAAACGCTGCGAGGAGATCGCTATCTTATTTGAGAAGCTGCGCTTTTCTTGAGATAAGATCTCATTTTCATCTGATAAAGTTTCTATCTCCAAATTAGCTTGGGTTAAAAAATAAGAAAGACGAGTAACTTCGCTAGTTAACATACTTTGCCTTTGTATTAGTTGGTTATTTTCATTGGTAAGATTATCTATTTGGTCGATAGAATATGAATGAAGGTTATCTAATCTATTATATTGGTCCATCTAAGAATCTTTCTCAGCGCGAGCTTCTTCAGCAATAGACTCAAATCGGAATCTCTCCAAGAATCGTGTCCGATTTACAACTAAATATTTGAACCAAGGGTTTAAAAGAGAATTAAGCACACAAAAATGAGAATTTATTAAAATAGAAAAATAAAAAGATAAAAGAAGGAAAATTATACCTTTTGGTTCCTCTTTCTTATTGCGAAGATTCTCGCAATTCAGTAAAGAGTTGCGAAGCTCGTGCTGAAGAGTATTGCATTCTGAAGTCTTAACCTGAAGATTCTCTTTTAAAATTTCAATTTCGTTTTCCAAAGATGTCTTCGCAGCCGTTTGTTCAGAACCAAAATATTTGCTTAAAACTTCACAAACGCCACGCTTGACAGAATTAATGGAGGATTTTATAGATTCATCCAGAATGTCAGACAAGACTCTAAAAGCAACGTCTACATCAATTGAAGCTTCTCTTACAGGAAGGAGAGATGTAGGTGGTGAAGTGGTAACAATGGCGAGTTGAAGGTTTGAATTATTTGTGTCATCAGGATGGGGAGTGTCTAGAAAGGTAACATTTGGAAGTGAAAATGAATCAACTTGAGAAGTGACTACAGTAGAAGAAGAAAGAACTGCATTCGAAATAATATGGGGAGTTTTACTTATGAGAGGGTTAATTGAGGCAGGAGCATTGGGAGTGGCACCATCACAAGGAAAAGGTTGGGGCACAATTTGCGATGCTATAGGAGTGGATTCTAAAGAAGATAATGAGGGAATAGTAATTCCGTATTCAATGGGTTTAATCTTGCGAGATCGCTTGCGAGGTTCAACAACATTCTCATCATCTTGCGAATAATAAACTAGATAATAAACATAGGAAACAATATTGTTATTAAGAAAACAAGTGTTTCTTACTACCTTATGATTCGCACGATTCCTCTTCTTTTCAGCCAGTTTTTGTTGCGAATTTTTGAGAAGATTAGGGTTTTGAGATATAGGTTGCACGTTAGAAGTAGATTCACTGAAAAGAAGACACGGTATGGGAATTATGAAAAATCAAATAGAAGAGATCAAATAAATTAGATAAACATAGTTTAGACAAGCAGAATCGAATTTAATAATGTCAGAAGAGAATGTTTATACCTTTGAGACTCCATTAGAACAGTAGCAGGTGAACCTGTGAAAGAAGAAAAATTGCAGAAAGAAAGTTTACAGAGAAGAGAAGGGATGAAGAAGACGAAGAAGTAAAAGAAAAAGAATATTTCTTAAACAAGTTATCTCTTTTATAGACAGAAGAGGGGTAACTGGGTAATAAAGGATTAACCGGTTAAAAGAGGAGCATTCGACACGTATAAGCGGTCATACCTAATTTACAGGGCTTTGTCGGAGAAAAGAGATAAAAAACTAGGTAGCTGCGGCATTTTAATTCTGATAGTCTTTCCTTCTTCGCAGAAAAGACATGAGAAGAGGCAAGATGTAGGACCAGAATATCGCCATGATATTATTCTTGCGAGATTAATAACACTTCTGCGAACATCATCGCGAGTTCTTCAATAACACTTCGCGAGTGTCACAGAATGATTTGAAGAATGACGTAATAGCTGACGAATGAAGAAACACGGGAAGAGCGTGATTATCCTGCGATAATATCGTGGGTCAGATCCGAAATTAAAGGACAACTTAGTTGTCATCCACTATGTAACTATCCTATATAAAGAGACCCGGTAGATTCAGAAAAGGATGATGTATTTTTTGAATGTTGAGAAAGTCTTGAGGAGAGAGAAAATTCAAGAGAGCGGTTGTATTCTTGATTTCCTCCATTTCTTGTAAACATTTCTGAGAATCAAATAATAAAAGTATTGTTTTTAATCTTCAAATATGTCTTAATTACAGTAAATTCTTATCAAGGGTGTAGTGTAGGATTTCCTGCAACTATAAGATTATTTCACAAAATGGGCAAAAGTGAAAGCAGTACAGCATATTCGCGACAAAGACATCTTCACGTTCATATTCGAAAATATCATTTGCAGATTTGGAGTTCCAGCATAATTAGTATCTGATAATGGGAAACAGTTTGAAGGGAAGAACATAGAAATGTTACTCAATGCATTTAAGATAAAGTGTGGAAAATCCACCCCTCTATATCCACAGCCTAATGGACAAGCAGAAGCAACAAATAAGACAATTGCAGATATATTGAAGAAGAAATTAGAAGGACATAATAGAGCATGGTGCGAACAGGTGCATAATGCAGTCTGGGATTACAACACAACTAGGCAAGAAGCTACGGGAATGTCACCTTTTTGTTTAACATATGGAGTTGAAGTTGTGCTACCAATAGAAGTCGTTATTCCCACAACAAAAAAAGAAGCTTGGGAGAAAAACCTTAGTGCAGGAATGATTTCGACCAAACTTGATGAATTATAAGAAAAGAGAGAAAATGCACTACAATATATGGAAAATTACCAGCGAAGATTAGCCCGAGAGTATAATAAACGTGTCAAAAAATGTGAATTTCAACCAGGGGATTTGGTGCTGCGAGAAACACCAATATATCATCGAGAAAATGGCAGAAAGCTTGCAAGAAAATGGGACGGGTCTTATATAATTAAAGAGATAGTTGGAACAGGGGCATATAAGTTGATGGGCCCAGAGGGTAAAGATGTGGGTCAAAGGCTTAGGAGACCATGGAACATATTATATCTAAAGAAGTATTACCCATAAAAGATTTTGGGAAAGGGTAGATTGCAAAGCAATGTATGATTGAAACAACAGGAATATTTGCGAAAATCTTATGAAAAAGAAGTTTCAAAATTACAAACATCCAAAACAAAATGACAATGTGCGAAAATTTCGCAGAGATTAATGACATATTAGAATGGGGCGAACCTACTATGGCGTGCACCCTAGTTCGCGAGATTAAAATTTCGCAAGAGGCAAATGTAAGACCTAAAGTGCGTCATCGAAGGGGTTACCTGTTGCATGGCTTAGCGAAAAGGTTACACCGCTACTGGAACCTGAGTCATGGAGATTTGGGGTCAATAAAAACTCATCCAGGAGAGGCACCTTGGATTCTCAACTTAAGCATATGACTTGAGTTGGGAGGCTAGGGTAATAAGGACTCGCCTAAGGAGTGCAGAATATGACCAAGGCGCCGAGGTACACGGTTGAGTCAAGAGTGCCCGGGGCATCTGGAGCGTACCTTTCCATTCTTGACAAGTCTTGGATATGATGCACTCGGCCTGAAGAAAACCCCACTTAGGGTGTAGTCTCGTAACCATAAGCCATATAGGAAAAAGGGATAAGAGGCTGCGAAAACAACTGGTTGTTGTCAAGACCGGATGGGAGGAGCTAGCCTTGTATGGCAGAAGTACGTCTCCTTGAAGGGGCAACCAGGGGGAAGATAAGGGCGGCACCCTCCATTAGGGAGCTGATAAGTGTCTTAAGACGCAAATGTCATAAAGCTTTTTACTCACGGGAGTATCAAGGCTTGTCATATTTGTGCGACAATCCTGAAGAGGCAATAATACAAAAGAAAAAGATAAGACGAGATCAATGAGTCATTACATGCAAGTGTAAGGACATCCTGCGATTTCGTCGCAAGACGACAATGTCATGGGGCTTTATTTTCGCGAGAATTTTTTAGGCCTGTCATATTGTCGCAACAAAAAATTCAATGAAATAGAGAGAGTTAAGGCAAGATAAATGGGTATTTACACGAAAATGTAAGGACGTCCTGCGATTTTTCGCAATGACAAGAGGTGGGAAAATAAGACCTTTAACTAGGAAGGCAAAATAAGACCACATGACAAAACATAAAATTTATAAAAATTAACTATTCTCTATGCAGGAAAAATTTGTTCATCGCAAGAAAGATAATGAGAGGCAAGTATGGGAATTAATAAACCAGGTGTCATTATCTTTCTCGCAAGCATACAAAATATTAAAAGAGCAAATGAATCTCAAAGTTGACTGAAATACATCATTCGCAAGAAAAGAAGAAGAAGAAGAAGAGGTAATTCAAGAAATTAAAACTAAAGCTCAGACTTCAGTGTTAGTTTCGCCAGAAGGAGATAGTGGACGTTCTTCGCCAGCTTTATCATTTTCTCCAGTATTCTCCTTATTATGGTCTACTCTGTCTTCCTCTTCATTTGGGTCATCACCAACAGTTGACTCATTCATTCTAGATTATTCTTCATATGGGACCTCACCAAAAATTGTTTCTTTAAGAGGGATTTCTTACTCATTTGCGAAATTTTCTTGAGAAAAATCTTCCTCACCACTTTCATAATCAAAATCGCTATCAGCAGCATGGGGAATTTCATCATCATTTACTTCCAAAGGTTTGATTGATACAGGAGAAAGAGACTTGGACAACAAGATGTCATTCACTAGAACTTCATCTTTGAGATGGACTTGGCAAAGAAATGCCTTCTGATGGTTTCTATCTTGAATATCCTTGAAGTAGGCAAGATAATCAAATCTCCTTTCTGCTCGATCGCGAGAACGATCAAGGTGAGAGGAAAGTAATGCATTCTCTTTGCGAATTTTAGCCAGTTTAGAGTCCAAGACAGAAATGGAAGACTAAAGATTTTTCTCAGACTCTACGAAAAAATAGAATACAAGAAGTTTATTAAGATGAAGAATTCGCAAATAAATATTACATAAAGACTTAATAGAGATAAAAGACGGTTGAGGTAGTCAAATTTTTATGACTACCTTCCTTTTGTGAAACAAGATATTGAGTCAGAGCCAAATAACTATCTTCCAAGCGGTCCATTGCATCATCAAATTTATCTCCGACTAAACCTTTCAAGCGAGATTGAAAATTCTTTTCTTTTGAAATAAGTGAGGCGTTTTCCTTCGCAAGAGAAGTATATGATTCTTCTAGTTTGGAGTATTGGTCCTTGAGTTGACTTGACTTTACACTTAAAGCTATTCTACCTCGGATAAGTTCATCCCTCTCAGCAGCAGATGACTCTGTTATTTCTTTAAGTTTACTTCTCAAAGAGCAAAGAGATTGTTCTTGATCATTACATACTTTTTGACAAATGTTATGTTGCTGCGAAGAAATCACCACTTTATTTAAAAGAGCTCGTTTCTCTTGAGATAAGGTCTTATTCTCATCTAATAAAGTTTCCATCTCCAAGTTAGCCTTAGTTAAAGAATAAGAGAGGCGAGATATTTCACTACTTGATAAGTTTTGCTTCTGAACTAATTGAGCATTTTCTTTGGTAAGATTATCTATTTGATCGACAGAATATGTATGAAGGTTATCTAATTGATTATATTAATCCATACAAATATCTATGTCCACACGGGCTTCTTCAGCGAGGGATTCAAATTGATATCTCTCCATTATTCATTTCTGGTTAAAAAGTTAAAGGCGAACAAAGGATTCTGAGAAAGTTGAATACAGAAAGAACAAATTTATTGAAAAGGATAAATTAAGAGCAAAGTTAAGAAAGTTGTACCTTGTAGCTCTTTATTCTTCTTGCGAAGGTTATCACAATCTAGCGAGGAATTTTGGAACTTTTGTCTCTAGAGACGAAGATTGCTACATTCCAAAGTCTTGGTTTGAAGATTCTCTTTCAAAACTTCAATTTCTTTCTCCAGAGCTATTTGCGAAACATTTCTATCAGAACCAAAATATTTACTCAAAATCTCGCAGACGCCAGACTTGATAGGATCAGCAGGAGACTTCTTAACATCATCCAGAACATCAGATATCACTTTAAAAACAATATCTATCCCTTCCATAGTTTTTTTACAAAAAGGTAGAGATTCAGATGAAGAAGTGGTGATGATAGAAGATGAAGGAATTGGATCATTCTTCACGATAGATGTATCATTTGAAGGTGAGGTTTGAGGAGGATCAGTAATTGAGATTAAAGAGGAGTCGACTTGAGAAGCATTAACAACATGAGAAAAGGTGGTTTCATTCGCAGAAGGGTTTCATTCATTATAAGATCATTAGAAGGGGTGAAATCTGAGGCAACATTTTCGCAAATAGGAAGTAAAGATTCAGTTTGCGAAGATATCGCATGAGATTTTGAAGGGATAAGTGAAGAAAATGGAACAAAAGTTTCAATGGTCTTAAGATGGCGAGATTTATTGGGGAGCTTGTTGGCATCTCCATCACCCTGCGAATCACAATTCATATAAGAAACAAAGGCAACAATATTGTTATTAAAAGAATAAGTGTTTCTTACTACCTTGCGATTCACAAGCTTTCTTTTGCTTGCAGCGACTTTAGGCTGCGAATCTTGAGGAGCATTAGGGTTTTGGACTGAAAATATGATATTAGAGGTGATTTTGCTGAAACAGAAACAGTATGGGAATTATATAGAGTTGAATAAAGTCAGATAAGATAACTTCAATAAACAAGATCGGTTTCAGCAAAATCAGAAGAATATCTACCTTGATGACTCCATGAAAGCAGTAGCAGATGAATCTTCAAATAGGAGAAAGTTGCAGACGATAAGAACTTACGGAGAGCGTAAAGATGAGGAAGATGGAGAAGTAAAAGAAGAAAATTATCTCTCTACTAGATATCTCCTTAAATAGACAAAAGAATGGTAACTGGATGACAATAAATGTGCCGGTGAGTAGAGGAGTATTTGACACGTGTAGGAGGTTATACTTAATTCACGGAATCTTGTTGGGAGAAGAATATGGAAAGATGAACAGCTGCGGCATTCTGAAGTACAAATTCTCATGACATTCTCCCCTTTGTAGAGAAGACATGAGAAGAGGCAAGATGTAGGATCAGAATATCACAACAACAACGCACTTGCGAAATCTTCATCAGCAACACTGCGAAGACGTCGCAGAGTGATTTCAGAAATGACATAACAGATGATGATAGCATAAACATGAGAAAAGTGTGATGATCTAGCGAAATTTAGGATGTTTGCGAATCTTAACATTTGTAAGCTTGCGAAATACCGCAAGTCGGATCCGAAAATAAAGGATAGATTAGATGTCATCCACTATGTAATACCCTATATAAAGAGATGAATAGGCTCAAAGAGAGAGACATAATTTTTGAGTGTTGAGAAAGTTTTGAGGAGAGAGAAAGTCCAAAACAGAGTTGTATTTTGATTCCACTTCCTTCTTGTAACATTTCTAGATTCAATTAATAAAAAATATCGTTATTAATCTTAAGAAATGTGTTGATTGTGATGAATTCTTATGAGGGATGTGTTGTAGGATTTCCTGCAACTACATATTCAATTTTCGAATTTTAGTACTACCATAATCGGTAATAAATTTAATTTCCGAATGTATATTGGCCCCAAAATGAGATTTTTCCAAAATCCTAAAATTTTCGAACTTTGGTACTACCATAATCGGTAGTAAAGTGTGTTACTTTAACCTCCGAATATACTCAATTTTCGGATTTTAGCACTACCACAATCGGTAGTAAATTTAACTTCCGCATGTATATTGGCCCCAAAATGTAATTTTTCCAAAATCCTAAAATCTTCGAACTTTGGTACTACCATAATCGGTAGTAAAGTGTGTTACTTTAACCTCCGAATATACTCAATTTTCGAATATTAGTACTACCATAACCGGTAGTAAATTTAACTTCCGAATGTATATTGGCCCCAAAATGTGATTTTGCCAAAATCCTAAAATTTTCGAACTTTGGTACTACCATAATCGGTAGTACCGTGTGTTACTTTAACCTCCGAATATACTCAATTTTCGAATTTTAGTATTACCATAATCGCTAGTAAACTGTGTTAATAAGTGATGCTTATTATCTACCATTGTGTTCATGTCCCCAAATTCAAATTTTCAAAACTTAATAAAATTTTGAAATTTTCTACTTTCACAATCGGTAGTTAATGGTGTTCATTATCTACCGATTGTGTGTAATTTTTAGTACAGATAAATTGAATTTTTTGAATCAAGAATAATCGGTAGATAACGATCAACTTACCTACCGATTATGGTTGATGTTCTTAAGAAACGAAGAACATCAACCATAATCGATAGGTAAAGTAGATTATTATCTACCGATTATGTTTCTGCTAGTGTAAATCCAAGAACATCAACCATAATCGGTAGGTAAAATAGATTGTTATCTACCGATTATGTTTCTGCTACTGTAAATCCAAGAAAATTTTCGGATCAAATTTTTGATTTCAAGTAATCAAATCCTAGTTTTGAATCACAACTATTATCATCTATTCGCTTTGTTTGTTGAACTCTTTTTTTTTTTATGTTCTAAGTTTCAACTTTAAGGTTAATGAATTTTGGGTTTTAATTGTAAACAATCAATCATAACATTTGTTTGATCGACGATCTTTATTTTCAGTCAAAATTAAAATGATAAAAAAAAATTCAATTGGTAGAAAAGAGAAGAATAAGGGGAATGATATGATTATGAAAAAAAATAAAAAAAATAAAGGTTTAGATTTAGTATAAAGGTGAAGGACAATATAAACAATTTTTTATTTTTAAGACATCCCTTGACCCCTTTAATGGATATGAATAAAAGGATGGTCCCCGATTCTTTTTGAGTGGTTCCTAAAAATACTAGTCTATTTAGCTTGTAGTCATGCTTGAGACAAAAAAACAAAATAGCCTCTAGTTTTATACTTGTACTTGTAGGTAGGGGTGCCAACGGGTCCCATCGGGTCCGGGTAGTGTGCTACCCAGAACCGGAACCGGTAATTTTAATCGGTTCCGGGTCCTAACGGATCCGGGTCCGGTTCCTAAATTGATGGACCCGGAACCGGACCCGATAAAAACACTAATTACCCGTCGGGTCCGGGTATTTATCGGGTCCTTAAAAATCAACTAAACTTTTTGATATTTTACTTTTATATTTGCTATATTAGCTTGAATCTAATAATTTTTCATATAAAATTATTATTATATCTATGTAATTTTTTTAATTAGGATTAAACATAAGAATATGAAGGATAAATGAAAAAAATTTGAACGAAATTATACTAAATCTTTCTATTTTATGTAAAATTAACAAGTAAAACATAGATATTCGGGTACCCGTCGGGTCCTACCCGTTGGGACCCGAAATTTATCGGTTCCTAACGGGTCCTACCCGTCGGGTAGTGGTTTAGCTAACGGTTCCAATCTTGGGACCCGGAACCGGACCCGACACACCCGGGTCCGGGTCGGTTCCGGGTAATCGGGTACCCGTTGGCAGCCCTACTTGTAGGCATGAAATTCACAATTTATAAGGGGTGATACTAACATTACTAAGGGCTGATACTATCTTAAGATCTTAAGCGATCTTGACCGTTGGATCGGCTAAATGGTATCAACCCCAATAATACTAGTATGAGCCCTTATAAATCATGAGAAAAAATGAGAAAAAATTGACGTTGAATTTGATTAGTGTTTTATAAGCGTTCACACTTCACACACAATGACACAACTCATTTCACATCTTTCCAGGTGAATCTGAAATGAGAATCACACTCGAAGATTCTAAATTAAAGTGTGACAGATAGAAAACGAATTCACACTTTCTGCCTTTTGCCGACTCCAAAAAGAAAGAAGGTACTTACGGCCAATCCAATTTCAACTTGTTTGTGTCGATTGTACTTGCGGAATGGAAACTACGCTCAACAAGGTCACCGGTCGGCTTATTTGCAATAAAACTTGTTTGACATTTTCAGTTTGACACCTCATTTATTTTATTTACACCTCTGAAGACATGATGTGCAAGGCGGGGCTCAAGTACCCCCATAAGGCCAATTTTTTTATTTTCTTTTACCGCCTATTTGATTAGAATGATTTTTTTGAGCACCACTCACGGTTTTGGAGGGGACCATCATTCTAGTAAGACATTCAGAAGTAAATTAAAACACCATTTATCCAAATCTTTATATTAATACTAAAATTATCCTTTTTAATTAAGTTAATGTATGATTAGTTAGTGTAATGGTTAGTTAAATGATTAAGTTAAAATAATTAGTGATTAGTGAGGTTAAATTAATAAGTTGGGTTTTTTTGAAGAATAATTATTGAGAGAGAAGAAGAGGGTTTTGGAAGAAAATAAAATAAAAATTGAGATGGTTGACTTCGAAATGAGGGCTTTTACTCCAATATACTTCAAATTTAGTTAATATTGCTTGAATTGCCCAACACTTTTGAAAAAAATGATAATTTTATAAACCGATATCGGGTATGTCAATAGAGTTTCGGCTATAATATCTGAAGAACATGTAGCCAAATTCATTTGTAAATGAAGTTCGTCTAATGTTTCTGAAGACACGGATAGTTGAACTCAGTTATAATTTGCTTTCAGAAAAAAGTTCAGTTAGGAGAAAAAATTTGCGACATAACCACTCATATATAGGTTTTCAGAGAAAAGTTCGGTTAGGAGAAAAAAAATTGCGACGTAACCAAACTCAAAGTTCGGCTAGGAACGTTTTTTGCAAAATAGTCGAACTGTTCTTCACGTTCTTCATTTCCATCAGTTTCAACTAGTTCGACAAAGTTTTTCCACAAAATTCCTAGCCAAACTTCTCTGGAACTTCAATATTTATGATTACTACTCACTTTAACTTCAATTTTTATCAATCACAAATGTATAAAAAATACATAGACAATTATAACTTTGTATAATTGAGGCCAAGTAAACTAACTCCAACTTACTCAGTTCCTTCGTTATCCCTGCACAACCAATCTGGTCTATGCTCGTGAATACTAAGATATAGTCCACTATCTTAAGTCGCTTCATATGCTCTGGAGACTTCAAGCAATCAACTCATTTGGATCGTTTTCTGAAAGAATAAAGGACTAATCTGTTTCAGTAATCTCTATATCAATCTCCCGGAACTACAAGTTAATCAGAGATATAGTTGAGTAACAAAGGTTCTTCTGTTAAATCAATATAAACTCCTTTGTATTAGTTAGATCAATTAAGATCAAGATTACCTAAATAATTAATCTTAGTTCACAAAGTATCAAAGTAGAGCTCAAAGATAAATACACAAGGATAGATTTTCGATCTATATAACAAGCTTAAAAATTTTATACGATATAGAAAATCCTGACGGATCCCAGTCAATCAAGTGTGCACGAAGTTATCGCAAATGTCAGAACACCAAAAATAAAATATTTTACTCCTTAATCTTCAGTGTTCAAAGTACCTGCACGAACAACTTGATTCCACTTATGATCGATCACACACATAACGAAGTCTTTTGACAATGGATAATCACAATCCTTATCTTCAGGTCTCGATGCAATAAAGCAGGTCTGAAGTCCTCGATCCTTGAACTAGTTCGAGTGACCTTATATTAGAAGAAAATGATCATAGAATAAACAAACTCTATCAAGGCTCAACACATCAATAGTCAATAAAATCAATACTCTAAAACTAAATAACAATACGATCTAGTTTCCCACCAACGGTACTACTTGAAATTTCTTGATCCCACAAAAGTCTTTATATGAAACACATGTAAGAGATTTCACTTAATGAGAATATTCTCCTCTCCAATGAGTGTTACGAGAATATTGCTAGCGAGCTTCCTCACACAAACGTTAAGTTCCATGTGTTCCGGGATGAATTTGCAAGAATGAAAATGGCAAATATATAATGACCAAGGTATTTTGGACAACAAGGAATTACCAAACCCAAAAATACAAAATATATGCAATAAATGCCTAATTTTGATTTCGTAACTATTCCCATTGTTATCCAAATAATATATTGAAACCTTTGTTGGATGACAACTAAATATTAGCTAGCATATAACATAGAGTTTACTAATATAGTAATCAGAGATGTACTTATCCACTGAGATATAAATGGCACATACATTCTGAATATCACAAATGTATTTAGAATATTTAGGTTTGGGATCTCACTTAGAGAATCAAGGAATATACTTGAATATTAAGTAATAAGGGATTAGCATGTGATCAAATACTATGTCTACATCTTGTGAATTTTCCACATTAACCATGTTAGAGCACTGTTCGGTCGAACTCGCATGTGTTGCTATCTCAAGCATGTTTGTCAATGCTAGTGATCAAAACTATAAAGTCTTGATTTCTAGTCTACTATAGCTAAGGTCTCGGACTAGGATATGAAGTGTAGTTGAGCTCAAGAACTCCATGGCAATCATCATACAAGACGAAATACTACTCAAGGAACCAGTGGATCTTCATCGACTAAAAGGTATGTGGAGACTTGAACTTATCTATCACTCAAAAGTCTATCTACTCTATCTCCTATCTGGAGACAAAAGTCGCATTACTATATAGACTAAGAATATACACATGTGATATTTCGAGATGAGTATATCTCGCTTATCTATTTCTCGAAATATGTGTTAGTAAAGCTTTCGCTTTAGCCAAGTTTATCTTTACCTAGTGACGAAAGTCATGTTATGTTTCAATCACTTTGGAAATCGCTCTGACGAAAAATAATTTATGAATAACAACTATATAACGCCCTCAGAGAATTTTTCAATGATTGAAATGAGAGTTTAGACAATATAACCACTGGGGGATATAAACATTGTTGTGGTAACACATATATGTATAAGTCCTTAGCACTTGAACCGAAGTTTGCGAACTTTGTTGATCAAGTGAAACCGGAACTTGAGCAGTCAACCCAGTCCGCGAACTCAGTCTGCAAATGTGCGTAGTTCTCGAACCCAAGAATTTTTGCTGGAGTTGTATCTCAGTTTCAGTACACGAACTGATGAAAGTTCTCGAACCCGAGAATTTCTGCTGGAGTTTGTGAACTCCAACCGGTTAACTTGAGTCCGCGAACCTAGTCCGCGAACTTGAGTGGTTATGCCTAAAAAAGATTTTCGTGAATTTATCTAAATTATCTAAGGAATGTTATTGCAAACCGTGGCATTATAGTTCATGAATCGATTCGAGTGAATCACATCATTGTTGCTTCAATTGTGTCTTGTGTAGTACATGAGATCTCATAGCAATTGAATAACTCTCTAACTAGTTCATTTGAGTCATTTTTACTAGTTATGGTGAAGAAAAATATGGTTGATATGAAAGTTATCATTTGGCTAACCATTTGGTTGACTAATCTTGAACCAACTATTGTAAACGTTTGGGTACGGTTACACAAACCCAAAATCGTCAAGTAAATGTGTGTATGGCAAGCTAAGTTTTCGATTTAATGGTTGAGAGATATTAACTTGTTTCTAAACATGTTTTCATCTAACGGTGAATATTGAATGCTTTGTTACTAAGCTAACATTGATTGCAAACCCTAATTTGAAAGACTATATAAGGGAGAACTCTAGCAACTGGGAAACCTAATCCCCACATATTCTTTGTGATACTAGTTTGCTAAGCTAGAGTCGATTCTCCTTTAACCTTTGGTTTTCTTCTTCTAAAACCAGGTTAACGACTTAAAGACTTCATTGGGATTGTGAAGCCAGACCGATACTACTTTTCTTGTAGTTATGTGATCTGATCTTGTTATTTCTATCGTAAGAGTACAATTGTAATAATTGGCTTGAGATTTCTATCTCCGATAGGCAATATATAAAAGTAATCACAAACATCTTCGTCTCATCGTTTGTGATTCCACAATATCTTTTTTCGCTGCGTCGATTAAGACTATTGTGTGGTGATTGATAAAACTGAGTTGTTCTTCGGGAATATAAGTCTGGTTTTATTGATTGGTTCCTGTTCACCTTGATTTATCAAAAGACAGAACAAAACTCATAGGTTTATTCGTGGGAGACGAATTTATCTATCTTGTAGACTTTTATATGTGAGACAAATTTGTTTATTAAAGTCTTCGAATTTGGGTCGTAGCAACTCTTGGTTGTGGGTGAGATCAACTAAGGGAATCAAGTGCGCAGTATCCTGCTGGGATCATAGGCGTAGGATCATAACTGTACCTTGGATCAGTGTGAGATTGATTTGGGTTCAACTACAGTCCAGACCGAAGTTAATTAGAGTAGGCTAGTGTCTGTAGTGGCTTAATACAATATATATTTAATCTGGACTAGGTCTCGGGGGTTTTCTGCATTTGCGGTTTCCTCGCTAACAAAATTTTGGTGTCTGTGTTATTTCTTTTCCGCATTATATTTTTATATAATTAAAATAATACAGGTTTTGCGTTATTCAATCAATTAGAATATCCAACCTTATTGGTTGTTGATTTAAATTGATTGACACTTGGATATTGGTCTTTGGTATTGTAGTTGCAGAATAACCTACAACTACACCCTCAATAGAATTAGTAAAAACTCAAGAAGTTCTTGATGATGAATAACAATTTTCTTATTAATGTTCTCAATTGATCACAAAGAAGTATCTAAATGGAATTAGAATAGTTACAACTTTCTCTATTCTCTTTCCTAAAATATTTTCTAACACTCACTAAAAGAACCTCTCGAATTTTACATTTGAACTCCTATTTATAGTAAAATTTATACAAAGTTGTTCATGAGTTACTTAAGTATCGCAACTTATACTCGCAAAATTATTTCATCCTCGCAAAACTTCATATTTCTCCGCGCTTCTTCTATCATCGTATCATTTTATAATTCTTTTCTCCTGATACTCGTGAACTATTATCTTGCGATATTCAGTACCTACATCTTGCCTCTTCTCATGTCAATTCTACGAAGAAGAAATGATCGTGAGAACATAACCGTTACTTAGTCTTTTGAAATTTTGACACGTCTTCTGTAACCGTTCTTTTTTAGTTATTCCCTTATATAACTCCTTTATATTCTCTTCCTTTTCTTCTTCTTATTTCCGCAATTCTATCTTCTACTCATACTCTCTATCACTATTTTCTCTGCAATTTTTTCTTCTACTGTATCTTCATGAGTTCTCCAAGGTAATTTCCCTCTATCTCTGCGTATTTCATTTGTTCTCCTCTTTAATTTCTGTATAATTTGTTATCTGATTTTGGTTTATTTCAGCAAAATAACTTCTCAGATGAAATCTCAACTAAAGAATCCAAGCCTTAATCCACGAAGAAGAAAATCTGAGAATCAAAAGGTAGTTAAAATACTCTGTCTTCTTTCCTGAACAATATATTGTTGCCTCAGTTTTTAATCTACATTTTGATTCGCAGGTTGACGAAAAACCAAATCCAAGCAAGAGATCTCGAATAACTAAACCCACACCATTAATTCCGATTGATGATTTCCTTCCTGAAGTTGATAAGGAATTTTCGTCTCCTCCTCGTGAAAATGCTTCTTCACATACTCCTGCCTCTACTCCATTACCTGCTTTTCAATCCCCTATCAATGTCAATTTATCAACACTTCTTCAAGACCAACCCTCTCAAAATATTTCTTCAACTTCTTCTTTTGAAAAACAACCCTCGCAAAATATTTCTTCAACTTCTTCTTTAGAAAAACATGTCTTGTCCCCAAATCCTTTGAGTGCTATTTCTCCAGACAATTTGCAGCTTGCTCTTATTCCTTCAAATTCTTCTCCTCTTCCTCAAGAAATTCGAGATGGAATTTATTCAACTTTCCGAATGTTATCTGAGGTTTTGACCAATACTGCGAAATCTACTAATGTTCGTTCGCAATATGAATTTTGCGAAGTTCTGAATAATTTCGTCAATCCAGATATTTCTTCTTCACGTCAATCCTTGGAAAAAGAAATTGAATTACTTCGCCATTCTTTGAAAGCTTCTCAAGAAGAATGCGAGGATCTTCGTAAAGAAAATCATCATCTTCAGAATAATTCTCTGGACTGTGCGATTCTTCGCAAAAGAAATGATGAATTGAAAGGTATGATTACTATTTTCATATTTTCTCTTTTATTTATTTATATTCTTCATATGCTTGAAACATCCATTAAAACCCATTCCCCTTTATAGAATCCATCCAGAAATGTAGAAGATTGGTACTTCACCATGAATCAGATGCAACAAAATATCGAACCAAGCATGAAATCCTCTCAAACCAATTCTCCCATTTATCTAATCTTTACTAGTGTGCTCTTGACAACTCTGATGCTCTTTTTCAAGAGAATACTCAATTAATATATGATCCAAATTTTTTGAATGATGACATATCTCAACTTTTTTCTTCCTTAACTAAAGCTAATTTGAGAATAGAAACCTTATTAGAAGAGAACAAAACCTTACCAGAAGAGAAATGTTCGTTTTTGAATACAATGATTGTTTCTTCGCAAGAATTAAAGACTCTTCAGAATAAATGTTGCGATCAAGAAAATCTTCTTTCTTTGTTGAAAGGTGAACTTGAGGAATTAAAGAAGTCTTCAGATGCTGAAAGAAATTCTTTTGTTGTTGAGAAGAATTCCCTTATTAATAAGAATATAGTCTTGTGTGCTAAGAAGAATCAACTTGAAGAAGATTACTCGTCATTAAAAAGTCTTAATGCCAAACTTGCGAAGGATAAAAATTTTCTCCTTTCTAAAGATCAAAAGCTTCAATCTCGACTTAAAGGATTAGTTGGTGATGGTTTTGATAATGCGATGAATCAGATGAAGAATTGTTGTCTATCTTTAACTCAATCTCTTACTTCGCAAAGAGAAGGTAGTCATTAAAATTTGACTTCCTCTGGTATATCTTTAAATTTCGTTATACTCGCAAATTTTATTCTTTGAACTTTGTTTTATTTGCAGAATCTGAGAACCACCTTCGTAATGCAAAAGCTGGATTAGAAGCCCCCTGTTCTGAGCTTCGTAATAAGAATGCTTTGCTTTCTACTCGCTTAATCAACTCTCGTGATCGTGCTACTCGGAGATTCAATTATCTTGCTTATTCCAAGGATATCGAAGATACCAATCATCAAAAGGCTATACTTCGTGAAAGTCATCTGAAAGCTCAAGTCTTTGCGAATAATATTCTCTTATCAAGAGGCTTGCCTCATGTAAAGATTACTCCTCTGAAGATATCTGACGATGAAGTTGCTCGTGAGCCTGATAGTGATTTCGATTATGAGAGTGATGATGAAGATCTTGATGATGAGAAAGAATCTATTCCTCAAGGAGATGTCCCTGCTGCATATTCTTCCAAGGATGATATCTCTAAAAGTCGAAGGCTGCTAATGACCCCTCGATCTTAAAGATCCAAGACATAGTGTTGATGAAGCATGATAATATTCCTTATTCAATTTATCATTGGCTCTCCTTTCTTTCTTTCTTCTGAATTCCTTCCCTTAATTACCGTTGGTTTCCTTTTTTGCGAACAATTCTATTTTTTGAGAAGTACATTTGATATTTTACGAAGATGATCTATCCTTTCTTTTTGATATTTTGCGAAGATAATTTAACCTTTCTTTGACTAAATTTGCCCCATTTGATCATGTGAAGAGAAATAATATATAACTCACAGATAAAGCTTAGTATATCCTTTTCCCCCTATTATTTCTCTTTAAATGATTAAACATTATTTGAAGTATTAAAATATCTGCCTCAATTTATCTTACGAAGTTTCAACCTTTGTAGAAGTATTAGAAGTACCAAATCCATCAAATGAAGAGATATAAGAAGTATTAGAAGTATTCAATCTACCAAATGAATTATTAGAAATACACAATTCCCTTTTTCGTATTAGAAGTACTCGATCCACCGAATGAAGAGATATAAAAAGTATTAGAAGTGTTCAATTCATCAAATGAAGAAATATAAGAAGTATTCGATCTTTGAATAATTATGTAACATATGACGAAGTATAATGATTATTTAACTTTCACCAAATGAAATATCCATTAAAGAAGTATAATAAATATGAGATATTCTTGAAGAATTATAAGAAGTATTCAATCTTTTTGTGAAATATTCAATATATGGAGAAGTATGTGATTCTCGTAAACTTTTACGAATATGAACTTATCTGTATTTGACTGTTATCAAAATCGCATCTTTTGTTAAGTCTTCATTAAAATTCTTCAATGATGTTGTCTTTTTTGATAGGACTTCTCGTAAAATTCTTCAATGATATTGCCAGAGCTGTCTTCTCTTCAAAATATCTTGATGTATATTCTTGTAAAATTTATTCAATGATATTGACAAAGTTGTCTTCCTTTCAGATCTTCATAATGTATATTCTTGTATAATTTCTTCAGTGATATTGATGCAATAAATTTCATTAATTTCTGTGGTCTTATCATTCCTTCCTAAGTAAAGGTCTTATTTTGCCACCTCTTTTGTATTAATTATTTGCGATAATATGACAAGTCTGAACATTCTTGCGAACATACAACCTCGTGACATTATCGTCTTGCGATGAAATCGCAGGACGTTCTTACACTTTCATGCAAAAACCCATTGATCTCATCTTAACTTCTTTGTATAGTATTTTAGCCTCTTCAGGAATTGTTGCGACAATTTGACAGGCCTAAATATTCTTGCGAACATGAAGCCCCATGACATTGCCGTCTTGCGATGAAATCGCAGGACGTCTCTACACTTTCATGTAGCGACCCATTGATCTCATCTTAACTTTATTATGTTCTGCGAGTTCTTTATTCTTTTCTTTCTTTTTTTTTTTTTTTTTTTTTTTTTTAGAAGGCTCGCAGAACTTCATTTGTTGCACAAATATGACAAGCCTTTATGTTTTCGCAAACAAGAAGCCTCGTGACATTTGCGTCTTATAGCACTTATCAGCTCCCTAATGGAGGGTGATGCCCTTTATCTTCCCCCTGATTGCCCCTTCAAGGAAGCGTACATCGACCATACAAGGTTAGCTCTTCCCATCCGGTTCTGCCAACAACCAGCTTTTGATCGCAACCTCTTATCCTTTTTTCCTATAGGGCTTATAGTTACGAGGTTGCACCATATGGGGTATCTTTGGGCCAAGTGCATCATTTGCCAAGACTTGTCAAAAATGGCAGATGTGGTTCAACCTCACCCGGCACTCTTGACTCAACCGTGTACCTCGGCGCCTTGATCGTTTTCTGCACTTCTTGGGAAAGACAGTATGCCTTAGTCGCCCAGCCTAAATCTTCTTACACCGCATTTTATATTGCGTAATGTCGTTAGATTAGGTGAGAATCCAAGGTGTCTAACCCGGATAGGTACCCCATTATTGGGTTGTACCCCAAATTTTTTACCATGTACTAAGGGCCCTTGGTGGTGTTCCGGTTACCCTTAGCCACGTTATAGGTACCCCCTTAAATGACGTACTTTAGGACTTTGCCTCTTACGAATTATAGCTTCGCGAACTAGGGTGTACGCCATAAAGGTTTTCCTGTATAAAATTTTCTGCGGCTCTCTTTCTTTTTTGGAGGCTGATCACAGATTGCGGTCTTTTATTCGCAAATTAATGAAATTTTAATCGGAATATAAATTTTGAAAATTCGTAACTTTTCCCAATTTCCTGCGAGCAAACAATATTCGTAAAAATTTTCATGAGTTTTATGGGTAATACCTTTTCAAATATAGTCTGTTCCAAGGTCTACCGAGCCTCAAACCCATGTCTCTCCCTTCTGGATCCATCAGCCGATAAGCTCCGCTTCCTACAACTTCTTTAATAACATATGGTCCATCCCATTTTGGTGCTAATTTCCCTCCATTTTCTTTTTGATATCGAGGTGTTTCTCGCATGACCAAATCACCTGGTTTATATTCACGTTCAATGACTCTCTTGTTGTATTCTCGAGCTAATCGTTCCTGATAAATCCTCATATGGTGCAACACCTTTTCTATTTTTTCTTCCAAATCATCTAATTCTCGTAATATTACTCCCGCACTTAAATTTCTTTCCCAAGCTTCTTTCTTTGTTGTTGGAATTACAACCTCTGTGGGTAATACTGCTTCTACTCCATATGTTAGACAATAAGGAGACATTCCAGTTGCTTCTCTTCTAGTTGTATTGTATGCCCAGACTGCGCTAGGTACTTGCTCGCACCACCCTTTGAGATGTCCTTCTAATTTCTTTTTGATTGTATCTGCGATTGTTTTATTTGTTGCTTCAGCTTGTCCATTAGCTTGTGGATATAACGGGGTTGACTTCCCACATTTTATTCTAAAAGCACTGAGTAACATCTCTATATTCTGCCCCTCAAATTGTTTTCCATTATCAGATACTAGTTGTGCTGGAACCCCGTATCTGCAAATGAGGTTCTCAAATATAAACGTAAAAACATCTTTATCACGAATATGCTGTACTGCTTTTACTTCTGCGAGCTTCGTGAAATAATCTGTTGCAACTATCAAGTATCTCCTTTGTCCAGATCCAGGTATAAATGGTCCAACAATATCCAACCCCCATTTACCAAAAGGCCAGCAGCTTGTTGAAGAAGTTAATGTAGCCCCTGGTGTATGAATTCTTTTACCATGTCGTTGGCATTCCTTGCATCTTCGTACGAACAATTTTGCGTCTGTATGCATATAAGACCAGTAATATCCTTGTATCTTTGCTCTATATGCTAGAGATCTTCCCCCACTATGATTGCCAACTTCTCCTCCATGTAACATCTTCAATATCTTTTCTCCTTCTTCGCGAGTTAAGCACCTGAGAGGTGGTCCACTAAAAGATTTTTTGTATAAAATTCCTTCTCGCAACTCATAGTTTGTTGCACGACTCTTTAATTTATGTGCTTCTAGTCTGTTCCTGGATGTTTCTCCTGTTGCGAGGTATTCATGAATTTCTTTTCTCCAATCTGCGATGTTGTTTGATAACTCTCTGTCCACTGATGGGTTTTGAATTGTTTGTATTTGGATATTTCTTGTATTTGGATTTGTCATCATGCTTGGAATAAATGCAAAAGCATCTGCAAGACGGTTATATTTTCTTGATATATGTCTCCATTTTAATTTTGGTATCTTCGCAGATAATTCCTCAACGAGTTTCTTGTATTTCTTCAAAGAAGATTCATTTGTGGTATATTCCCCTTTAATTTGACAAATCACTAATTGTGAATCACTTGTTATCCTTATACTTTCAAGCTTCCTTTCTATTGCGATCTTTAATGCATGCACTACAACTTCGTACTCTGTTTCGTTGTTCGTGGATGCAAATTCTAGTCTGAATGAGAATGCTGTTCTTTCTCCTTCTGGTAAAATCAACACGACTCCAATTCCATTTCCCTCACTATTGGATGATCCATCCACCAGAATTTCCCATCTATCAGGCTCTGTTAACAAGTCTTTTGGATTTCCAAATTCTTCTTCAACATCCATCATTTCTCTCTTCGCTTCATCTTCTTCCAAAGGAAATTCTGCCAAAAAATCTGCGACAACTTGTGATTTTTGCGATGACAACACTTCGTATTTTATCTTGTAATGGTTTACTTGTGCATTCCACCTTTCTATTCTTCCTGACCTTTTTGTGTTCTTCATGACTGATTCTATTGGGACTTTGGTTACCACTTTTATTACATGTGCTTGAAAGTATATTCGCAACTTGAATGATGCATAAACCAAGGCTAAGATTAACTTCTCCATTTTAGAATAGTTCTTTTCCGATGCATTAAAGGTTTTACTAATGTAGTAAATGGGCCTTTCTACTCCAGCGTCTGCTCGTAACAGAACTGCACTTAGAGCATATGGAGTTGTTGCGAGGTATACCAATAATTCTTCGTTTTTCTCTGGTTTCTGTAGTATAGATGTATTTGCGAGGTATTCTTTGATTCCTTGAAAAGATTTTTCACATTCATCAGTCCATTTGAATTTTGCTCCCTTCTTAAGTATGTTGAAAAAATGCTTGCACTTATCTGAAATTCGCGAAATAAATCTCCCAAGTGAAGCCAAGAGTCCATTTAGTTTTTGTACTTCTTTTACCGTTGCAGGTGTTGGCATGTCACGAACTGCTTGTACCTTTTCTGGATCAACTTGTATTCCCTCCTTCGATACTATGTATCCCAAGAACTTTCCAGATGAAACCCCAACTATACATTTCTCAGGATTTAATTTGATGTTGAACTTTCTCATTTGCTCAAATATTTCCTTCAAATCTTGCACATGGTCTTTAGCTTCCTTGCTTTTTATCAACATATCATCTACATATACCTCTAAAGTTTTATGTATCCACTTCGCGAACACTTTTTCAACCATACGTTGATATGTAGCACCCGCATTCGCAAACCAAATGGCATCTTCACATAACAATACAAACCCCTTGGAGCAAAAAAGGCAGTATGTTCTTGATCTTCTTCTGCGAGTGATATTTGATTATACCCTTTATATCCATCAAGTGAAGTGACTCTATCATGACCTGCAGCTGATTCCACCATTTGTGGTATATCTGGTAATGGAAAACTATCTTTGGGACATGCCTTGTTTAGATCAGTGAAATCTATACAAATTCTTATTCCTTTATTCTTTTTCGGAACAATGACCATATTCGCAATCCATTCTGGATATTTTGCTTCCCTTATGATCCCTGCATCCAACATCTTTTGTAATTATTCTTCTATCTGTAGATGATAATTTTGTGATATCTTCCTTATTCTTTGTTTGAATGGTCTTATATTTTTATCTATATTCAATCTATGACATGCCACTGATGGATCAATTCCTGGTATCTCATCTACACTTCCTGCGAAGATATCTTTATATTCTATTAAAAGATCAGTAGTCCTTTTTTCTTCTTCTTCATCCATCTTAGTTCCAATTCGTAAGAATAAAGGCTCCTCTTTACTTCCAATATTTATTTCTTTAGTTGGTTCAGCTGCAACATATCTTGGACTTTGCTCCCCCATAGGTGTTGGTTCTTTAATTATTTTTTGCTGGTTCCCCTTATTTTTCTGGAATTTCATTTGGTATACCTCTCCCTTCCTTTGCTCTTATTGTATACACTCGGAATCCTTCTTCTTTTCTTGTTTCCTTCGCAAGTTTCCTACGAAGTTGTTTCTTTCTTGCTCTTCCTCCGCATTGTGTTACTTCAATTTGATAGCAAAATTTTGCACTATCAAGATCTCCTTTTATTTCTTGAATTCCATTTGGTGTAGGAAATTTGATTTTTTGATGTAATGTTGAAGCAACAGCTTTGATCGCATGAATCCACGGCCTTCCTATCAGCATGTTATATGGAGATTCCATATCTATCACACACAAGATTACATGTGTTTCGATTTCTCCTAGTAATACTCGCAGCACGATTTCTCCTTTAGATTTTGTTGTAGATTTCCCTAATCCATGAATAAGACATTTTGAATTTGTGATTTCTTCATCTTTAATTCCCATCCCCTTAAGTGCATGATAGAATATGATATTAACAGAACTCCCTGTATCAACCAAAATTCGGTTTAATTTCCATTTTTCTTGACTTTCTTATCTTCTAGCATGATTGGAATTGTGATCACCAATGGTGAAGTGTGGTTCAAGTCTTCATTTGGAATTTCTGCTGCTGAAAATGTGATTTTCGCTTTTCCCATTCTTCTAAAGTTGTTATCTTTTCTTCCTCCATGATCTTTCTTCCTCTACAATCTCGCTTGTATATTTTTCCCTTCATATTACTATGAAATTCATCAATCATTGTCTCTGTGATCATATTACATTCTTCTTTTTTGCCATCTCCATCTACTGACTTCATTTGATCTTCAAATTTTCCACAATTCCCTCAAATTTAGGCTACCACAATTCTCAATCCTTGTTTCTAGCGCCAATTATGTAGTTGCAGAATAACCTACAACTACACCCTCAATAGAATTAGTAAAAACTCAAGAAGTTCTTGATGATGAATAACAATTTTCTTATTAATGTTCTCAATTGATCACAAAGAAGTATCTAAATGGAATTAGAATAGTTACAACTTTCTCTATTCTCTTTCTTAAAATATTTTCTAACACTCACTAAAAGAACCTCTCGAATTTTACATTTGAACTCCTATTTATAGTAAAATTTATACAGCTGTTCATGAGTTACGAAGTATCGCAACTTATACTCGCAAAATTATTTCATCCTCGCAAAACTTCATATTTCTCCGCGCTTCTTCTATCATCGTATCATTTTATAATTCTTTTCTCCTGATACTCGTGAACTATTATCTTGCGATATTCAGTACCTACAGGTATCATCCAAGTTATCTCTTTTTGATTAGGACTCGCGAATTGTATTTGCTTGAGTAAATCAAATTGAGAGATTGAGATAATAACACCTTGAGTATTTTCTATTGATTGAGTCTAGTTGATTCTCTAGAAAACAACTCGGAGTTGTCCATATAGATTGCTAATCGAAATATTAGGTGAGGTTGTTAGACCCCCGCTTTTTCAATTGGTATCAGAGCAGGCAAACACGTTCAAGACCTCATAAGTCTGTGTTTGTAGCAATCTGAATCTATGGAAAGAGGTGTTATCTCAATAAACGTACCACCAGTCTTTGATGTCTCTAATTACTTATGGTGGAAAATTTCTATGCGCGCTTTTCTTCAAGCACGTGATTTCCAATCATGGGTATATGTTGTTAATGGCTATGATGCTCCCATTGAGGCAGTTGGAGGTGTAAGCGTTCCAAAGAATATTACTGAATACACTCTTGCAGAGATTCTTGCTGCAAAGCAAAACTCCGACGGTTTGAATGCGATCATACATGCCATTACCCCAAACCTTCAACACCATGTGTTTAATTGCACTAAGTCGCAAGAAGCTTGGGATATCTTAGCAACCGTATTTGAAGGTGTAGATGGTGGAATTTCGACAAAGGCTAAAATCGTAAACCCATAATTATACGAACTTCTGATTCATCAATCAGATGTGAATATTGGGGCATGGGTCTCTCATCGAATCCTCTGATGGAAAATACTTTCTCTCAGAGTGCGTATAGATATGTATTCTCACAGCTGGACAACGGCATATCTCATGAGTACTGAGCACTTCAGTAATTATTGCTATCACGGGATGAAAAACTCCCAAACAGCTTGCTCTGCTAGTATAAAGTCTTAACTTAATTATTCCTAAATTCTTGGATTCATCCGCAGAATTTCTGAAAATATTCAAATATTTTCGCAGATATTTCATTACGCAAACCATGGTTCTTCCCAGAAGAAGTCCATGGATTAGTAATAAATATTCGATGCACGGGCATCAGATCTACCGCCTGAGCAAGCCCTGTCTCAAACTTAAATTCTTGGATTCATCCGCAGAATTTCTAAAAATATTCAAATATTTTCGCAGATATTTCATTACGCAAACCATGGTTCTTCCCAGCAGAAGTCCATGGATTAGTAATAAATATTGGATGCATAGGCATCAGAGCTACCGCCTGAGCAAGCCCTGTCTCAAACTTAAATTCTTGGATTCATCCGCAGAATTTCTGAAAATATTCAAATATTTTCGCAGATATTTCATTATGCAAACCATGGTTCTTCCCAGCAGAAATCCATGGATTAGTAATAAATATTCAACGCACGGGCATCAGAGTTACCTATGAGTAATCCATGTTTCAAATGGTGCAAGTGTATTCAACAATGATACATTAACAACCATCGCACGAATGAGTATTTCAAAATACGATGAAACGATGAACCTATGCAAATTAGGATGAAAAATAACAAATAAATAAAAATTGACCAAGGCGCTGGGAGCATGGACCCACTGACCGGACGACCGTGATGTGGTCAATCCCACGCCAGTTTCATATTTTTATCATATTTTTTTTGTTTTCTCTGAGTTTATGAAAACCTTTCATTTGAACGAATATCCTTTGTTTTGAGGAAACTCCTCAATTCCATTGTGCATCCTTCGCACGGAGGAAATAATATAAAATTAGGGAAAATGTGATGGGGCGTGACCATTGGCCAACCGGCCATTCCTTGGTCCCATCCGGCCCCACACCTCATGGCTCCTCATTATTTTATTATTATTTCCCTAATTTCATAAAAACTCCTTAATCTCATGATATTTCCTTGGTCCCATGAAAAATAATAAAAATTAGGGAAACCCGTGTGCACGGGCCATGGCCGGTCGGCCAAACCCTAGATGGCTCACGCGTCCCGCTTTTATTAGCATATTTTTTATATTTTCATAATCCTATGAAAATTCCTTGATTTCATGATATTTCCTTCAAATTGTGAAAATTCCTTCAAATCATGAAATAATGCATAAAATAGGGAAAATGCACGGGACCAGGCTCTGGCCGGCCAACCATGCTCCAAGACGGTCCCACATGACCACACGTCCATATTTTATTTATTATTATTTTGTATGATTCCCTCATCTCATGGAAACTCCTTGATTTCAACAAAACTTTTTAATTTTGGCAAAACTCCTTCGTTTTATCATATTTTTCTAAAATCATGAAAAATATTGCAAAAATTATGAAAAATGTGTGGATAGCTCCCTTGGCCGGCCGACCATGCCTTGGCCATGACCGGTCCCATAATTCATAATTCTTTCACTTTTTCATTATTTTCCTTCATCCGATGAATTTTGACAGTTTTATCAAAAAACCCTAATTTTGTCATATTTTCTCAAATGGTCGCTCAAACGTGCACCAGAAAATATCAAAATTCTCAGGACTGAGACACGGATGCAATGATGAAAGAACGTTACCTTGACCGACCAGGGTTGGCTTTTTGGCTCGCAATGATCCAGTCCCACGTGTTTTCACAATTTGACCTAATTTGCATAATTACACGTATTAGGTCCAAAACTCTCCAAATAATTTCAGAATTTGACGGAGTGATCATCATTTGATCCCATGACCACCCAGGGCCGGTTTCATGACCCTTTGGTCGGTCCCTCACCTTTTCATAATTAATTAGGTTTTATCACCTAATGCTGAACCTAGCAGTAATTTAGTAAATGATTAAACCAACATTTAATCATTCTTTCATTAACTCACCAACTCTTCAAAGAGGTCTTGGTTTTTTATCACGTGTGCATATGAGAATATCATGGTTGATCCACGGTCCCATGAAGCCAGTTCTCCTTCATTCCATGGTTAATTTTCAAATAAGCCATCAATTGGTCATCAATTGATCAAATTAGGGTTTCTGAATCCAAGGATTATGATTCCAGATTCAAACACTAATAATTTTGCAACGATCTCATGATCAATATTCTTATTAATTATGCTCGGTTCAACTACCAGCACTTTAATTAATATTTTATTTTGGTCACGCTGTCAATAATTCATCAAACGAGCAACACTTGCTCAGATGAGCAATATTTACTCAAATCAAGGAATATTGGTTCAACTATCAATATTCAACAAATTATCGAGCAACACTCGCACACCTCAACGTGAGGATTCCACCACTGTCTCAGCAGACACGTTCGATTCATGAGTTGCAGAACATTTCACAAAATCATGTTTAACTCAGCAAATACGTGGACTCATTGTCCCACGAAGTCATGAAATCAACAACTGACTAAATTAACCACGAGACATCAATCGTGTCACTTGGGGGGATATCAACTAGGGGTTTGGTCTGGCGGTCTACGGCACGTGTGTTCAAACACACGATGGAATGTGAGCAAGTCGTGCTATCCGTTGAAGGAATTAGCAAAGTAGTGGGTGGAAAATTAACCAAGTCTCCGCACGATGAGTAATTGGTTTAACACGATTTCCCACTTCCCCACTCTTTGATTCCAGCAAACTATCACACTTCATGGGATCATGGTGTTTTCATCTCCGGAATTATATAATGTCTCTGAATCCTAATTGAAATAACAAGATTCAAAGAGTTTTCAAACATTCGAACAACAATCGTCTGAACGAGCAATTTCTCACTAAAGTTCATACAGGCGCTCTTTTGTCTACACGAACTCACAGAAATTACTCTCAATCAGGCAAAATTCAATTATTCATAGCATTTCACGCTGAATTCATAACACACCTACAATCTCAGATCATCATTGATCTCACACATTTCTCAGCTTCCCTTCTACAGATCAACCCATCATCTTTTGTGACCGAATTTAATCTAGAACGACCATTGTCTTGGTTTAGGCCGGAGTACTAAAGATTGGTCTCTCGAACTTAAAGCACCCCCTTCATAGCGGTGCATCTGTGTGAGGTCAAACATTTCGCTCGGTTCAAGGAATCTCCTCCGCACGGTCGTCCTTAATTCCGCAAAAACCAGCAAATCATTTTTCCCCATCTACAGATTGGCGACCACAGTGGGATATCATTCTCTCGGTTGCAATCTCTCATTTTCACAAGATGGTTGGTCTTAAGACTGACCCAACTACTTCAAATTCAATCCAGAATCTTTCAAACATGAGTCCTCCTCCTTCTAACGCTATGTCTGGCAGCACGGGGGACAGGAGAGTCCCAACTCTAACTGAGTTAGCACGAATTCTAGAGATCCACACCAGGAACATGGATTTGATGAAGTATACAATGAACCACATACTTGATTTCCTCATCAAGCTAACATCCGAGTTAGGCAGAATCTCCGCTTCGGAAGTCTCAGCACAGGGGACTGACTCGTCACACGGTGACCGTCAAATCAACAGTTTCACTACCTATGAGAAGTCGGTAGACCAGGAGGTGACACAGTTGGTCGAAGGCTTATGTGAACTCTTGCACTTTTCCAGGAAGCAACGAACGTACACGTTTTCTGCACTCAACCAGATATCATCTGAGGTACCATTAGCTCCCTCATATCCAGCAGTTGAAGAAACATTCGTGATGTTTGAGCATTCAATCAACAACATCAACTTTGGAGAAGAGGACCGCATGGAAGATAAAGGACATAACCGAGCCCTATATGTAACCGGTTTTATCAAAGACTCTAAATTCAAAAGAGCTCCCGTTGATATGGGCGCTTCTACAAATATTGTCACCATGAATACTCTCAAGGCGGCCAAGTTTCCACGGAACAAGATCGTTCGTCATCCCATCTTGATGACAGGTTTTGAAGGAAGCCAGATCCATACATATGAATATGCGTACATAGACCTGAAGGTGGGGCCTATCCAATCAAAAGCCAAGTTCCACGTGATCGAGCAAGATCTTGACTATCACATGATACTCGGAGGACCGTGGCTTCATGACAACAAGGTGGTTCCTTCAACATATCATCAATGCATGAAAGCTCTAATCAACAACAAAATTGTTCATATTGCAGCTTCATCATCACCTTACTCCCCAGTCTATGACGCCAAATTCTTTGAGTCTCAGAAGAACATTCCCGAACCTCCAAATAAGGTTTACAGCGCTCCGCTCCCAAATTGGAAGTCCATCGAAAAGGCTGCAGACAAGCTATCATCCTCAGGTGTCACGATGACTAAGCTATCTTCTACACCGATTAAGCGCAACAAAGACCAGATTTCAACTCACGAATCTAAGTTCATCACTAGTCACGATGCGGACGGGAGAATCGTTTACCGGCGCAAAGATTGGCAATTAACAGGGGAGAATGATGAAGAGTCTCCCCGCCCCAAAGAATCATGTCAGAGTGAATCATCACTCGAAGAAGAGATTCAAGATGCTCTTAGATAATTACAAGACGGCACTGACTCCACTACTGATAATCTCGAAACGATCAATATCGGAACGGAGGATGATCCAAGGCCGATTCTAATTATCTCAACACTGTCACCAGAGGAACAGACGGAGTTAATAACACTACTGATCAATACATCTTCGCGTGGACATACGAAGAAATGCATGGTCTGGACGATAAACTGGTTACTTATCATCTGCATATTACACCCGGTTCCAAAGCCATCAAACAACCTCCAAGACAGTTTAGACACGAAGTCGAATAACAGATCAAGGTTGAGGTTCAGAAATTATTAGCAACAGGGTTTATCAAACCCATTCAACATCCAACATGGCTGGAAAATGTTGTTCCCGTCAAGAAGAAGAATGGTCAAATCAGATGCTGTGTTGATTTTAGGAATATGAACAAATGATGTCCAAAGGATGACTTTCCTTTGCCCAACATTGATATGCTTGTGGATGCAACCAGTAGTCACGGTATGTTCTCATTTATGGATGGCTAAAGTGGATATAACTAGATCAAGATGTACGAGCATGACGCCAACAAGACTGCGTTTCGTACTCCCATAGGGAACTTCCACTACAATGTGATGCCTTTCGGATTAAAGAATGCCGGTGCTACCTATCAATGAGCCATGACTGCCATATTCCACGACATGATGCACAAGCAAGTGGAAGACTATGTTGATGATGACATGGTGAAATCGAAGACTCGAGCATCTCATTTCCAAGTTTTGAGGCAAGTCTTTGAAAGATGCAGAGAATACAAATTAAAGATGAACCCTCTGAAGTGCGCTTTTGGTGTTTCCTCCGGAAAATTTCTAGGATTCTTGGTCACGACAGAAGGAATTAAGGTCGACCCAGATAAGATGAAAGCTATTACCACCATGCCTCCTCCACGCACTGTGAAAGAGCTCCAAAGTTTTATGGGAAAGGTAAATTATATTCGACGCTTCATTCCAGGATTGGCTCAGCTTATTGTTTCGTTCACCCCTCTACTGAAGAATGGAGCAAGCTTTACCTGGACAACTGTTCAGCAAGAAGCATTCCAGAAAATACAGCAGACACTGTTATCACCTGCTGTCATGAAATCTCCAGTACAAGGTCGACCGCTGATACTCTATACGGCATCCAGTGATGTCGCTATCGGAGCACTCCTCGCACAAGAAGACGGTGAAGGCATCAAACGACCGATCTACTACTTCAGTCGTACAATGTGAGATTCTCAATTCCGATACCCAAAGGCTGAAAGAGCATATTTAGCGTTAGTATATGCAATCCAGAAATTCAGGCACTACTTACTATCCAACAAATTCGTGCTCATTTCCAAGGCAGACCCTATAAAGTTTCTACTATCAAAGCCAGCCTTGATAGGAAGACCAGAAAAATATCTACTTCAGATGTCAGAATTTTACATAGCATGTACGCCACCAAGAGAAATAAAAGGGCAGGCAGTAGCAGACTTACTCGCTGTGTTTCCAGGAGATGATGCAACAGTACTACATGAAGAGGTACCCGGTGAATTTCCAGACATCTTGATCATCAAGGTGGAGACATGGCTTATGTACTTTGACGGTTCCGCTACTCCTAGCAACAACACTGGAAGAGCTAGCATAATGCTCGTCTCTCCATCCGGCATTCATTCAAGATGGATTTCTACTGTACCAAAAATTCAGCAGAGTATGAAGCCTTCTTATTGGGATTATTCTTAGCTAATCAAGATGGAGCAACACATCTCGAGATAAGGGAGATTCGAAACTACTGGTCAATCAAATGAATGGAACGTATTCCCTTAAAGAAATCACACTAGCTCCCTTCATAACTGAAGCCAAGCGGCTGCTGACCTACTTCGCTTATGCAACGATCGTCCATACTGGGTGAACCAACAATAGGCATGCCGACTTCCTGGAAACTCTCGCCTCTAAGTTGCAATTTGAAGGAGTAAAAAAGACAATCACTGTGCAAAGATGTGTTGTTTCATCTACATGGCTTGCTCAAGCTGAAGATATTCAAGCGGACGATTGGCGAGCACCTATTATTCACGAATTGAACAGTTCTCTTTTATAAGGGAAAGTCAGCCTCAAAGAATTGAAGAATTATTTCTTACTTCATGGAGCATTATATTATCGAAACTCTGACGAGGCAGACGATCAACTCAAGCGCATACATGAAGTAACCTGTGGACAGACGCTGGTGGTAACACTTTACCGAAAGCTTCAAAGAATGAGATATTATTGGCCTTCCATGGAGATTCAATCAAGAGATCTGCAAAAGTCATGTCCCAACTGCCAGATGCCTCCCTATCACTTGGAAGTTCTAACGTCCCATCACATCGGGGACTGAAGGGAACCTTACATTAAGTACCTCCGGGTCAATGAATTGCCGTTGGAAAAGAAGGAAACAGTCAAGCTCATTCAGAGAGCTAAGAGATTTGTTTTTCTCGATGGGATTTTATATCGCAGAAGTTTTGGTGGAAACCTACTGAGATGCTTAGCTGGGCATGAAATCCCAATGATTCTGAAGGAAATGCATGATGGAGAGCATCAAGGAAAGAAGAAATTATTTCTCCAGGTGTATGAGAAGTATTACTGTCCGACTATGGAAGATGATGTAGCTGCACACGTTCAAATATGCCATCAATGCCAATTCCATGGTAATCTCATCCACACTCCTTGTCTCCCATTGAACTCTGTGAATAGTCCATGACCCTTTTATAGCTGGGGACTGGACATCATCGGGAAAATCAGTCCAACATCTTTGAAGCAGAATGAATACATCATCACTGCAACCGAGTATTTTACAAAATAGGTTGAAGCTGTTCCTCTTCGAAGCACCACAGGAGTCATGATCGCATCCTTCATCAAAGAGTACATAATATGCAGGTTCGGTGTTCCTAAACACATCATCACTGATAATGGAACTCCTTTCGCCAACAAGCATGTTACAGAATTACTCGAAGAATATGGCATCAAACAAGTTTTCTCTACACCGTACTATCCTCAAGGAAACGAGCAAGCAGAGAGAACCAACAAAACTTTGATCCGGATTCTCAGTCGAACAGTTCATGATAATCCCTGAACCTGGCATGAGCAGCTGCCTATGGCTTTATGGGCTTATCGAACCGTGCCAAGGAGCTCGATTGGAACTTCACCATATTCTCTCATCTATGGAGCTGATGCAATATTACCAGCAGAAATCAAAATTCCCTCAGAAAGGATCGCAGCATCCAGTGGAATACGATGGGATTAAGCTGAAGTGTCCAACTCAAGGATCTCTAAACTGGACATGCTCGAATAGAAGCGGGCTAAGATGGAAAAACATGTATAAACCTACAAGCAAAGAATCTCCAGAGCTTACAACAAAATGGTAAGACCTCGAACATTTCAAGTAGGAGATCTGGTATTAAAGACAGCAAAGCACATCCAACAAGACATGTCCGCTCCCAAGTTATCTCCAAAATAGGAAGGACCATATGTGGTTATCAAGGAAGTGTCTAGCGGATACTAGAAAATCTTGAAGGTTGATGGAGGTATGGAAGGAAATATAATCAACTGCAAATGGCTCAAAGCATATTACGCCTGATCCTTAGAAAACAAATACCTTTTCATCATTCCATCATTGCAAACATTTTCAAAAATGTAATTTTCATTTCTCGAAAGAGAATTCAAATTCTCCTTTGTTCATTAAATATTTTATAAATGAGCAAAAATTCATTCATACCATGATCAATTATTCCACCTAGCCAGAAATTAATTCAAAAACAACAATCATAAATGCTCACTCGAGCAAACCGTCCAGAAACGGATAATCCCTATTAGAAACTTTGTCAAGTTTCTTCTAAAAGATCCTAGTCTTTACCTTCAGATCCTCGACTGCCTTATCAACCCTGGCAGATTCCAGAGCCAATAACTTCTCCTCATCTAATAAAGCATTGGTCGCGGAAATTGCATCAGCAGCCTCTGCCGCCTTATGGATCTTTATTATCTCAAGTCGACGACGGAGCCATATCACGTTGTACCGCAACGTCTCACAGTTCGAGATCATATCATCTCATTCATGCATCTCATGGTTTTTGACATCTCGCAAGTGATTTTGGTTCATCTCCTCAATAATTGGCAACAGCCCAGCAACCGTGGTCAAGAGAGTCGGGGAAAGCCTTTCCATACCTCTGTAGTAGCAATGTGGACATACTTCTTCCATATCCTGGTGTATAAAGGCGCGTGACGTTTGGGAATGACGAACCCACCAACCACTTCATTGTCTGGGAAAGTATTGATTAAAGGGGCATCAAAAGGGAGTCCAGCTGTGGGATATTCACAGGCATGAACACCGTCTCCCACTTCCACGGATCCTACATAATCTTCACCAACTTGGTCAAGGCTATCTTCAACCTCAACTACGGTCACATACTTCCCGCTCCTCCTTCTGGCGTCAACGACGACACGGACATCCGCCTGCAAGAAAACGGAGAAGTATTTAATGTCAAGGGAGCGTAGTATAATCTCAAGAGTTATGAGGTTACTTACGGACGATTCAGCCTCAGCACGATATGACCTGTATCGCACAAGAGCTCTGATAGTTCGCTTCGGCCGAGAAGAGGCGTTCTTCTGATTACCCTACAGAAAGTTTTTCTTTAATGATCAAATCATCATCTTGATCAGGAAAATATAAGAGGGGTGAAAACTTACGGAGATACACGCTGCTATTTCGCATTTTGACTGAGTATCATCTTGAGAAGAAATACTATTGCTCGATATAGTGGCAATAGAGTATGATCACGGATTCTCTGCACGATGAAACTAACTCAGGAATGGAAGAAATATTTGCGTAGACGATAGCCTCGAAGTCTTGAAGATATACGTTAGACACTGTGGAGGTATATCTTCTGTGGATAGTCAATTTTGTTGCGGGTTTTACTGAAACCCTAACATTTCAACAAGGCAACACTGAAGACACAGAGGAAAAACAGCTGAGATTGGCATGCACGGTCAATTTGCATGGACTCATGTGTAACACGTATTCTCTCAGCCCATGCAACACGTATCTTTCAGTTCCTTCTACAAACAGAAATTACTAAGGAGAATTGAAAGTCATGATGGATTCAAAGCACGAACAGTGGTTCGTTTGCTCAGAAGAATTAACATTAATAGAAGCTTTTTCTCATTCAAAGGAAAATTCTAAATCGGAAGAAAATTTGTTCAAATCATCGAAGAAATGTCTACTATGAATCCTAAAGAACATTCAAGTGTTTCAAATAAGGAAAGAAGACAAAACTACTCGTCAGACTCATTGTTAGAATCGTCATCATTGTCCTTCTTGTCATCCGAGTTGTCATCACTATCTTCTTCATTATCAGAATCAGTGTCGACGGGTCTTGAATAAGCTTCTGGATCATCATCTGAATCTGAATCTTCCTCCGATTCAGCTCCAAATCGCTTCATGGACCTCTGGTACTCTCTCTTATTTTTATTAGTTCGGGTCCCGAGTACCTCCCATATGTCTTCTTCAGAATCATCGGCATCAGAGTCAGCATGCATCCCTTCCATGAGACGTTTCTCCTCAGCCCTTTGCATTCTGCGCCGGATTCGATCCTTCTCACGCTGACGAGCATCTTTTGCGACATCCTTAGCTTTTCTTTTCCTGTGTTTAGCGAAAGAGACCCTCCGCTCATTCAAGGGTACGCTAGACTTCGTCCTCTCACCCTGAGAGGATTTGGATTTCGATACAGAGACTTTGGAATCTTTATCAGAAGAGCTATAGGAAGAGGAATAATTGTTGTTGTCGGACATTTTCTGGAATCGGAAGCGCAAAGGTTATCAACCTGCAAACAAATCCATCGGAAAAAATGGTAACTCTTAACTCTTACCTTTTACGCTTCCACTAACAGTAGTGAGAGTAATGCTCCAAAATCGTCTGGTTTTTCGAGACCTACAAAAGACGTTCAAAAACTCAGATTTTTCATAAAATCATGAACTTTTCTACTGAGTGAACATTCACCATAGAATTATGAAAATTAAAACATTATTTCATCATAAATAATTTTATGTCTAAGCAACATCGCACAAAACTCAAGTTTTGATTTTAGAGAAATAATATATATTCGCATATATGTATATAAACAAAATGTTTATTTACTCACGTAAATAAATAAATAAATAAATAAATATTTTCAACATGAGCCAGGCTCATAAAAATAAATTGTGGACACTCCACGGTTCAAAAAAAAAAAAAAAATCCATGAACCTACCATGTTTTTGCAAAACCCTTTTCCTTCGTGTCGTCGTACGTCTTCAAAACGAAGGTTTATTTCAATTTTGTGAAAACTCATGCATTACACGATAAAGTTTTACATGAAAGCTCATACACAAAATTTTATCACTGGACACAAGTTCATATATGCATAAAGAAGAGAACTCGTTTCTCGCATCATCATTATTCTTTAAAACGAAGATTTTACTTCGGTTTTGTGAAAAATTCACTTTTTCGTGATAAACTTTGGCTCACATGAAAGATCATCATCATAGTTTCAGTACTAAACCTATATATTCATATATGAAGGGAAATCACTCCTAAATC
Source organism: Papaver bracteatum (assembly GCA_023529315.1). Lineage (NCBI taxonomy): Eukaryota > Viridiplantae > Streptophyta > Magnoliopsida > Ranunculales > Papaveraceae > Papaver > Papaver bracteatum. The sequence goes on from JAJJWX010004162.1 coordinate 252,888, forward strand.
AGAGATTATTACTAGTTTTCAAAAACTAACGAACAAACGTTTTCAAAAACGAAGGTTTTTGACGAAACCCACACTCATATATACACGGGTATATAATTTTATCATGGGAAATATGTGAACAACTTATAGAACTCATGAACATCAGCAAACATAAAAAAAAAAAGTTCGATGCATACCTGACGGCGCCGGCCGGAAATTGGCCGACGATGGCTACGGCGACGGCGGAAGGTGGTGATCCGGCAAACTTTTCCTCTCCTATTGATGATGAAGTGAAGTTGATGAGGTGATGAAGCTCTGGTCGTGTGGGAAAATTAAAAAATAAATAAAAGGGGAGCAATTCCTTTTATATCAAACTTTATTTCCAAAACCTAATTTTCTAAGGATTTCCTTATTGGGCCCGGCCCGCGAATCCAAAACGACCAAGGTCATGTCAACCAAATCAGCGGCTCAACACCAATTTATGCTCGTCAAACATCATTTTATCATGCAACTGGAATCATCTTTCAAGTCATGGTACGCTCATACGATCGAAATCCGGTAACATCTTAACTTACGACTGAGTTCAATTACTTGTATTATTATGACTGGAAAATCACCATTCAATGCTGAATGAGAAACACATCCTTCCTCACTAAGCAAGGGACTTAATCTAGATGGTGGATTTTTGACAAAGGCTAAAATCGTAAACCCATAATTATACGAACCTTTGATTCAGCAATCAGACGTGAATATTGGGACATGGGTCTCTCATCGAATCCTCTGATGGAGAATACTTTCTCTCAGAGTGCGTATAGATATGTAGTCTCACAGCTGGACAACGGCATATCTCATGAGTACTGAGCACTTCAGTAATTATTTCTATCACGAGATGAACAACTCCCAAACAACTTGCTCTGCTAGTATAAAGTCTTAACTTAATTATTCCTAAATTTTTGGATTCATCCGCAGAATTTCTGAAAATATTCAAATATTTTCGCAGATATTTCATTACGCAAACCATGGTTCTTCCCAGCAGAAGTCCATGGATTAGTAATAAATATTGGACGCACGGGCATTGATAGACGCATTTATGTGTCTAATTTATCCTCAATGTTTCGTATTGTTAGTACTCGTTTTTGTCCTTATTATGGTATTTTGTGTGTTTGTAGGTATTTTTTGGAAATAAAGATTGTTGGAAAGTTCGGCTCAAAAAGTTGCTCGGAACACCCCCGGAGGACATTTGCTATTCGGACTCTCACTTTGGATATGGGGCACCCTAATTGATAAGGGGAACCCACTGTTTATTGGCACCCCACGAATTTGGTTAAGGGGCACCTTCTTCTTTATCAGCTTGAACAAATTTGGCGGGAAAACATGCTTAAAACTGCGATATTCTCTGTGAAGATTTTGGGAGAGATTATGTCGGATTTGTTGCTTGTTTTGGATAGATACCACCCTGTTACGACTAAACATGGATGGTAAGTCATTTGATTTCGAAGAATTATGGCTAGAATGTGGAGTGGAAGGAAAACAGGGTTTTTGCACGTACTAGAGTTATTCTCGAGATCTTCCGAGTTATTTTTGGATATCTTTTGTGCATGGCGCATGTCTGGAGTGAGTTGGAGTCCTTATGATTTTATTTCGAACGAGATTGGAGGGTGTTGACAGCTGAAAGAAGCATGCAGGGAGAATGAAAAGGAAACAATTCCTTTATTTTGCAGAGGAGATAATGGGAGGATTATCGGCAGTTATTGCAAGAGATTTGGAGCATGTTGAGTATAAAAAGGCCTATGAGAGCATATAGAGGGGTTACAGGGAGTTTTGGAGAGAGACAGAGAACCACAGAGCCGGAAATCAGAGTTGCAGGAAAATTCATTTCTGCTGCTGCACACCTGAAGAACACCAAGAACAGACTATCCAAGACAGTCGTTCTTTGCAACAGAGAGAACGACACAAAGGCGTGGGTCTCAGAGTTACCGCAACAACAACTGTTTATCATTATCGTTTCTTGTAACGGTGTTTGCAACAGTTATAAACGTTGCAAACACCCGATTTTCATCATTTTCTCCCTTTTCATCATTTGTTAACCCTTTGATCAATAATAATGATTTTTGAGCGTGTTTCCAACATGATGATGAGCTAATTCTCTCACAACCAAGGCAATGAGGAAGCTATTTATGCATGAATAATTGGTAACTATTTTTAATTTCTCTAATTTATAATTATTAATTCACTCAATCACTGCTTTTGCAGAGTATTTAATTGTTTGCATAATTTTCTTCATTAGTTGTGATTCAATTAGATAGGTTATGCTTTGTATTAAGATAATCTATGCTTAGGGGATACAATCAATTTTTGAGAATTTGCCTGATTATTTGTGAGTTAAGAAAATAAGGGACTTAAAGATAATTAGAGTTTTGGGTTATTTTCCATCATTCATTCATGTGTAATAGTGGAATCAGTGTCTTGGTTATTTTCTCATATCTTGAAATCACTTTTAATCTAAGTTTTCTTTACTTTTAAGTTTTATTAAATCTAAAATCCATTGCTTTCACAAGTCTCACGAACCTTTTTACTACAACATTATTGATTCACATCAATTTTTGGCGCCATCGACACGGAGCTTGTCTTTAGGCTAGAGTTTTTAGATTTGTATTCTTCTTTTTTTAGGTTTTTATTTGTTTTTATTTTATTTGTTCTTCTTTACGTTTTTGTTTTTGTCTTTTTACTACAAATTTTGGAATTTGGAGCGAAAGAAATTTTTTCCAAAGCTTTTGGTGAATACTTAAAGTTTGGAGTTAAAGACAAAGTGAAAGGAGCGAAACGAGAAGATTTTTTTATATAAAAAAGAGAGTTTATTTTTTTAGATTGTATTAGGATTTCTCTATTCTTGTAATTTTATTTTTTTAGCACTTTACTTTATTTTTTTGGACTTTGGACTTGGACATTTGGACATTCTTTTATTTCTAAACCCTACGGAAGGGTAGTTTAAATATTAAACTCTTTGCAGAAAAGGACGGTGATTACGATATCACCTCGGCCCCTCGGGTTCGTACATGACATAGGAGTCGTGGCCGAGTCGACTACAACGGTTCATCCCCCGTCTGGAACGAGAGGTAAGTTTGTCGAAACACTCGCGAATCCCCTGTCAGCGAGTTACTGTATTCCTTCGTTTGCATATATGTTGAGGAACTGAATACGGCTGTTTTAAATTCCTAGTAAAGGGCAAGGAATGGCCATATAAGATAAGGGTTCGGATTTCATCACCGTTCTCTTCTTGCCCGCCTTAGGAAAACAATACTTAACGTGAACCTAAGCTTTAAAATTTGGAATAGAACGAGACCGATAGGGTAACGGACTTAGTAGGAAAGTCGTTCGAAAACTATTGGTTACTCTTTTGAGCATGCTTTGAAGGTCATAATGGTTTCTGTAAGTTGAATGCGTGACTGCGCCGCCTTGTAATGCGGTGAGGCCTTGGGTATCAAAGATCCACGCATCTTCCCTCGCCTCTATTCAACTTGCTTAAACTCGGATTGATTCCAGAGGGGTTTGCTCAGATTGTAACGAATTCCCTTTCGAAGAATTAGAAGCTGGTCTAGAAAACAATCTAAATGGAGCCATCATGCTTTTTGTTTGCTAGAAATCTCTAGGTTTTCTTTGGTAGAGTCATCCTTGTTTGTGTTTGCATAGAACCTCCCTTCCTTTTAGAATTTTCTTTTTCTTTTTCTTTTCTTTTTCTAGTGTATGCCCGAGGTCATTAGAGAACGGGCTTGGAAAAGAAACACTCTAGGTCGTTTGATTAGTTACAAACCTAGTAGTTCTTCTAGTGAAGGCGGGGAGCTCGAAGACTCTTCTTTTGAGAGCCCCGTTTTTGGAAACTTCAGTTTTGAGAATATTTCTCTTTGTGAGGAAAGTACCCCTAGTACTTCAGCTGTGCTAGCGATGACAACTTTCAAAGATTACATGTTCCCAACTAGGACCAACCGATCTTCGTGCATTAAATTGCCAGCCAATACGGCTAATTTCGAGATAAAACCTAGTATTCTTCAGATGATCCCTATATTCTTAGGAAAAGATGATGAGAACCCATATTTTCATATTAGGGACTTTGAGGAAATTTGTGGGACAGTTAGAATAAAAGACCTTACTGATGAAGTATTGAAACTTAAGATGTTTCCATTTTCCTTGAGAGATAAAGCCAAGACCTGGCTTAACAACCTACCGTATGAATCCATTGAAGCATGGCAGGAGCTTATTGCTACTTTCTATATGAAATTCTACCCTAAGCATAAAACTGCAGCTGTTAGGCAGAAAATTAGTGATAGTGTGCAACAAGAGGGAGAATCTCTTTATAGGTTTTTAGAGAGATTCAATGATCTCCTATCCCAGTGTCCTCACCATGGGTTTTGTCACACCTTCAAACGCCCTAGGAATTTTCTGCGAAAGTGTAACCCGGCAGCACAATGGTTCTGTGAATAAATCTCACCCACTTGTACTTCAGCCTTATAAGTTTGCACCTTTGCAAACATCCAACTCTTCAGGTTAACAGCGGAAATCTTAACATCCTTCTTTCACTTCTCTAAACTCATCAAATGCACCTCATAATGCACCCAATTCATGCCATACTTTACCAACAACAATCAGCCAACCAAGAACACTTATAACATGACACAATGAACTCCTTTTATTACATCAAAGGGAATAAATACAAAACTTGCCCACTTGGGGACTTAAACAGACTTGTTCACTCCTTGAACCAAGTCTAAGTCTTACAAAAACTCTCCTATTCACTCACATATGCGAATTACACTCTCACATATGTTAGGCTAACTCTCACACAGGCTAGCTACCGAATTTCCCATGACTTAGGACTATTTATATAGTACCTTTTCTTGTCCAAACCATGAATAACCGTTACACACGCATGGGACAGCCATCTGTCCCATAAAGCAGTTCTGTTAACCGCCAACAACTGTGCCAACTGACCAGTTCTCTTCTAACTTGCGCCAATCGTCCAACACCTATTCTATTGTGGTTAGAACTCTTCCTCCCACGATTATAAACTCCTTTATAACCGTTCTACTTCATCACGCGTCATTGGCATGCTTGTGAAGTTCATAACCAACTTGTAACCGTCACTTGATCCTTATTGCGCCACTTGTCTTGGCCTACTGGATTCTGCCTTGCGCCAACGTACAACCCTCTTGGCCCTACATTTTTATTACTCTAAGCTAATGCAAGGACACTCTTTAGGCTTTACTTGTCGAGGCCAACTCCTTAAGATCACTCTAGTTACTCATGTGTCACGTATACTTCACTTCGCCAATTAGCTTGACAACAGCAATGCAACTCTTGCATTACTAACTTGTTTGCATTGTTCAAGCTTTGGCCAACCTTGAACTAACGCCATAGACCTACTCTTGATCTATTCTTTCATAATCCTTGAGTTTGGGCCAACTCAATTCCACGGATATGCCTTAATTCCAATATCGCATGTTGCATCTGTCACTTTGGCTTCGTCTTGCCTTCTCCTCAATGAAGCCTTATTGTGTCGGTCAATAAGCTTCATTCCTTAGCCAAATGTCTTTACAGTGTAGCGCTACCTTTTTGATTCACTGGCCCTGCAGGGTCATGTCATTCTCAACACTTAACGGTCTATACAATATACCGCTATTATGGCTTCGCAATACGCCATTACGGCGGAACTCTGACTTGGCCTGCAACTTTGTAACACGTCATCATCATGCGTCACTTGCAGCACCATAATAGGTTTGATAAGATGAAACTTGTAGAGATTATTTATAATGGTTTAGACTATTCGACTAAATCCATGGTCGAGTCTATGTGCGCTGGTGAGTTCACTAATAAAACTACTGAGGATGATTTTACCTTCTTAGGAACTATCGCTGAAAAATCCCAACAGTGAGAGTCTTGTGTTGAACCCCCTAAAAGACTCTTGGTCAATAGAAGTAGCACCAATGTAGTAGATACAAGCTTTGAGTCAGATTCTAAGTTTGCTGCTTTGTCTAGAAGGTTAGAAACTTTGGAAATGGGTCAGTCTAAAAATAGGTCCCTTGTTGAACCTAATAGAGCCTCTCAAATCTCTAGTTGTGGAATAGAGCCCGATAACTCATTTTGGGAAGGTCATGTTAGTGAAGAACAATCCCATGATGTTTATAACAATGCTAGGTTTGAGAACCGTCAGAATTTTGACCCATACTTAGAGACCTACAACCCTGGTTGGAGAAACCATCCTAATTTTTCTTGGTCTAAGGGCCAGAATCAAGGTCAGTCTAGTAATTCTCAGCCTCCTCCAGGTTTTGGTTATGCAAAGAACCCTTCAGGTCAAACCCAGTTTCAGAACACTTCTGAGAAAAAGATCTATACCTTAGAAGAAACTCTTACTATGTTAGCAAAGAACCATGATATGTTATCAGCTAACCACCTTATCTTTCAATAAGAAACCAGACAGAATTTGAATAATAATTCCCAGACTCTTGCTAAATTAGAACTTCAAGTTGGCCAGATAGCTAAGTTTATTAGTGAGAGAGAAGAAGGAAGGTTCCCTAGTCATAGTGAGCCTAACCCTAAAGGAGAGAAACCGTACAATCATGTGAATTATGTTATAACCCTTAGGAGTGGAAAGAAAGTTGACAATAAGGTCGCCATGCCTGAAAGTGAACATGATGTAGTTCACCCTTCTAAACCAGAAACCGATAAGACTGAAAGAGTCTCTAAAGAGACCAATGAGGGTCATATTGAGCCATGCTTTGTTCCCAGAGCCCCATTCCCAAAGCTGCTAGTTTCAACTAAGAGGGAGTCAAACTTTAATGATATATTGGAGGTTTTTAAGCAGGTTACTATCAACCTCCCATTGTTAGATGCGATTAAGCAGATTCCCGCTTATGCCAAGTTTCTTAAGGACTTGTGTACACGAAAGCGTAAGCTTAGTGTTCAAAAGAAATCCTTCCTAGCTAGTCACGTGAGTTCTATTATTCAGAATACTACTACTCCTAAGTACAAAGACCCATGGTCCCCTACCATTGCTTGCAAAATAGGTAAATACTGTGTTGAGAAAGCGTTGCTTGACTTAGGAGCCAGTGTGAACTTACTCACATACCATGTGTACCTTAAGCTAGGACCTGGTGAGATGAAACCTACCCAGATGACTCTTCAGTTAGCTGATATGTCCGTTAAAATTCCTCGTGGTGTGATCGAGAATGTTCTTATAGAGGTCGACAAGTTTATTTATCCAGTGGATTTTGTTATCCTAGATACCCAACCTGTTCCTGACCCAGAGAACCAGATACCGGTAATTTTAGGTCGCCCATTTTTAGCTACATCCAATGCGATCATTAACTGTCGAACTGGTATTATGAATTTATCTTTTGGTAATATGACTATTGAGCTGAACGTTTTTCATATCAGTAAGCTACCCGCTGAACTAGATGACTCGAGCATAGAGGAGGTGAACATGATAGGAACATTAGTCGAGGAGTCATTACCAAACACTTTGTTAGAAGATCCATTAAGAAATGCCTAGCTCACTTTGGGATTAGTTTTGATGATGATGATGTGATTAATGAGGTGAATTCTTTGTTAGATTCAACCCCTTTGATAGACACTAGTAATGGCTGTAAATCTAAGTTCGAACCTTTACCCATTTCTAAGTCAACCCTAGTTCCTTCGTTGGAAAAGCCCCCTAAATTGGACCTTAAACCATTACCATATACCTTGAAGTATATGTTTTTAAGCCCATCTGAAACTTTACATGTGATTATAGCATCCGAATTGGATAGTGATCAGGAAAGTAGGCTAGTAACAGTCCTTCAGAATAACAAGGAAGCTTTATGGGGGACCATAGCAGACATTAATGGTATAAGTCATATTGTTTGCATGCATAAGATTTATTTAGAGGAAGACACCAAACCTTCTAGGGAGATGCAACGCCGACTGAACCCTAATATGAAAGAAGTATTTCGAACCGAGGTTCTGAAGTTGTTAGATGCAGGCATTATCTACCCTATTTCAGACAGTAAGTGCGTTAGCCCCGTTCAGGTTGTTCCCAAGAAATCCGGTATTACTGTAGTCCAGAATGATAACAATGAGTTAATCCCAACCCGAATGACCATGGGTTGGCGTGTCTGTATTGACTATAGAAAATTGAACAAGGTCACTAGGAAGGACCACTTTCCCCTTCCCTTCATCGACCAAATGCTAGAAAGATTAGCTGGACGTAGCCATTTTTGCTTTTTAGATGGATTCTACGGCTATAATCAGGTTCCTATTGCCACAGAAGACCAAGAGAAAACCACTTTTACCTGTCCCTTTGGTACCTTTGCGTATAGAAGCATGCCTTTCGGGCTATGTAATTCCCCTGCGACCTTTCAGAATTGTATGTTGAGCATATTTTCTGACATGGTAAAACGGTTCTTAGAGGTCTTTATGGATGATTTTTCAGTGTTTGGTTCGTCTTTCGATGAGTGCTTGCATCATTTGTCATTAGTTTTGACTAGGTGTAAGGAAAATAATTTAGTGCTTAATTGGGAGAAATGTCATTTCATGGTTCGTTCAGGAATCGTTCTAGGGCATATCGTATCTTCGAAGGGTATAGAGGTAGATAGAGCCAAAGTTGACCTTATTAAAATTTTACCGGTCCCAAAAACTGTAAATATATTAGGTCATTCTTAGGGCATGCAGGTTTTTATCGTCGATTCATTAAGGATTTTAACTTGATTTCTAGACCTCTTTGCAATTTGCTTGCAAAAGATGCTAAGTTTGTCTTTGATGATGCTTGTTTAGAGGCTTTTGAGAAGCTTAAGACTTTACTCACTACCGACCCCATAGTCCAGGCACCCAAGTGGAACCTACCCTTTGAGATCATGTGTGATGCTTCAGATTATTCTATTAGTGTTGTGCTAGTTCAGCGAGAAAATAAGTTACTTCATGTTATTTACTATGCTAGCAAAACTCTGAATGATGCCCAGTTGAACTATACCACTAAGGAGAAGGAACTATTAGCTAGTGTGTTTGCCATAGACAAGTTTAGATCTTACCACTTAGGTTCTAAGATCGTAATCTATACTGGTCATGCTGCTTTGAAATACATTTTGTCTAAGAAGGATACCAAACCTAGATTGATTAGGTGGATCCTATTGTTACAAGAATATTCTCCAGGCATTAGGGACAAAAAGGTTACAGAAAATGTAGTAGCAGACCACTTGTCTAGGCTAGTTGTTAGTTCCCCTAGTGATTCCATTCCTATAAGGGATAGCTTTCCTGATGAACAATTATTCTCTGTTTCCCAATCACCTTGGTATGTGAATATAGTTAAATATAGTGAACTATCTTGTCACTGGTCGAATGCCCCAACATTGGGGTAAACAAGATCGTTCTAGGTTTTTAGCCGAGGTTAAGCACTTCTTTTGGGATGATCCTTATTTATTTAAGTATTGTCCAGACCAGATTATTAGGAGATGTATACTTGAGATTGACCAGTCCAGTATTATTTCCTTTTGTCATGATCATGCTTGTGGGGGTCACTTTAGTGCTAAGAAGACTGCTGCTAAGATATTGCAGTATGGATTCTATTGGCCTTCGTTATTTAAAGACTCCCATAGTTACTGTGTTACTTGTGAACGTTGCCAGAAATTAGGAACCATTTCCCGTAAGAACATGATTCCCTTGAACCCTATTTTAGTTGTTGAGGTCTTTGATGTGTGGGGTATTGACTTTATGGGTCTGTTTCCTAATTCTTTTGGTAACCTATACATCCTTTTCGCTGTAGACTATGTCTCTAAGTGGATTGAGGCGGTTGCGTGTAAAACCAATGACCATAGGGTTGTGATTGAGTTTTTGAAAAATAATATACTTACACATTTTGGTACACCGCGAGCTATAATTAGTGATGGAGGGTCGCACTTTTGTAATGGACCTTTTAAGCATTTGATGAAGAAATATGGCATTACACATAAGGTAGCTACCCCATATCATCCACAGACTAGTGGTCAGGTAGAGGTTTCCAATAGGGAGATAAAATGTATATTAGAGAAAACAGTTAATCCTAATCGGAAAGACTAGTCGTCTAGGCTCACTGATGCCTTATGGGCTTATCGTACTGCATTTAAAACCCCCATTGGAATGTCGCCTTATCGGCTTGTTTATGGAAAGGCATGTAATTTACCTGTTGAGTTAGAACATAGAGCTTATTGGGTTGTTAAGCAGCTAAATTTTTCACTTGACAAGGCAGGAGCCCATAGGAAACTCCAGCTCAATGAGTTGGACGAGATTCGTATAGATGCTTACGATAGTGCGAAGGAGTATAAGAACAAAATGAAACTTGTGCATGATAGAAATATTTTACGGAAGTCATTTTCTCCAGGTCAAAAAGTTCTTCTGTATGATACCCGCTTGCATCTTTTCCCTGGGAAGTTACTTTCTCGGTGGACGGGTCCTTTTATTGTTCGCACTGTCTTTCCTCATGGGGTTGTTGAGATCGAGACACCGGATGGTAGTAGTTCTTCAAAGGTTAACGGTCAGAGATTGAAACCATTTTTAGAGCCCTTCCTACAGGTGATGTTGAGGAGGTCCCTCTGGAGGACCCTATTTACCCTTGATTGACCATTGAGGCGATTGTATGTTGTATTTTAGTTTTTGATTTCTCTCTTCACCCAGGTTCTATCTTTCCGACTTCTCTCTTTACTGATTCCTCATGTACTTTACTTTTTGGTGTTGCTCTTTCATTAGAAACATTGAGGACAATGTTAGATTTAAGTTTGGGGGTGGGGAAGAAACTTCTTGTTAGTTTTTAGTTGCAATAAATAAACTCCAGAGCCTAGAAATTTATGTTTATTAAGGATGGCACTAACCAATCTAAGTGGATGGAAGAATTTTGGTTGTAGGATTGAGGAACCAATCTGATTAGATGGAAACATCTAAAGAGTTCCACGTTTTTCTCTTCTTAATCTATCCATGTGATTGGTCGAATCCGGTTTATGTTGTCCAGAAACTATCTGAGTAGAGCTCTGTTACTTTATATGAATTTTAGTATGCTTGAGTGCGAACTCGTGTACAACAATTGGAATATCGCATCAGGGTACTGCCTCCTGTAGTCAATAAGTATGCCAACCAAGGATATTTTTTAGTGCATTCCAAGGTTTTGCGTAGATAGCTAGGGTCTGAAGTAAAGGTTTTGTGGGTACACCTCTGGTAAACCCTCCGGAGACAACACTCCTCCACTAGGGCCACCTAGCGGTTTAACGGCTTTATCCCCGGCAACGACGCCAAAATTTGAAGCGTGTCGTATGCGTCAAAAATAATTTCACTTTCTCACTCTACTAAATATGAATGAGGTACGTGATAAGAAAGAGTTCGTATCCACAGAGAGGCGATTGTTGTTATGCAATTTTCAGATTCTTAAGTAACCAAGTAACCAAATAACCCAAGGTGTGTTTTTGTTTTTATCAAAGTAAATAAACTAAATAAAGTAAAGCAAATAGTTTGAATAATCAATAAGGAGAAGATATTGGTTAAGGGATAGTATCATTCACAAGCATGTATTTTTCATCTATGATTGGAATTGGTAATTTAATCTCTCAATTATCAAAAGTCCTAGGATATCTTGATCGCAAGAGTATCCTGTTTATTTCCTGATTTTATCACAAACAACATTAAAATATGCTATTGTGAAATCTACTTAAAAAGCAACCTAAAGTGTAAAAGCACAATTAGATTTAACTCCCTAAGAGCAATAAGTTCTATGAAATAAGACTAATCAATGCAAACAAATGTGTAAAAACACTAATTCGTTTTAACAAAGGTTATGATTCATATGCGATTAAAAAGATGTATCACTACAAGTATTAACCACAAGATGCTACTAGAAATCAGGGATAAACAACTTTTACGTATTGAAAACCCTAATATAGCTATAGAGATGAAAACAAATCCAATTGATTCCGGACTCAACCAAACTAGCATTCAAATCATATGATAATAAAAATAATGAATCACAGACGATAAAATTGATACAAAACTAATTCATAGAATCAAATAACATGCTTGAAGAAATCAACTTTTATCCCATAACCAATAATAGTATTTAGCTACACATATTCATGGAGTTCATCATCATAATATTCAAATAAAATAGATGAAACATAAAAGAAAGCAAACCCTAGAAGTAGTTCTCTGCAAAAGCTCCAAGAATAGAATAAAACGTAATCTCCAAAAGTTAGTAGAACTTTTCTTTTTGTAGCTTTTCTTCCTTCCAAAATTAGGTCCAAGTCTTCAAAGTCCATTAGTTGGAAATTCACCCGGCCCACAAGTGAGAGAAACCCGTGTAGAAAATATGTCCCAAAAGCGCTCACCGGAAAACTGGGTTTTTGTCCGGAATCCGGCGTCGGAAAGTTTCCGTCGGCCACCTGAAAAGTCAAATGGTCAACGGTCCAACTCGGAGTCAACTGCCGAGTCAAAAATGAGTCAAGACCGAATCAGATTCATAATTATCTATCTGACTTGTTTCACTGGGCTGAATGGTCTTGGCATAGCCCATTTGCACATCCTAAGCCAGTGTTGCACCATTGGTGCATTACCAATTTCAATCCCAGCCGTAATGGATGTACCTTCTTCTCAGCTGCAGAATCACTTTATTCTCTGCTAAGCCAAGCCTCTTAACAAAACTGCCCCCTTCAGTTGCATCATGTCTAGCCTTTCAATTACAGCTCTTCTGTAGCTCCATAGCATCACAAACACCAGCTATAATCTCCATTCATTTATGCATCTCAGCTAAGTCATAACTGCACTACCTGCAAGTTCATAATTCCTCCCTAGCATTCATCTAGTCCAACTTGATCCCATATAGCAACCAGCATTTTTATTTTGTTCTCGGCTATAGTCTCGCACACTTTCACCCAACGCTTGCTCTTGCTTTGAGTCTCAACTGCAACAACTTGAGCTCAATAACTTCTCAGTTCGTAACCCAATAGATTGCAACCCCAGCAGCTCAACCTCCTCTTAACCATTATTCCAGTGCACTAGAACCACTAATTCCAACACCTCTCGAACCACCTATCTCTCAGCTGCAACAACTCATCACAAGCCATTGTAACTACCAGTTCAACTTCTTCGTGCCAACAACAACGGCTCAGTTCCATTCCCATCTGTTCTTGGTATTACAGCATCAATTCCAACTCATCCATGCCTGACCAGAACCAACTCCATTACAGCATCCACTGTTTCTCTGCAACTCCATTTCAGTTCCAGCTGCATTTCAGTTGAAAGCATCCAATTAGCTTCACAATTCCTTGTAGCTGCACCCATCTCAGTCACCGCCAAAAGCACAAATCTTGCACTTCCAACACCATCACATGTGGCTTACTCCCATTGTCACAGCAACCATCCTGACCTCCTTCTCGTCAACAACTCGAACTCTACTACATCAAACCACAACTATGGCCAACTGGTAATAGCTCCATCTCTCGACTGAAATATCCAGCAACACCGTGGCATCTGTTCATTCAACCACTGCAACACATCACCAGTCTCAGTACCAAAACCTTGGCTTAACATCTGCAAACAACCAACACCCAAAACCTTGCTGCTCTTGCAGTTTCCTAAACATTCATCTAAGCAACTCTCAATGACGCCACCAGTTCTGAAACTTTTTGTTTAGCTAAAACCCATTCACATAGCATTACCACCATCAACTTCTCACCACAGTTCAACCATTCAAATCCCAAAATCAACCTCAGATTCATCTTCACCATCATCTACCAGTTGTAACATCTCCATAGAAGCACTGAGGTGCTGCTACTTCCCAACTACATCCACCCCTGCAATGCTAATTCCTGAGCTTCACTGCAACTTCACAGCTCCAACACCTAAAACCATACAGAAACACACTAACTTTCTGTTACCAAATTTTGTATTTCTTCAAAGAAAACTTGAATTCATCCCAAACCCACTTCTGATTCTTCATAACTCTTCAATTTATCATAAACCCATCTACTGATCCATCAAAAGCTTCAATCATTCTTCAAAACCCATCTTCTGAGATCTCAAAATCAATCAGAATCACTACTCCTATTCAAATCTTTTCATACCCATTCTATCTTAGGCTGCTGGAACTCAAATTCACCATTAACTTTTCAAATTCAATCTGTTCTCAATCTTGGTTTCAGTAGCAGTCATGGCTGCTTTTCTCAATTTAAGTTTTAGGCACAGAAATAAGAAGGAAATGAGTGAGAAATAATTCTCACTTTATGGTTATGAGGTGTAGGGGGTGGATAACGGTACCCCAATACTTGCTAGGGGAACACCACAGTGGATACCCTATAACAGGTAGCCATCCCTTAACAATCAGCTGGCTGTATTTAATACTCCTCCCAAAAAGAGTTGCCCTTTAACCTTGGGCTGGCTCCATATAGTGTTCTCCCATGAAAAATGACGGCTCTTCCCTTTACGCTCCAGATGGACTTTTTCTCCTTCTTTTGAACTCTTCCACCAGCAACAACCATCCTTTACTTCTCATATCCACTTCTTTCCTTCAATTCTATTCATCACTAAAGTAGTCATGCTTTTCAGACAAAATTCGCATCACTAAAGCCGACAAACTTTTCAGATAGGGATGAAGAAATAAAAGCAAATATGAGAAATAATCGCCTCCAATAACATTTTCACCTTTTGCCTTGTTTCTTCTTCTTTTGATCCAAACGACTCCAAAGTACCTAAATACTCAAAAACAAAACATAAGATACATAATTTACAAGAAAACTAGCAGACAAAGCGTAAACAATAGATAAATAATATGGTGTTTTAGAAACCTATCAATACTGCCTCTTGTAGTCAATAAGTATGCCAACCAAGGAGATTTTTTAGTGCATTCCAAGGTTCAACGTAGATAGCTAGGGTCTGGAGTAAAGGTTTTGTGGGTACACCTCTGGTAAACCCTCCGGAGACAACACTCCGCCACTAGGGCCACCTAGCGGTTTAACGGCTTGCTGCACGTGCTAAGTGTAGTCATTTTATTTTCTAGATTAGATTTGCTCGGGACTAGCAAATAATAAGTTTGGGGGTATTTGATAGACGCATTTATGTGTCTAATTTGTCCTCAATGTTTCGTATTGTTAGTACTCGTTTTTATCCTTATTATGGTGTTTTGTGTGTTTGTATGTATTTTTTTGAAATAAAGATTGTTGGAAAATTCGGCTCGAAAAGTTTCTCGGAACACCCACAGAGGACATTTGCTATTCGGACTCTCACTTTGGATAAGGGGCACCCATTGGTTATTGGCACCCCACGAATTTGGTTAAGGGGCACCTTCTTCTTTATCGGCTTGAACAAATTTGGCGGGAAAACATGCTTAAAACTGCGATATTCTCTGTGAAGATTTTGGGAGAGATTATGTCGGATTTGTTGCTTGTTTTGGACAGATACCACCCTGTAAAGACTAAACGGGGATGGTAAGTCATTTGATTTCGAAGAATTATGGCTAGAATGTGGAGTGGAAGGAAAACATGGTTTTTGCACGTACTTGAGTTATTCTCGAGATTTTTCGAGTTATTTTTGGATATCTTTTGTGCATGGCGCATGTATGGAGTGAGTTGGAGTCCTTATGAATTTATTTCGAACGAGATTGGAGGGTGTTGACAGCTGACAGAAGCATGCAGGGAGAATGAAAAGGAAACAATTCCTTTATTATGCAGAGGAGATAATGGGAGGATTATCGGCAGTTATTGCAAGAGATTTGGAGCATGTTGAGTATAAAAAGGCCTGTGAGGGCATATAGAGGGGTTACGGGGAGTTTTGGAGAGAGACAGAGAACCACAGAGCCGGAAATCAGAGTTGCAGGAAAATTCATTTCTGCTGCTGCACACCTGAAGTACACCAAGAACAGACTATCCAAGACAGTCATTCTTTTCAACAGAGAGAAGGACACAAAGGCGTGGGTCTCAGAGTTACCGCAACAGCAACAGTTTATCATTATCGTTTCCTGTAACGGTGTTTGCAACAGTTATAAACGTTGTAAACACCCGATTTTCATCATTTTCTCCCTTTTCATCATTTGTAAACCCTTTGATCAATAATAATTATTTTTGAGCGTTTTTCCAACATGATGATGAGCTAATTATTTCACAACCAAGGAAATGAGGAAGCTATTTACGCATGAATAATTGGTAACTATTTTTAATTTCTCTAATTTATAATTAATAATTCACTCAATCACTGCTTTTGCAGAGTATTTAATTGTTTGCATAAGTTTCTTCATTAGTTGTGATTCAATTAGATAGGTTATGCTTTGTATTAAGATAATCTATGCTTAGGGGATACAATTAATTTTTGAGAATTTGCCTGATTATTTGTGAGTTAAGAAAATAAGGGACTTAAAGATAATTAGAGTTTTGGGTTATTTACCATCATTCATTCATGTGTAATAGTGGAATCAGTGTCTTGGTTATTTTCTCATATCTTGAAATCAATTTTAATCTAAGTTTTCTTTACTTTTAAGTTTTATTAAATCTAAAATCCATTGATTTCACAAGTCTCACGAATCTTTTTACTACAACATTATTTATTCACATCAGGAATTAGAGCTACCGCCTGAGCAAGCCCTGTCTCAAACTTAAATTCTTGGATTCATCCGCAGAATTTCTGAAAATATTCAAATATTTTCGCAGATATTTCATTACGCAAACCATGGTTCTTCCCAGCAAAATTCCATGGTTTAGTAATAAATATTGGACGCAGGGCATCAGAGCTACAGCCTAAGCAAGCCCTGTCTCAAACTTAAATTCTTGGATTCATCCGCAGAATTTCTGAAAATATTCAAATATTTTTGCAGATATTTCATTACGCAAACCATGGTTCTTCCCAGCAGAAATCCATGGATTAGTAATAAATATTCGACGCACGGGCATCAGAGTTACCTCTGAGTAAGCCCTGTTTCAAATGGTGCAAGTGTATTCAACAATGATACATTAATAACCACCGCACGAACGAGTATTTCAAAATACGATGAGCCTATGCAAAATAGGATGAAAAATAACAAATAAATAAAAATTGACCAAGGCGTTGGGTGCATGGACCCACTGACCGGCCGACCGTGCCGTGGTCAATCCCACGCCAGTTTCATATTTTTATCATATTTTTGTTGTTTTCTCTGAGTTTATGAAAACATTTCATTTGAACGAATATCCTTTGTTTTTAGGAAACTCCTCAATTCCATGGTGCTTCCTTCGCACAGAGGAAATAATATAAAATAAGGGAAAACGTGATGGGGAGTGACCATTGACCAACCGGCCATGCCTTGGTCCCATCCTGCCCCACACATCATGGTTCCTCATTATTTTATTATTATTTCCCTAATTTCATAAAAACTCCTTAATCTCATGATATTTCCTTGGTCGCATGAAAAATAATAAAAATTAGGGAAACCCGTGTGCACGGGCCATGGCCGGTCGGCCAAACCCTAGATGGCTCACGTGTCCCGCTTTTATTAGCATATTTTTCATATTTTCATAATCCTATGAAAATTCCTTGATGTCATGATATTTCCTTTAAATTATGAAAATTCCTTCAAATCATGAAATAATGCATAAAATAGGGAAAACGCACGGGACCGGGCTCTGGCCGGCCAACCATGCTCCAAGACGGTCCCACACACCCACACGTCCCTATTTTATTTATTATTATTTTTTATGTTTCCCTCATCTCATGGAAACTCCTTGATTTCAACAAAACTCTTTAATTTTGGCAAAACTCCTTCGTTTTATCATATTTTCCTAAAATCATGAAAAATATTGCAAAAATTATGAAAAACGTATGGGATAGCTCTTTTGGATGGAAAGCCATGACTTGGCCATGACCGGTCCCACACTTCATAATTATTTCACTTTTTCATTATTTTTCTTCATCCGATGAAGTTTTGACGGTTTTATAAAAAAACCCTAATTTTGTCATATTTTCTAAAATGGTCGCTCAAACGTGCACCAAAAAATATCAAAATTCTCAAGACTGAGACATGGACGTCTCAACGATGAAAGAACGTTACCTTGACCGACCAGGGTTGGATTTTTGGATCGCAATGAGCCAGTCCCACGTGTTTTCACAATTTGACCTAATTTGCATAATTGCACTATTAGGTCCAAAACTCTCCAAATAATTTCAGAATTTGACGGAGCGATCATCATTTGATCTCGTGACCACCCAAGGCCGGTTTCATAACCCCTTGGTCAGTCCCTCACCTTTTCATAATTAATTAGGTTTTATCACCTAATGCTGAACCCAGCAGTAATTCAGTAAATGACTAAACCAGCATTTAATCATTCTTTAATTAACTCACCAACTCTTCAAAGAGGTCTTGGTTTTTGCTCACGTGAGCATATGATAATTTCATGGTTGATCCACGGTCCCATGAAGACAGTTCTCCTTCATTCCATGGTTAATTTTCAAATAAACCATCAATTGGTCATCAATTGATCAAATTAGGGTTTCTGAATCCAAGGATTATGATTCCAGATTCAAACACTAATAATTTTGCAACGATCTCATGATCAGTATTCTTATTAATTATGCTCGGTTCAACTACCGGCGCTTTAATTAATATTTTATTTTGGTCACGCTGCCAATAATTCATCAAACGAGCAACACTTGCTCAGATGAGCAATATTTACTCAAATCAAGGAATATTGGTTCAACTATCAATATTCAACAAATTATCGAGCAACACTCGCTCACCTCAACTTGAGGATTCCACCAATATCTCAGCAGACACGTTCGATTCATGAGTTGCAGAACATTTCACAAAATCATGTTTAACTCGGAAAATACGTGGACTCATTGTCCAACGAAGTCATGAAATCAACAACTTACTAAATTAACCACGAGACATAAATCGTGTCACTTGGGGGAATATCAACTAGGGGTTTGGTCTGGCGGTCTACAGCACGTGTGTTCAAACACACGATGGAATGTGAGCAAGTCGTGCAATCAGTTGAAGGAATCAGCAAAGTAGTGGGTGGAAAATTAACCAAGTCTCCGCACGATGAGTAATTGGTTTAACACGATTTCCCACTTCCCCACTCTTTGATTCCAGCAAACTGTCACACTTCATGGGATCATGGTGTTTTCATCTCCGGCATTATATAATGTCTCTGAATCCTGATTGAAATAACAAGATTCGAAGAGTTTTCAAACATTCGAACAACAATCGTCTGAACGAGCAATTTCTCACCAAAGTTCATACAGGCGCTCTTTTGTCTACACGAACTCACAGAAATTACTCTCAATCAGGCAAGATTCAATCATTCAGAGCATTTCACGCTGAATTCATAACTCACCTACAATCTCATATCATCATTGATCTCACACATTTCTCAGCTTCCCTCCTACAGATCAACCCATCCTCTCTTGTGACCGAATTTACTCTGGAACGGCCATTGTCTTGGTCTAGGCTGGAGTACTATAGATTGGTATCTCGAACTTAAAGCACCCCCTTCATAGCGGTGCATCTGTGTGAGGTCAAACATTTCGCTTGGTTCAAGGAATCTCCTCCGCACGGTCGTCCTTAATTTTGCAAAAACCAGCAAATCATTTTTTCCCATCTACAGAAGGTAACGCCAGTGAAAATGAAGCTAGGCATCAATACCTTAATTCCAATTGGGAAAACCTTCGTATGACAGATGAAGAATCATTTGATGAGTTTAATCACAAAGTGTCTGAAATTTTTAATGCATCTTTTGCATTGGGTAAGACTATTTCTGAAAAGGATATTATGATGAAAATTCTCAGATTGCTGCCATCTAGATACGATTCTAAGAAGCATGCCATCGTTGAGGGAAATAACCTTGATACACTCACCAGAAATTCTCTAGCAGGAAATTTGAAAATTTTAGATCTTGAACTAGAACAAAGAGAGAAATGTCATCTATCTAGAAACCATGTTGTTACATCTAATCGTAAGTCTCGACATCCCAGATTGATTGAAAAAAAAGGATGAGAATTGCTTTAATACGACTCTGTCTTTGTTTATACAACAACTTAAGAAATCTCTGAGGCAAAGTAAAAGAAGGTCTCAAAAGAAAAGACAGTCAATCAATAAAAAGGTCCAGAAAAACTATGTTAGTAACTCTTGTTTCAAGTGCTATAGAAGTGTTCATGATACTTCTAAATATCCAAACAAGGAAATAAATGAGTTAACTAGAGCATGGATGGCAACTCTTGACTATTGTCCTGAGGATGATATCTATGAGGTATCACTCAATATGTTTGCTGATAATTATAACTGCTATTCTAACAGTCCTGATCACTTCATGATAAACAATCTTACTTCCTCAGAAGTCCTTCAACTAGATAAGGAAGTTATGTCTGAAAGGATTGAAAATGTGGAAAGAGAACTGTCAAGGTTAAAAATGTCTTGAAATCATGATTCTCAAAACTTTTCGAAATTTTCGTTAAAAAGTTGTCAGCAAAATCCCTTTGAGTCTATGCCATTCTTATATCACTATGACAATAGGGAAAGTATAGAGAGTCACAAAAACGTAACTAACCTTGCAGATTCTACTTGTGATTATCAAGACAATATAAAAGTTTGGGGCACTAAGAAATGGAAGAAACACTCTTCTACAAAAAGTTGTTTGAAGAAAAAGAGAAAGAAATCTCGTACTAAGTCTCCTTCCTTTGTAAAAGAGATTTCCAAAAGAATGCATAGTTTCCGAAAATAAACAATCAAAGTGTTTAAATCTATGCTGAAGGAAAGAAAGAATGATGTTCATAACTCTTCTTTCTTAAAAACAAGACAAAAACAAAGAATAACTTCATCACCTCAAAAGAAGTTACCCAGTCCTAAAAGGGATTGGATCATGTACAGTTTATAATATTGTATTAAGGACTTTTTGTCTATCCCTCTTAGACGAAAAGTCAATCTTCAAGAGGGTTGCAATGAAACATTTCTGTTCTGGTTTTTAAAGTCTTCTTCCGAGAATAATCATGTTTCTGTTAGGGTTTTGGTCAAAGGTTAGTTTGGATATTTATCTTTTCAGTTTCCTTTAAATAAAGTTTTCTTCGTTAAACATTTCATCTATCTCTTCTATCATGTCCTCCTCAAGTCTTTCTAGTAAAGAAAGTGATGTTTGGACTATTCTTGTAGGTACCGAATATCGCAGGATATTAGCTTACGAACATCGTAATGAATATAAGAGGAAAGAGTTATAAAACAGTGCGATGATAGAAGAAGCACGGGGAAGTATGAAAGATTTGCGAAGATAAAATAATCTCACGAAGATGTGTTGCGATACTTCGCAACACATGTACAATTGTACAAATTTTACTATAAATAGGAGTTCAAATGTAAAATTCAGGGGGTTCTTTTAATGAGTGTTAGAAAATATCTTAGGAAAGAGAATAGAGAAAGTTGTAACTATTCTAGTTCCATTTAGATACTTCCATGTAATCAATTGAGAGAATTAATAAGAAAAGGGTCATTCATCATCAAGAACTTCTTGAGTTTTACTAATTCTACTGAGGGTGTAGTTATAGGTTATTCTGCAACTACATAATTGGCGCTAGAAACAGGGGCCTGAATAATTCCTGCATCAGATAAATGGCAAGAAGAAAAAATATATCAGAACCATTAACTGCAGTAAGAAGAAGTGTAAGACTCGCAGGAGGAGAAGCAAATATGACAGGAGAACCTAGTAGGAGAGGGAGTAATCGAAGAAATCAAGCTCAACAAACAATAGATCATGATCAAGTGAGTATACACACTTGGAGAACTGATACACCAGCAGAAGAATATAGAGAACCACAAATCAGAGAAAATGGGAGACTGATGGGAGGAATAATTCTTGAAAGAGAAAGGGAGGTATTAGAAACATTGAGACAAGGAATTCAAGAAGAACGAAGGTTTGAAGCTGAAGAACGTGCTAATCTAACAAGACAAAATCAAGAATTGAGGAGGGAAAATGAGATGTTACAGAGGAGGAAATCTCAAAGTGTTGCAAGATCAAATGTTAGACCAGAGAGAGAAGGAAAAAATTCACCAACAATCAATAATGAAAGTACTATGCAAGGACAAGCACAGAATCAAGTTGAAAGAAATCAAGAGAATCGCTTCATTTTGGTACCAAACCACGAACAAAACATGGAGAATTTACGAACCATGCCAAATCCTAGAGAAAACAATCAGAATGGTGAAGAAAATCGAGGGGAAGAGTTAGCTGAGGGACAACAAGCAGTACATCAAAACAATTACGAAAATGGAGTAAGAAGACGTGAAGAGGCTCGTAACAATCAAAATACTGAGTATGAAAGAATTCATAGAAGAATTGGGAATCAACGAACAGAAATAGCGAGGAATGAACCAAACTTTCGAACCAAAATACAGGCAAATCAAGAAGAAATAAATCAGAGAAGGAGGAGAAATGAAGAAGAAGAAATTCTTGATATTCTCATGAGAAGGATGAGAAGAATAGAAAGGGAAGAACAAGAATTTCAAGATGCTCTGCAACAAAACAATTGTGATAATTTAGAAAGAAGATATTTGCAAAATTGTGCAAATGAAAACATTAATGAAGAATATGATAGAATGCGAAGGATCGCAAGAGAAGAGACGCAAGAACGTAGAAGAAGAGAGGTTGTGTTGAAGAGGCCAATGGATGAGAATTCTGAGGCAAATGCACGGATTTTTCGAGAATTAGCGGAAATGAGAGGGATGATAAACAATAGAAGAGGAGGAGATAGAAGGAAATTAGATGAAGCAATAGAAGAAGCTGTGAGGACTCCATTTGCTAGAGAAGTACAATTGGGAGGGATCCCACCAAAATGCAATCTGCCTACACTTACCAGTATCTTTGACGGGACTTCATGTGCTATTCAGAACATTAAAGCGTATATAAGATGCATGTTACAATGGGAGAATCGCGATGCTGTATTATGCAAGTACTTCGCATCAAGCTTAACAGGAGAAGCTCTAAAGTGGTTCGAAGGACTTCCTAAGAACATTATTACATCATTTAATCATTTACAAGCAACTTTCCTTGGAGCATCCATCACAAATCATTCCTCACGGCTTGGTATTGAAGATGTGTTTGGTTTAAAACAAAGAATTGGTGAAAGTCTGAAGAATTTGGTAAGAAGATGGAAGACTATGTGCAGTGATATGGCAGGGCGCGTGGATGAGAGATATTTGATTCTGTCTTTCATAAATGCGATGTTCGCAAATGAAAAACTGTATGTTCAAATCTTCATAAGAAAGAATTCCATAATGATGACAGAGTTGCGAGAATTGCAAGAGGAGTACATTACATTAGAGGAAAAACAAAACAATATGGAGTCATATCCAGTAGCAAACACTAACAATCAAGATATAGGAGCAAATTTACTTCCTAAAATAATAAATGTTGTAGCAGGTACTTCGCAAACATCCTCGCAAACTTCTTCGCAAATTTCAAAAGAGAAGAAAATCAATAATAACCAACCAAAAATGGTAGCAATGGGTAGCAAAGATCAAGAAGAGTATGATAGAGAGAGGAATTTCTATAATCGAGGAGGAAATAACCAGATCCCAAGATTAGATCAACAGCAAGAAAATTATGGGGGACAAAGGCAAAATTATTTTGGACAAGGGAATCAGAGACAAAATTATAACAATGGTCAAGGAGGTCAATGAATGATAAGAGAAGAAATAAAATTGCCACCTTTGAATACAAGTGTAGAGAAGATATGGCAGACAATTATTCTGATAGAAAATATACCAACTCCATGGAATATGGGGAAGGAACCACCAATGGGTCCAAGAAGTCATGAATTTTGTTCATATCATCATTTTCATGGAGATTCTACAAATAACTGCAATAATATCAAGAGGATTATCTTGCGAATGATTGATCAAGGAAAACTGGATCACTTTTTACTTAAGCAAACATAGTCACAACAATTACCACAGGCTCCAGTCATAACTCGCAGGGAGAACACAGTACAAGAAAAAGGAAAAGAAACCCTACATATAGAAGTAGGATCAAAAGCAAGGAATGTTTTCTGTAATTCTATTGTTCACTCATATAAAACCATATAGGATTTTCATGATAATGTGTTAAGCAGGGTATATGCGAGGGATGGCGAAGGAAAGGAAATAATGAACATCGCAAAAATTTCGCGACTTGAAGATTGGCAGAAGCGTGAAATTTCTTTTGAAGCTACTGAAATTCCAGAAGGTTGTGAAGTACATGATAACCCATTGGTAGTAAGGTTAGCAATTTGCATGAATATGGAAGAAAGTGAAGATGATATGGAGGAAGAATCAATTGGTCTTAATAGAATTTTGATTGATACGGGAAGAAGTTGTCAATATCCTCTTCTATTCTGCTTACAAAACTATGGGGGGAAAAGACGCAGATCTAATACCTTCTACCTACAGGATTTATGGTTTTAATGGAACTGCTAATAAACCTAAAGGAGAAGTAAGCATGCGAATTCCTTTAAGTGGAATGCGAACTGAAATTCTATTTTGCGTTGTTGATGTCGAATCACCGTATAATGCTTTGATAGGAAGACCCTGGCTACATAGAATTCTAGGCGTAGCTTCCACTCTACATCAATGCATAAAATTTCCTCATATGAAGGGTGTGGGAGTTATCAAGGGTGATTGGGATGAAGGGAAGAAATGTTACGATACAAAGGTAGAAGTTTGCGAAGGAAAAACTACTGAAAAAGAAAGTTGGAGAAAAAGAGAAAAGGCTGTGAAAAGAAGTGAAAATTTAATGGCAGAGGATTAAGGCATGAAAGAATAAAATTACAATGTTAATCATACAGAAAATTTATGATGATAACAAATGGTTGTGATTTGCGAAGAAAGAAAAAAGAAGGTAATGAAACAAGAAGGTGATCAATATGTTTGCTCGTAAAGTGAAATAAGATATACGTTGAGAAACAAGAAATTGAAATGAGTTTTGCGGCTGATGGATCCAAAAGGGAGAGACATGGGTTTGAGACTTGGAATAGACTGTATTTGAAAAGGTATTATCCATAAAACTCATGATAAATTTTACGAATATTGTTTGCTCGCAGGAAATTTGCAAAAGTTGCGAATTTCAAAATTTTAATTGCGATTAACTTTCATTAAAGAAAGACGCACACATTAGTTTGCGAATAAAAGACCGCAATCTGCGATCAGCTTTCAAAAAAGAAAGAAAGCCGCAGAAATATTACACAGGCAAACCTTTGTGGCGTACAACCTAGTTCGCGAAGCAACATTTCGTAAGAGGCAAAGTCCTAAAGTACGTCATTTAAGGGGGTACCTATAAGCATGGCTCAGGGACACCGGAACACCACAAAGGAACCTGAGTACATGGAACTTTACGGGGTACAACCCAATAACGGGGTACCTTTCGGGTTAGACACCTTGGATTCTCACCTAATCTTGCGACATTACGCAATATTATGCGATGTAACATGATTTAGGTTGAGCGACTAAGGCATACTGTCTTTCCCAAGAAGTGCAGAAAACGATCAAGGCGTCGAGGTACACGGTTAAGTCAAGAGTGCCGGATGGGTTTGAAGCACATCTTCCATTTTTGACAAGTCTTGGCAAATGATGCACTTGGCCCAAAGATACCCCATAGGGTGCAACCTCGTAACTATAAGCCCTATAGGCAAAAAGGATAAGAGGTTGCAATCAAAATCTGGTTGTTGGCAGAACCGGATGGGAAGAGCTAACCTTGTATGGTCGATGTACGCTTCCTTAAAGGGGCAACCAAGGGGAAGATAAAGGGCAGCACCCTCCATTAGGGAGCTGATACGTGCTATAAGACGCAAATGTCACGAGACTTTTTGTTTGCGAAAACATAAAGGCTTGTCATATTTGTGCAACAACTGAATTTCTGCGAGCATTCTAAAAAAAAAAAAAATATACAGAAAAAGAGAACTCGCAGAACATAACAAAAAAGTTAAGATGAGATCAATGGGTTATTACATGAAAGTGTAAAAACGTCCTGCGATTTCATCGCAAGACGATAATGTCACGAGGTTGTATATTCGCAAGAATGTTCAGACTTGTCATATTATCGCAAATACAAAAATATTATCACAAAAGAGGTGGCAAAATAAGACCTTTACTTAGGAAGGCATGATAAGTCCACAACAATTAATGAAATTTATTCCATCAATATCATTGAAGAATTTTTACAAGAATATATATCATGAAGTTCTGATACAGAAGGCAGTTCCGTCAATATCATTGAAGAATTTTTACAAGAATATATATCATGAAGTCCTAACAAAGAAGGTAATCCCATCAATATTATTGAAGAACTTTTACAAGAATATATATATCACGAAGATATAACAAGAGATGCGATTTTACTCGTAATCAAAAACAGATGGTTAGTATTCATTAAATTTTACGAGGATTACATACTTCTTATATTTCTTCATACATTGAATATTTCTCCACAACTTGAATACTTCTTCAACGGATATTTCATATTTAGTAAATTTTGCGAAGGTTAAATACTTGTTATACTTCTTCATACATTGAATAATTCTTCACGAATTGAATAATTCTTGTACTTCTTCATACATTGGATAATTCTTCACGGATTGAATACTTCTAATACTTCTTCAAAGATATTTTATACTTCTTATACTTCTTAAGGATATTTCATAAGAATCTATTCTTATATTTCATGTAGTTGCAGAATAATCTACAACTACACCCTCAATAGAATTAGTAAAAACTCAAGAAGTTCTTGATGGTGAATGATAATTTTCTTATTAATTCTCTTAATTGATTACATAGAATTATCAAAATGGAACTAGAATAGTTACAACTTTTTCTATTCTCTTTCCTAAGATAATTTCTTACACTCATTAAAAGAACCTCCCGAATTTTACATTTGAACTCCTATTTATAGTAAAACTTATGCAGCTGTATATGAATTGCGAAGTATCGCAATTCATCCTCGCAAAATTATTTCATCCTCGCAAAACTTCATATTTCCCCGCATTACTTCTATCATCGTATCATTTTATAACTCTTTCCTCCTTTATTTATTACGATACTCGTGAACTATTATCTTGCGATATTCAGTACCTACATCTTGCCTCTTCTCATGTCAATTCTACGAAGAAGAAATGATCGTGAGAACATAACCGTTACTTAGTCTTTTAGAATTTGGACACGTCTTTTGTAACCGTCCTTTTCTATTTATTCTTATATAACTCCTTTATATTCTCTTCCTTTTATTCTTCTTACTTCTGCAATTTTATCTTCTGTTCATACTCTCCATTACTGTTTTCTCTGTAATTTTTTCTTCTATTATATCTTCATGAGTTCTCCAAGGTAATTTCCTTCTATCTCCGCACATTTCATTTGTTCTCCTCTTTAATTTCTGTATAATTTGTTATCTGATTTTGGTTTATTTCAGCAAAATAACTCCTCAGATGAAACCTCAACTAAAAAATTCAATCCCTAATCCACGAAGAAGAAAATCTGAGAATCAAAAGGTAGTTAAAATACTTTGCCTTCTTTCCTGAACAATATATTGTTGCCTCTGTTTTTAATCTACATTTTGATTCGCAGGTTGGCGAAAAACCCAACCCTGGTAAGAGATCTCGAGTAACTAAACCCACACCATTAATTTTGATTGATGATTTCCTTCCTGAAGTTGATAAGGAATTTTCCTATCCTCCTCGTGAAAATGCTTCTTCACACTCCTGCCTCTACTCCATTACCTACCTTTCAATCTCCCATCAGTGTCAATTTATCAACACTTCTTCAAGATCAACCCTCGCAAAATATTTCTTCAACTTCTTCTCTTGAAAAACAACCCTCGCAAAATATTTCTTCAACTTCTTCTCTTGAAAAACCTATCTTGTCCCCAAATCCTTTGAGTGCTATTTCTCCAAACAATTTGCAGCTTGCTCTTATTCCTTCAAATTCTTCTCCTCTTCCTCAGGAAATTCGAGATGGAATTTATTCAACTTTCCGAATGTTATCTGAGGTTTTGACCAATACTGCGAAGTATACTAATGTTCGTTCGCAATATGAGTTTTGCGAAGTGCTAAATAATTTCGTCAATCCAGACATTTCTTCTTCACGTCAATCCTTGGAAAAATAAATTGAATTGCTTCGCCAATCTTTGAAATCTTCTCAAGAAGAATGCGAGGATCTCCGTAAAGAAAATTATCATCTTCAAAATGATTCTCTCGACTGTGCGATTCTTCGCAAAAGAAATGATGAATTGAAAGGTATGATTACTATCTTCATATTTTCCCTTTTATTTACTTATATTCTTCATATGCTTGAAACATCCATTAAAACCCATTCCCCTTTATAGAATCCATCCAGAAATGTAGAAGATTGGTACTTCACCATGAATCAGATGCAACAGAATATCGAACCAAGCATTAAAGCCTCTCAAACCAATTCTCCCATTTATCTAATCTTTACTTGTGTGCTCTTGACAACTCTGACGCTCTTTTTCAAGAGAATACTCAACTAATATATGATCGAAAATTTCTGAATGATGACATATCTCAACTTTTTTTCTTCCTTAACTAAAGCTAATTTGAGAATAGAAACCTTATTAGAAGAGAACAAAACCTTATCAGAAGAGAAATGTTCGTTTTTTTGAATACAATGATTGTTTCTTCGCAAGAATTAAAAACTCTTCAGAATAAATGTTGCGATCAAGAAAATCTTCTTTCTTTGTTGAAAGGTGAACTTGAGGAATTAAAGAAGTCTTCAGATCTTTGAAAGAAATTCTTTTGTTATTGAGAAGAATTCCCTTATTAATAAGAATATAGTCTTGAGTACTAAGAAGAATCAACTTGAAGAAGATTATTCGTCATTAAAAAGTCTTAATGCCAAACTTGCGAAGGATAAAAATTTTCTTCTTTCTAAAGATCAAAAGCTTCAATCTCGACTTAAAGGATTAGTTGGTGATGGTTTTGATAATGCGATGAATCAGATGAAGAACTGTTGTCTATCTTTAGCTCAATCTCTTACTTCGCAAAGAGAAGGTAGTCATTAAAATTTCGTTATATCTTTAAATTTCGTTATACTCGCAAATTTTATCCTTTGAATTTTGTTTTATTCGCAGAATCTGAGAACAACCTTCGTAATGCGAAAGCTGGATTAGAAGCCTCCTGTTCCGAGCTTCGTAAGAAAAATGCTTTGCTTTCTACCCGCTTAATCAACTCTCGTGACCGTGCTACTCGGAGATTCAACTATCTTTCTTATTCCAAAGATATCGAAGATACCAACCATCAAAAAGCTATACTTCGTGAAAGTCATCTGAAAGCTCAAGTCTTTACGAATAACATTCTCTTATCAAGAGCCTTGCCTCCTCTGAAAATATCTGACGATGAAGTTACTCGTGAGCCTGATAGTGATTTCGATTATGAGAGTGATGATGAAGATCTTGATGACGAGAAAGAATCTATTCCTCAAGGAGATGTTCCTGTTGCATATTCTTCAAAGGATGATATCTCGCAAAAGTCGAAAGCTTCTAATGACCCTATCCATATAACCACACTTATTTAAACTCAAATAACTCCATCTCCATATAACCACCCACTCCAAATCAAATCACACCTTCTACACTAATAATCTCCACTAAAACTCCTACAAACTCAATGCAATGTACTCAAAGGATAAACCCAACTTTACTTTGGAAGAAGACTTATCTCTTTGCAAAAATTTGTACTATGCTATCCAAAGAGAGGACATGAACGAAGGAAAGTTGGTTTATCAAGTCAATCGTATTGGAGTAATATTTTTGAGAATTTTTGTAGTGAAATATGTAACACTAACAACCACGATGGGGTTGAATTGTATCTTCGATTTTCAGACATACCCAAAAATGTTGAAGAATATATGGCTTTATGTCGTATGTGTGACCAACATCGACTTAGAGGTGAGACTGATAGAGAAGTCGCGGATCAAGCTAAAAAGGAATAGAGAAAATGGAAAGGTTATGATTTCAACTTGGAAGCTCAATTCACCATCATCAAAGACTTCTTAATACATCGAAAGGGTGTTATTAAAACCAACTTTGTAACGGGGATCTATTAAGTATGTAATGGGTTTTATTGTGGTCTAATTAATTAAAGTATTACTAATTTTCAATCGTAGTATGTATTCATGTTGAAAATCAAAATTTCTCAGCTTACAGATTCAATTACGGACGGGAAATATAAGAATTCCCAGACGTAAAACAGACTCAGAGATTCTCGTTGAATAATGGCTAGAAGTTCTTAACTTCCCATCCGTTATTTGTGTTTACTTACTGAATTCATCATATCCAAACCGTAATTTCTTAATTACTGCTGGTCGACAAAATTTCTGTCGTCAATGTAATCAAATTCCATATTTTTTCAGATTTTTGACGGATTTGAATTGATGAAATTGATGTTGGGAGTTGATTATAAGGTTATATTGAGTTTTGTGATGAATGGTTTCATTATTTTTCTTCAAAAAAATTTCACCAAAATCACCATTTATCCTTCTTCCAAACTCAAAAAAATAAAATTTGATTAAGGTTTTGATTAGTCTAATCGATTCACTGAGACTGATTAGTTAGATTAATCAAGTTAATTAGCACTAATCAAATTAAGGGTAGATTAGACATTACAAAAATTGATGGATAAGGGGTCCTATGGGTTGTTATTTCATGACCCCATTTAGCCCCCAAAAACCCATCCGTTTGTAGCCCCAAAAATAGGATTCCTCTTTAAACCTTTCCATGTTTTTCTCTCTCTCAAATTCTTTCCGCCTTCTCTCTCAATTAACCTCTCCTAACTAACTTGTCCACGTATTACCTCTATTGTTCATCAAAATCTATAAGATTAGGTCTTTAATCTATCAGACCATATATATATATACAATAAGATTATGCCTTTAATTTGCTACTCCAGTTAAGACTAAATTTAAACGAGAAGCTAATTAAGTGTCTAAAGGAACAAGGCTTAATTTATAAAGTATATATTATTAAGGGTTTGTTTACAAAGAAGGCGTGATGCACTGCAACTTGCAAAGAAGAAGTTGTATTTTGACTCGGTTTAGCCTTTACATAAGGAAAAAACATTATTTTTCGACATGTTTTTTTTTTTAAGTATTTGTATGGTTATTGATTATAAATCAGTGATGATTATGATTTTCATAAATCATGGAAGGTGATAAGTGGAGTTTTTACGTTGGATAAGTGGAGCTTTTATCAATTTGTTAAAATTAGAACATCACCAATCTCAAGGGTGAAAACTAGAGTTTTCATCACGGCAATTTCACCAATTTTGGTGATAATTGGAGTTATTTTTCTAACCGATTTAGAAAACTGTAATTCTCACCAGTTTCTTAAGGTGATAATTAGAGTTATATTAGGAGTAATAATTGGAGTTATGAGGTGATATTAGCGTGATAATTCGAGTTTTTCTAAGACAATAATTTAGAAGCGGTTTCAAATAATATTTTCACATTTAAAATTTTGATTTGACTAAAAATGAAAAATAGGAAAGTAGAATTTATGGGGTTATTTTCGGATTATCCTATCATATAAATTATACGCTTTTTGAAAAAGATACAAACGCTTTTTAAGCCAAAAAAAAATACTTTGAATTAGTTCCCATTAATCTAGGTTAGAGCATTAATTTAGGGATTGTTTTAATTTTTCTTACTTTAATTTTTCAAAGCTATTATTTTTTATTATTATTTAAATCTATATTATTCACCTAATTTAGATAAAGGTACATGTAATCTACTAATACTATTAATCATTATGGGCTCCATATATTTACCATGGGTTCTTCACATATATGAAAAATGTAAAATGGGCTAGAAATAATTTCCCCCATTTAATTCCATCTCATGTAAACGAGTCTTCTTCCAACTAAAAACATGATTGTTTTCCTATTCTTTTTTAAGGCTCAAATCAATGAAGCGATCGGGCATCATCATCTATATCTCATGATTTTTTTTAGAATGTCATGATCTATCCTTCTTCTCTTAACCATATCTCTCTACGAAGTATATTGTTTTAATTTATTCAAGATGATGAATTAATTCATTATGATATGAGATTAGATTGTTAGTTTCACTAATATAGGTAAAATAGAAAACGTTATATGAATGAATCTAAATAAGGGCTGATCACTTTTCTTTTTCTTTGAACGTATGGATTAATGGAATATAACTAATCATTTTCTAGGTTATAGATCTGGGATTTTGAAGCATTGAAAATTATGAAAGTACTAGATGTCAGTTGTTATTAATGTTGTTTTGAACTATTTTATGGAGGATCAGTTAAGGTTTTCCCCTAAATCAATAACATTCAGAACTAAAGTTTTCTTATGAAGATCAGGGTAGTTGTTTGGGTATTGAATATAAAAATCAAATTAATTGTTGATAATTTTTTAGATACATGTCAATGGAACCCTAAAATTCCGACATCAAATTGATTAGCGGGTTAACGGGTTAACCAGCGGGTTCTGGGTCAACCCATTTATGGACAGAGTTATATAATCCAGTCCTAACCGGGACCGTTTATTGACGGGTTAGACAGACGGGTTTACAAGGTCAGGGTTAGGTTAACCATCTGGGTTTTATCCCTAATTCTGTATCTACTCCCGTAGCTTCTTGTATGTCATTATGCCACATTTGAAGTTCGAATCGACACTTTAGCTTCATTTATCGATTTCGATGATGTATCCTCGCTAAGTTTGAAGTCCGAACCCTCCGTGAGCTTCTTGGTTCATAGTTTGTATGACGATATACCATGATTTGAAGTTTGAATCGACACTGAGCTTCATTGATTCATAGTTTTTATGATGGTATACTATATTTGAAGTTCGAATCGACACTGAGCATATTTATCGATTTCGATGATGTATCTGCTAAGTTTGAAGTCGAACTTTCATGAGCCTTCTTCGTTCATAGTTTGTATGATGGTATACAACATTTGAAGTTCAATCACACTGATTTTTTCATATTTATCCATTTGATGATGTATCCTGCTAAGTTTGAGGTTGACCCCTCCGGGAGTTTCTTGGTTCAAGTTTGCGATGACATTATACCCATTTGAAGTTCAAACGACGCTTCCAGCTTCATTGGTTCGCTAGTTTGTATGACGGATACCACATTTGAAGTTCTAATGGAAATTAATCGAGCTTCATGTTGTCGATTTCGATGATGTATCCTGCTAAGTTTGAATTCAGAACCTCCCGGAGCTTCTCGTTTACGCTTTGTATGTTGCGATACCTAACATTTGAAATTCAATCAACACTTAAGTTCCCATATTTATCGATTTCAATGATGTAACTGTTAAGTTTAAGTCTAAACCCCTCTGCTTTTCATTTGCTCATAGTTTTTGTGTCATACTCACGCTTTAAGTTCAATCGCACTGAGCTTCATTTACTTCCATTTTGATGATGTATCATGCCAAGCTCTGAAGTCAGAGCTTCTTGGTTCATAGTTTGTAATGCTTCACATGCCCACGCTTTTAGTTCATGACCTGTATGACTAGTCAAAATGACTTCATGAATTATGTGACTAGTCGAAATTCAAACCCGAAGCACAAAGAGAAAGCACAAAAGCACAAAGAAACACACCAATTATCAAATTCGTTTCTTATTTTTCATCTTCATTCCCATATATTTTTCATAATTTTTTTATAACCAAAGATCCATAATAATATCTTAAGTTTATTTATATATTTTTTAGATTTTTTTCATATCAAAAGTCGATAATAAAACCGAATACACGAGTTTGTACTAGCACAAAGAGAAACACTAGATTCTCATTTCGTATGAACATTTTAAAACGAATCCACACTGTCATGAAGTTTTGCAATCCGTATGACATTCCTTGACCTTCCTTATCTACCGTCCAAATCTAGGTATTCATCTTATCTACCCTAAAGCAAAGAGATAAAGCACCACTCGTTCTCCTCCTCTCAAACCCTAAGTCAACCTCACACTCTCCGCCTTCTTTATCTATCCCATCTCCATTTCCTCTTCTCCTATATCTTTTATTAAACTAGATCCCATGTTCCAGTAAGAACTCAACCACCTTCATGTTTCTCTTTCAACCAAATTCACTCAATAATTAAATCACCTTTTTTAACCTCTTTAAACTGCCTCTAATAAGAAAGTATCATTCGCTTTTTCAGATCGTCAATCGAGATTCTTTTTATTTTTGTTAAATTCTTCAAACTTGTAATCGATTTTTAACTCCAAATTTGATGATTTATAGAGTTTGGAATTTTAAGTGAAGCTAAGATCGTTTTTTTTCCTTCAAAGCCTAGGATTTGTTTAAAAATGTTGAAACTTTTGACTAATCTCAAGTCTAATGATTTTTTGAAGAGTTGAGATTTCTTGTTATTCAATCGATTTTTTGTTATATTTAGGATTTATTGATTTTTCTATTGAGTTTTGAATGGAAATTACAAGTACGACAAAGTGAGGTCATAAAATGGAAATTAGGGGTTCAAACATACCTTTGAGGATGATTTCTTTATCATATAGATTAAAGATCAAATCTTTTGTTATGTGATTACATTATTGAATTGTGATGATAATACAAGGGCTAAGATTGTGATTTATTTTCATTTTCATTGTATTTAGTCAATTCTCTTTATATGAAATTAATATTCAAATCTAAGGTTTTAGGAAGATTTTGTATTTAAACGCATGGTATTTCTAATAAACCTTCTCAGATGGTGATTACATTTCATCCACATACATATTGTTCGATATTATTTTTATTTTATTTTTATCTTTGTGTTAGTAATCTTTCCTATCAAATCCAAGGTTTTATAAGTATGGAATTTGTTTGATTTTTGGATATCTTGAATTACATAACCCTTACTAAGGAAATTTGATTCTTTTTTTTTCTCAATTGAAGTTTGTAAAATTCCCAATATATATGGTTTGTGCGGGTTGGACATGGTTTGCATTTGTAATATGAAGAGTGGTCTAATAGAGATGCATGATGACCATTCTTCTACTAGTGAGTGTAATTGATAATTTCTCATTCATAAAATTTGTCATCGAGAGTAATTTTTATGGTATATTTATGAGTGTAATTCAAGGCGGCTCCAGCATTTCTCGCTTTACTCAAAAACTTATCTCGTGCTCCAAATGAGAAAATATGTCCGAATAGAGAAGAAGAGATCAAGTGTCCTAATGAGAAAAAGGACAGTCATTCTTCTCTTGGTTAGTGTATAGTAATTTTTTTGATCATAAATTGTCAATGAGAGTAATTTTATGGTATAATATGAGGATAAATTTTTAAGTCTTGAAATTTGATGCTTTGTCAAGCCCACTTATTTTCTCACTAAAGCAAAACCGTCACTTTACATGGTATTTTTAAGTAGTCTCTCTACTTATATGCGAGTTTACTTTCGAGGTGTTTAATTAATTTTCTATAAACTCCACAATAATGTTATACCACCTAATATAAATAATCACTGTAGCTAAGGAAATTCAAAAAGAGGCTCATATTTTGCAAATGCTACTGCGAAGAAATCTTTATAACTGAAAGGAGCAATCAAAGACTCCCGGACATTTACGCTGCTCAAAAACTTATCTCAGGATCCAAATGAGAAGGCCTCTGATTGAATGAAGAAAGCGATCAAAGTGTTGATTTTATATCGTTTTCTCAACGTGAGTCTATCTTGTTGTTTATGGGTAAAAATAGTTCTTAGATTTTGTAAATTCGGTAGGTAGTGAGAAACTGGTTTAAACCTTAAACAAATGTGATACGTGAGCACTTTATATTCGAAGATCAACCAAAGTCCCAAAACCAAGAAATTCGTTCCCGGACTTGCATTCGGTCGCAAAGTGGGGGAGAAGGGTTGATTTGGGGGAAAGAAGAAAGGTGTTGAGACCGAGAATAGTGCCTGGAAGAGTAGTGACTTGACTTGACGAAAGTGAAAGTATCTCGGGAAACTTGCAAGAGATGAAAGCTTTTTGGAGAGCTCGCAGTTGCTTTTCACGAGAGTGTTGTGTTTTTCTCTGACCGAGACTTGTTCTATCGGTATAAATAGTAAGACATTTATACAAATTAGATGAAACATACACGGCCTCATGAAGGAAGAGATTAAAGGGTGAAATAATGGGAGGAGGTAAACCGCATGGTGTTTATGGGTGAAAACGTCTTCGCCATTATTTCCTCATTATTTATGACGATTTATTCTATTCACGCTTTCTTAAAGTGGAGCATATTTACGTATGCATACTATGACCGCCAAACCAAGACCCTGGAAAGCATCAGGTTGTGTTGATGTCTGGTATTGGTTGCACCTTGAGGATGTCTACCAGGATGCAAGTGGCGCGTGTGGCATGTGCATGCTTTTGTTGAGTTTCACACCTTGAGTGCAAGTGGCAATGCCCGAGCTGCTAGTGCGCGCGTGGTATGCGCTTAATGCCTTGGTGGTAGGTTTAATGCTGGAGTACAAGTGGACATTCCAAGCCGATGGCACGTGTGGCATATGCGGAATTCCTTGGTGGTAGGTTGCACGTTGAGTACAAGTGGAAATGCCAAAGCTACCAGAGGCGCGTGTGTCATGAACCAATGGAATGTACGGAATGCCTTGTTGGTAGGTTGCACGACTTGCAAATTAGGCTACCAGCGAGGGTTTTAGCAAGTGCCAATGGCATGTACGGACAAGTTGTCCTAGGTTGTACGGCCAAGTTGTCCTAGG
Source organism: Papaver bracteatum (assembly GCA_023529315.1). Taxonomy (NCBI): domain Eukaryota; kingdom Viridiplantae; phylum Streptophyta; class Magnoliopsida; order Ranunculales; family Papaveraceae; genus Papaver; species Papaver bracteatum. Next base: position 289,559 of record JAJJWX010004162.1, read on the forward strand.
TTGTACGGCTTGCAAGTTAGGCTACCAACGTGCGTGTTTGGCATGTTCCAATGGCACACACGACCATTAGGTCCACGACTAGGTAATGAAAGCTACCAGTAAGCGCGCTGGCATGTGCCAATGGCACGCTCGGCCATTAGGGCCATGGATTCATAAGAAAAGCTGCGGTGAGTGCGTTGGCATGTGCCAATGGCACGCTCGGCCATTAGGGCCATGACTAGGTAATGAAAGATACCAATGAGCGTGTTGGCATGTGCCGATGGCACGCTCGTCCATTAGGGCCACGACTTGGTAAGAAAAACTTCCAGTGAGCGTGTTGGCATGTGCCAATGGCACGCTCGGCCATTAGGGCCACGCCTTGGAAAGAAAATCTTCCGATGAGCGTGTTGGAATGTTCCAATGGCACGCTCGGCCATTGGGGACACGACTTGGTAAGAAAGATGCGATGAGTGTTTTGGCATGTGCCAATGGCATGCGTGGCCAATTTAGCATTGGTTGCACGGTTAGGGCCAAGGTAAGAGTGTTTGGCTTGGCATGGTGTGACTAGCATAGCTAGGTCCAAGGCAAAGTGTGTTTGGAATGTCGCAGCTATCTTGGGCTAGGTGTGGTGACATGATTTGCCATTGGCACAAAGGTGCGGCTAGCATGGTTGGCATGCTTTGGCGCGTTTGGTGTGGCTGGCATAGCTAGGGCTAAGGCAGAGTGTGTTTGGCATGGCGCGGCTATCTTGGGCTAGGTGTGGCTGGCATGATTTTCCATTGGCACAGAGGTGCGTCTATCATGGTTGGCATGCTTTGGCGCGTTTGGTGTGGCTGGCATGATTTTCCATTGGCACAAAGGTGCGGCTAGCATGGTTGGCATGCTTTGGCGCGTTTGGTGTGGCTGGCATGATTTTCCATTGGCATAAAGGTGCGGCTAGCATGGTTTGCATGCTTTGGTGCATTTGGTGTGGCTGGCATGATTTTCCATTGGCACAAAGGTGCGGCTAGCATGGTTGGCATGCTTTGGCGCGGTTGGTGTGACTAGCATAGCTAGGGCCAAGGCAGAGTGCGTTTGGCATGGCGCGGATATCTTGGGCTAGGTGTGGCTGACATGATTTTCCATTGGCACAGATATGCGGCTAGCATGGTTGGCATGCTTTGGCGCGGTTGGTGTGACTAGCATATCTAGGGCCAAGGCAGAGTGTGTTTGGAATGGCACGGCTAGATTGGGCTAGGTGTGGCTGGCAAGACTTGTTATTGGCACGGAGGGGAATTAGGGTTTTGCTCGTTGTAACCCTAATTTGAAAAAAAATACCCCCCATTAATTACTGACTACATGCACTAAATGTTCTAATAAACGTGTCACCGGTGACATTAGGTTATTCGGTTTTTACAATTTTACTCTTTGTCTAAAACCCACCATCAACATTAAGTCCCCTGATTAGCTCGGAACATGAGCTTTGTTGCGAGGTAAGCATAAGATGGTGAAAAACTATCAGCAGTGAATCGTAAAGAGAATTGAGGAAGCTTGTCTGATATTTTTTATTGATAGGATTTGGAATCGTTGCCTCTGGCAGTTTTGCACAAATCGGGAGGCTAGACCAATTAGGAAGTAAGCATCATTGAGAGACAGGAAACTAGGCGGCATTGAGAAGTTAACGCGGTTTGGGAAACTAAGCGTGCTAGATGGTGGGACCGGCGCAAGGCGAGGAAGCTGAGCGTGCTAGCTGGCGCGACTTGGGAGGTTATTGGGAAGTTGGCTCAATTGGTGGGATCGGTGTGGCTTGTGCGGTACTGGGGATATGGCGAAACTGGTGGGACCGGGGAAACTTGGGCAACAATGGGAAGTTGGGCGCCCTTGTGGGTCCGTTCCTTATACGCACGATTTTTGGTAAAGGGAAATCCTTCCCTATTTCGGAATCTTCACGACCATATATAAAATCCCTTTCTCTCATCTTGTACTTTGTTCTTTCATCCTTTCACGCTAGCGGCAGAGTCACAAAGAAAACCGGCTTGTGTATGTCTTCCAATATTTCTCTTGTTTCCCTTTTCATGTAGGTGCAAACCCTAACAGTATGTGTTTTTCTTTTATAATCCTTGCAATGATATTGCGCATATCATTTTTAGTGTGCTTCTTGTAGAAAATATTGTATATATGCACCCAAGGAAAATACTGCATATATTATTTGAACCCGTAGAAAAATGTTGCATATATAATTTTGAACCCGAAGAAGGATACTATAGACGCATTCGAGCCCGTAGAAAATACTGCATATATAATTTTGAACCCGAAGAAGAATACTGTATATGAATCCCGAAGAAAAATACTATATATGTGCTTCATATGATTTCGAACCCATAGGAAATATGGCATATATGAATTTCGGACCTGAAGAAAATACTGCGCGTGCAGTTTTGAATCCGTAGAGAATACCTTTTTTTTTCACGGCTTTCCTTTTGTTAGGTGCGGTTATGTGTAAGGGAGATAATTTCATCTTTCTCGGTATTGTTTTGTGCAGATATCTTGTTACCAAATTGTTATGAACAAATCCGACAAGATGTTACCTGAACAAAGTTTCGCTTCATCTAAGGAGGTTTATATTTCAAAACCAAACATGGATGATGAATTCTTTGCCAAACCCTTCGCCCCTGCTCGGAAGAATCATCCAGATTTCGTGCCAATTTTGTTAACCGACGGTGAAGATGAAAAGAGGACACGTTCGGTTCGCCTAGAGAACACTATACGGTTTTGTCCTCATAAAGGGGTATATTCTTCTTCCAACATTGATTTCAGGATGTGTCAAAGCCCATTGCGTTCTTTTGATAGATGGGTTGAGTTCATGGTGAATAAGGAGCATATAAATACTAACTTGACTCGAGCGCAGATTATTGATGATGTCAGTGCTTCAGTGAGTCTCCATATTAGGAAGGATATCCTGGGCTTGGTTGCTTTCATCTCTAGATGGTGTTCGGACACTCATACGATCATATGCAGATGGGGTGAAATAACTTTCTCCTTGGAGAGTGTGGCTCTCTTGCTGAATCTCCCGGTAACCGGGAATCTTAACAACCAATTGTCTGAAGGTGAGGATAAGATGCGGGACGACCTTGCCGCTAAGTTGGGAGATATCTCCCGAAAAGACTCCACTGCGAAGTCGAAAGATTCTGTCCGGAAAGAGGATGAAAGGTTCTTTTACAGCTGGTGGATATCTCAATGGTTTCTGGACGAGCTGGAACCTAAACAGAAAAGCAATGATCTTCACGTTGTAGCATTTTTGGCTCTCTGGTTGTCTAAAGACATTTTTGATGACGGTTCGGCAAGAAGGAAATAAGACCGAGTTGCTAGTGATTGCTGTGAAGTTAGAAAAGGTGAAGTTCTTCCCATTGGAAAGCTATTCCTTGGTTCCCTGTATGTGCATCTGGATCACTTATTTGCAAACATGCGAGTTTTGAATGGTTTCATGAAAGTGAATTCATATGTGCACGTTGATTTTCTGCAAGCCTGGTTATGGAAGAACTTAGAGAAGTACTCTACGAAACCGTTTCCTTCTATTCCCATGAGTTGGGGCGGCTCCGAATTCTTCGATGGGTGAATAGGTGTCCAAGAGTTAATATGAGTTTGGTTAGTCTTCTCGATAAATCGCATGAAATCAGTTTTCTCCCATGGGAGCCGGTCCATAGGTCTGTGAATCAAATTGACACCTTTGCTTCTGCTTCGATCATGACTTTGTCTTCTGAATGCAGCTTGAGTGTTGGTGAAAACTTGTTTATTCAAAGATGCATTCCCGGTTATATGTTGTCTTTTTATGGGGTCTTTCCAAATAGCTGCTTACAATATTGACCATGATTCTCGTCACATGGGTTTCGATCAAGGGGTGCCTCTTGATTACCAGCTGGTGGTTCCTTAGGATTCATTGCGTGCCTCCTCAATGCCAGTACCCTTGGGCCGGTATCCGCATTCCCTTCTTTCAAACAGGAAGAGTAACTTCGACGATTTTTGGTTATAATGAGTTCTGGTGCCGTGAGCGTCTTGCGATTCGCGATTTTGTGAATAACGTGGTGGATAATATTCGTTGTAAACCTTCCCCAGCAGTTTTGAAGAAGTATCCAATGTTGAGAGATCTCAAGCGAAAATTGTCTGGTAACTTGGAAAGTCCCCAGGCAAAAGAACAGAGAACGAAGAATCTTGTTGTCGGGTTCCGGACGGTTTCAAAAGATCCTCCTGCAGCTCTCGTGTCTTTCAGTTCTTCCAATAACCAGGTATGTGTCACCTCCTTATTGGTTTGTCTCAAAACATGCCAATTCTACGCTGAAACATGCGTCTTCGTTTACCGTGGTCAGATCGCTAATGCTTTTGCTTCTCTAGCACATTGCAGTGAGATTTATAATTCCTTCACATTTCAACAAAGACTTCAGCCTTCTACACCAAGGACGATCCATGTAGAAGTAAGAAAGTTCTAATGCTAAGAGTGATTCTTCCTGAAATAAGACTAGTTCTTTTATAAGTGGTTTTCGCTGAGTCAGGCTTATTTTTCTTCCTCCGCTGAAAAATGTCTAAACCCAAGTTCGCAGAGGAACTGCCCTAAGACGACTCAATGAGTCATTAATGAAACTTTCCTCGCTATTAGCCATCATCACGCCGACTTGGATATGAAGTGGCCAATCATCGACGTCAGAGATGTAGTTTAAAACAAAGGATGATTCTGATCATGTTTGTAGTAGACATGGAAAAAAGACCCTTTGCAAGTCAAGGTCATTGGAACACCACTTTCGATGCCCCATACTTGGTTCCTTACCCGTGCCATGTGCTGTTGCCGCTTTCAGCGTGCTAGCTAAGTATTAGGCGTTGTACACCGAGTCACGCAGAAGTATGGACATAGGCCCAACCAAGAAGATGACTAGCCCATTCATGTCTGGTTAAGCCGGTAGCAGAAGAAGGATTTATCTTCCATATGAGGACATGCGTGAGGTAGATCAGCCACAATGGATTTCCAATACTGTAACTGCCGAGCTAGTAGCACCATCGCGGACGTGTGTGTGAAAAGGGGAATTCAATGCTTAAATGGTTTGTTTGACTGTTTTTGAGATCAAAGTTGAAATATGCAAAATGATCAGCCTTTCCGTAGAGGAGATTAAACGTGCTTTAGGCCAAACCTCGAAAAGCTTTCCAAGATGTTGACTTTGAAGAGAGCGGCTCTTGAAGATACAAAGTTGATTTTCTCAAGAAAATGGAGACCTTTATAGGATAATTTCATTCAATGTTTCTCGTTAAACTTTCATTTAGGTTCCCTTTTTTTTTTTTTTTTTTTGAAATATCACGGTTTAAAGTTTGACTAGAGTCTTGATAGACATTTGGTAGCTTTTGGGGATATTAGATTATTTCTATGATGAATGGTTTTGATAATATAACTATTATTATGCTTTGTGAGCGAATATTTATTTTTTTAAAATGTTATGAAATCTGGTCAAGATGCAATAAGATGACCGTTTATTAAGAACGAAATGACGATATCTTGGCTGGTCTAAACTTACTCACTTTTATAGGTTTTTCGCGAAACACTCTTTTCCATGTTAAAGGCGTCTTTGTTTGGTAGCATTGCAGTAAGTCCATATTTGGTAGCATCCTCCATGAGTCCTCAGTTTTTCGTAGTCTTCATGTTGTGCTAAATTTGTCTTTAGGTTCTTGTAAAGTCCCCATCCGTTTCATGTAGGTTCACGGTGGTAACCAAGGCTATCCGTAGTCGGTTGTAGATCCCCAAATATATTGATTGCACATCTCATCCTGATGCATGGATCGGGCACGAGATAGAAAGCTTATATGTAACCGAAAGATCAATCCTCCGTGTGGTCGCCAATTGTTTATGGGTAAAAATCGTTCTTTAGTTTTGAGCAAACGAGTGAGTGAAACGTTTAAACCCCAAACAAATGTTTACACGTGATCACTTTCTAGATTAGAGATCAATCAGTATAAGTTAAGCTAAACTGAAAGCCATTCCATACTTTCTAGATCACAAAGTGGAGGTGAGAAGTGTTGATCGCAGGGTGGGGCGAAAAAGGTACGACCAAATAATGATTCTGGTCAGTAGGGTGTCTCATCAGGATTTAAAAGCAAAAAGTCTAAGCTCGCAATATTTGCTTTGGAGAGCTTGCAAAGTCGCTTTATGAAGGTTGTATTTTATACAAGTTTAAGCACACGCGTTAATCGGCGATTTTCCAGACTTGTTGTCCGGTGAAAATAGGTAAGATCTATTTATACAAGTCGATATTGAAACATACCCTGGCCTCATGAAGGAAGAGAGTAAAGGGTGAAATAATGGGAGGAGGTGGCAACCGCATGGTGTTTATGAGTGAAAACGTTTTCACCATTATTTCCTCATTTATTTGACTGCTTTATTCCTATTCACGCTTTATTAAAGTGAGCGTAGTGTACGCCGCATGCTGTGACCGCCAAACCAAGACCCTGGAAAGCATCCCCCAGTTTGTGTTGATGTCTCGAGTGTTGGTTGCACCTTGAGTGCAAGTGGCAATGCCAGGCTGCAAGTGGCGTGTATGGCATGTGCGGAATGCCTTGGTGGCAGGTTGCACCTTGAGTGCAAGTGGAAATGCCAGAGCTGCTAGTGGCGCGTGTGGCATGTGCGGAATGCCTTGGTGGCAGGTTGCACGTTGAGTGCAAGTGGCCATGCCAAATATGCCGATGACACGTGTGGCATGTGCGAATGCCTTGGTCGTAGGTTGCACGTTGAGTGTAAGTGGCAATGCCAAAGCTGCCAGAGGCGCGTGTGGAATGTACCAATGGCATGTGCGGAATGCCTTGGTGGTAGGCTTCACGGATTGAAAATTAGGCTACCAGCGAGGGTTCTAACATGTGCCAATGGCATGTATGGCCAAGTTGGCCTTGGTTGTACGGCTTGCAAGTTAGGCTTCCAACATGCGTGTTTGGCATGTGCCAATGACATGCACGACCATTAGGGCCACGACTAGCTAATGAAATCTACCAGTGAGCGTGTTGGCATGTGCCAATGGCACGCTCGGCCATTAGGTCCATGGCTTGGTAAGAAAATCGCCGATGAGCGCATTAGCATGTGCCAATGGCACGCACGGCCATTAGGGCCACAACTAGGTAATGAAAGCTACCAATGAGCGTGTTGGCATGTGCCAATGGCACGCTCGGCCATTAGGGCCACGACTTGGTAAGAAAAGCTTCCAGTGAGCGTGTTGGCATGTGCCAATGGAACGCTCGGCCATTAGGGCCACGGCTTGGTAAGAAAAGCTTCCAGTGAGCGTGTTGGCATGTGCCAATGGAACGCTCGGCCATTAGGGCCACGGCTTGGTAAGAAAAGCTGCCAGTGAGCGTGTTGGCATGTGCCAATTGCATGCGTGGCCAATGTAGCATTGGTTGCACGGTTAGGGCCAAGGTAAGGGTGTTTGGATTGGCATGGTGTGACTAGCATAGCTAGGGCCAAGGCAAAGTGTGTTTGGCATGGCGTGTCTATCTTGCGCTAGGTATGGCTGACATGATTTTCCATTGGCACAAAGGTGCGGCTAGAATGGTTGGCATGCTTTGGCGCTTTTGGTATGGCTGGCATAGCTAGGGCCAAGGCAGAGTGTGTTTGGCATGGCACGGCTAGCTTGGTACAGTGTGTGTCGGCATGATTTTCCATTGGCACATAGGTGCGGCTAGCATGGTTGGCATGCTTTGGCGCGTTTGGTGTGGCTGGCATGATTTTCCATTGGCACAAAGGTGCCGTAAGTAGTATGGTTGGTATGTTTTTACGCCGCTTGGTGTGGGCCGCACTATTTTCCATTCGCATTAAAGGTGCGGCTAGCATGGTTGGTATGCTTTACGATTGGTGGGCTGATATTGATTTCTCCATTGGCACAAAGGCGCGGCCAGCATGGTTGGCATGCTTCTACGCTACATGGGACTGGGTATAGCTAGGGCCAAGGCAAAGTGCTGCTGATGGCGCGACTATCTTGGGTCATGTGGTTTATTATGATTTTCCATTGGCAATGAGGTGCATCTAGCATGTTGGAATGCTTTAGCTGCTGCTATGGATTAGCATAGCTAGAGCCAAGGGCGAGTGCTTGGTATGCATGCCGGATAGCTTGGGCTCGTGTGGTCGAAAGACTTGCTATTGCTAACGGATGGGAGTTAGGTTTTGTCATGGTAACCCTAATTTGAAATAAATAATTTCATTAATTAATACTACATGCATTAAATGTTCTAATAAATGTGCCACCGTGACATTAGGTTATTCCTGGTTTTATAATTTTTCGCTTGTCTAAAAACCACCATCAACATTAAGTCCCCGCTATCGAAACGATGAGCTTTGTTTCGAGGTAAGCAAGACGGTGACAAACCATCAAGATTGAACAGAAATTTAATTGGAGGAGGTTTGTCCACTTTTTATTGATAGGATTTGGAATCGTCAGCTTCTCCGTGGGGCGAGAATAACCGAGGAGGCCCAATTGGGAAGTCGCGATAGTTGAGAGACAGAAGTCAAGCAAAGCATTGAGAAGTTGACGCAGCCAGGAACCGAGCGCATAATGGTGGGACCAAGGCAAGGCGGGAAGTTGAGCGTGGTTAGGTCGGCGCCGACTTGGGTGGTTATTGGGAAGGTCATGCAATTGGTGGGACCTACAGGCTTAAGAAGACGGGGAGTCATGAATCGGTGGGACCTACAAACTTGGGCTTATTATTGGGAAGTTGGGCGCTCCTTGTGGGTCCGTTCTTTATACGCATGATTTTTGCAAAGGGAAATCCTTCCTATTTCGGAATCTTCACGCCCATATATAAAATCCCTTTCTATCATCTTATACTTTTTTTTTCATCCTTCACGCTAGCTATAGTCACAAAAGAAACCCTGCCTGCATATGTTTCCAATATTTTGTTTCCTTTCATGTAGGTACAAACCCCAATAAAGAGGGTGTCTTTCTTTATAATCCTTTAACGATATTTTGAGCATCATTTTTTACAAGCGTGTTTTTGTAGAAAATATTGTATATATATGCACTCAAGGAAATATCGTGACATATATGATTAAGAACCTAGAAAATGTGTCATATATAATCTGAACCCATAGGATACTATAGGACGACATTCGATCCCGTAGAAAAATATTGGATATATAATTTTGAACCCGAAGAAGAATATCGTATATGAATCAAGAAGAATACAGATATGTTCTTCATATGATTTCTAACCCATAGGAAATATTGCATATATGAATTTCTTGACTAAGAAAAATCATCACATGGCAGCTTTGAACCCGTAGAGAATACCTTTTTTTTCCTGATTTTTTTATTAGGTGCGTTATGTGTAAGGGACATAATTTCGCTTTCTGCTTTTGTTTTTGCAGATATCTTGTTACCAAATTTTTATGAATAAACTTACAAGATGTTACTTGAACAAAGTTTCCTTCATCTAAGGATGTCGATAATTCCAAACCAACACTGATGATGAATTCTTTGCCAAACCCTTCGCTTTCCATCGGAAGAATCATCCAGATTCGGTCAATTTTGAATCCAAGGTGAAGATGAAAAGAAGACACGCTTGTCAGCTCAGAAAACCATACGGTTTTATCTTCATAAAGGGGGCATATTCTTCCAACATTGATTTCGGATTTGTCAAAGCCCATTGCGCTCCTTTTGATAGATGGGTTGAGTTCATGGTGAGTAAGGAGCATATAAATACCAACTTGACTCGAGCGCAGATTATTGATGCCGCTGTGAGATTCAAATAGTTTCCATATTAGGAAGGATATCCCGGTTTGGTTGCTTTTTATCTCTAGATGGTGTTCGGACACTGCTAATGTATCATATGCATATGGGGCACAATCGAGAGTGTGGGGTCGAACCTCCTGGTGAATCGAATCTTAACATCCAATTGTTCTGCTTGGGAGAAGATGCGGACGACCTTGCCGCTGTTGGGAGATATCGCATTTAAAAGACTCCATTGCTAAGTCAAGGATTCTGTCCTGGAACAGGATGAAAGGTACTTTTACAATCGGTGGATATCTCAATGGTTTCCGGATGAGCCGGAACCTAAAATGAAAGCAAAGGATCTTCACGCGGGCAAGATTTTTGTTCTCCGGTTGTCAGAGACATTTTTGATGACGTCTTCGGGGCAAGAAGGAAATAAGACCGTGAGTTGCTAGTGATTGCGGTGAAGTTAGAAAAGGTGAAGTTCTTTCCCATTGGCAAGATATTCCTTGGTTCCCCCGTATGTATCTCGGGATCACCTAGTTGCGAACATGCGAAGTTTTGAATGGTTTCATGTGTTGGATTCATATGTGCATGTTTATTTTCCTCGTAAAGTCGGTTATGGGAGCACTCGAGAAGTACGCTCAAAAACTGCTTTCCTTCGATTACCGTGAGTCACGCGGTTCTTAATTTTTCAACCGGTGAATAGGAGTCCAAGAGTTGGTATGAGCTTGGTTAGTCTTCTCGAGCAAGTCGCTTGAAATCGCTTTTCTCCCATGGAGCCATTCAGAGGTCCTCATGACTATATTGACACCGAACATGACTTTTTGTCTTCCGACGGGCACTTGAGTGTTGGTGAAAACTTGTTTATTTAAAGTCCGATTCCCGCTATATCGTTTTTTTTGCGGGTCTTTCCAAATAGTCGCCAATATTGACCGGTCGCTTCTTCACATGGGTTTCGATCAAGGTAAAATTTTGTTTACCAAATTGGTGGTTCCTAATGATTCAATACAGGCCGCCTCTCAATTCCAAAGGTTCTTGGGCCAGAGTATCCTCCTTCCTTCTTTCAATCGGGAAGAGTAATCGATTTACTTTTTGGTTATAATGAGTTCTAGTGTCGTGAGCATCTTGATCTTGCGATTTTGTGAATAACATGGAGGAGAATGTTCATTGTAAACCTTCCCTAGAAGTTTTGAAGAAGTATCCAATGTTGAGATATCTCGCTTAAAATTGCCTAGCAAACTCGGAAAGTCCCTATGAAAAGGAAGAATAAACGAAGAATCACATTATGTTCCTATTATTTAAAAGATCCTCTAGAGTCATTGGACGCTTCTTCCAATAACTGTGCATGTGTCACCTCCTTGTAGGTTCGTCTCAAAAACATGTGAATTTCCATTGAAACATGTGTCTTGTTTCTACTAGGGCTTCGGTAGTGTTAATGTTTTGTTTTCAGACGTTGTGACACGATAATTCCTTCAACATTTTCGCAACACCGAGCCTCTCATAACGGTGAAGAGCCATAGAAAGAAGAAAGTTCACAAGGAGAGTGATTATTCGGAAGCAAAGATTAGTTTTTTTTCGAAATGGTTCGCTGAGTTTTGCGCTTTATCTTTTCCTCCGCTTTTTAAAAAAATTCTAACCAAGTTTGAGGAGGAATCCGTCAAGACGATTCTCGGGGCGAGCCACACGCAAACTTTCCTTTTGGTGACAGTTGATCACGGTGACTTGAGTGGTGTTGTCAATCACAAGTACATATGTGGTTTAAACAAGGATGATTCCCGATGGTCGGGCCGTAGACATGGAAAAGACTTTTCAAGTCACTGGGTCCAACTTTTGGTGCTCCATTTTCGATCCCCATACTTGGTTCCTTACCCAAGTCATGTGGTCGTTATGGCCACATATTTCGCTAAGTATGAGGCATTGCACACCAGACCGCAGAAGCATGGACATATGGCCACAACCAAGAAGATCACTAGTTCATTTGCTACGTCAAGCGGTGAAAGAGGCTTTATCTTCCATCGAGGACAAGCGAGGATCGCCACACCGCTTATGAAGACGCTATTGTCGCATCTGGAGCACCATCGCCGACGCAGGGTGTAGAAAAAAGGAGTTCAACGCCGTGGTTTGTCGGGCTCCTACGAGATCCGTGGTTGGAAAGATGAAAGCCTTTCAGACAGGAGATTGCACGACAAGAGGTGGGAACGGTGCTTTCAAGATACATCATTGTAAGAGACTTCTTGAAGATGCAGTTGACTTTCTCCAAGAAGAGCTAATTTTATGTTGATAATTAATTTCCTCAATGTTTCTCCGTTAAACTTTCATTTTGGTTCCCTTTTTTTTTTTTTTTTGAAAGACATAATCGATGTCCGGTTTAAAGTTTGACCGGCTCGATAGACAACTGTAGCTTTAGGGATAATAGATTATTTGGATGAATGGTTTTGATAATATAACTGATGATGCCAGAAATAATATTTCTTTTACTTAAAGTGTGTGCTAGCAATCGACACAAAAGACGAATAAGATGACTGCTTATTAAGAACCCAAAATAGATCGATATCTTGTCCTGGGTTCAAAACCGACTCACTCTTTATAGGTTTTTTGTCATGCAATTACACTCTCTCCATGTAAAAGGCGCTTTGCCGGTAAGTGACAAGCGCAAGTCCCCACCGCCGGAGCAAGATTCAATGAGTCCCTAGTTTTCGTGGTAAACACGACTGTAACTAGGCTTGCTCTTTCAGCCTCAGGGAAGTCCCCTGTACCTGCTTACAAGCCATTTAATTATAACTGTCATTTAGTAGTCGAAAGGTAGATCCTTAAATATATTGCTTTATTCTCGTCAACTCATGCCCTCGGATCAAGTATGAGACAAAAGATGATATGTAACCGAAAGATCAATCCTCCCACAAAGGTCGCCAATTATTTATGGGTAAATCCGCCGATTTTGCAAATTCTGTGAGTGGAGTGAGAAACTGGTTTAAACCCTAAACAATGTACCGCACGTGAGAACTTTCTAGATTCGAGAGATCAATCTGTATAAGTCCGCTAAACCAAGAAATGGTTGTTCCAGATCGGGGTTTTCACGCTGTGGGCAAAGTGGAGGAGAAGGGTTGATTTGGGGGAGGAAGTAATTAAAGGTATTGAGACTAGAATAATTTTGGAAGAGTAGTGTCTCGACTGTACAGTAAAGTGAAATTTTCAAGCTTATAAGATATGTGAAAGCTTTTTTGGAGAGCTTGCAAAGTTGCCTTTCCGAAAGTGGTGTTGTGTTTTTCTCTCCGACTCCAGATTTGTTGTCCCGTGGAAATAGGTAAGACCTTTATACAAGCTCTAAATTGAAACGTACTCGCCTCAACAACAAGAGAGTAAAGTGTAAATAATGGAGAAGGGTGGTAACCGTATGATGTTTATGGGTGGAAAACATTTTCACCATTATTCTCTCATTTATTTGACCGCTTTATTCTTATTCACGTTTCTTAAAGTGAGCTTTGAGGTATCGTCGCATGATGTGGACCGCCAAAACCAAGACCCTCTTCGGAAAGAATCCCTGGGCCAGTGGTGTGGATGTCTGAAGGTTAAGCTTGGTTGCACCTGAGTAGTGGCAATGCCAGGCTGCAAGTGGCGGAGATGTGGTATTCTTAATGGCATTGAATGCCTTGCTGCGTGTTGCAATTTAGCGTGCAAGTGAAATTCCAGATGAAGGGCATCGCAGAAGATGTGCCAATGGCAGCGGGAATGCCTCGGGTGGTAGGTTTCCATGTTGAGTGTAAGTGGCAATGCTAAAGCTCCTGTAGGCGGCGGTGGCATGTACCAATGGCATGTGCCATAATGCCTTGGTGGTAGGTTGCACGGTTTGCAAATTAGGCTACCAGCGAGGTTTCATGCAGTTAATGGCACGTACATCCAAGTTGTCCTAGGTTGCACGATTTTGCTGTTAGGCTACCGTCATAGCGTGTTTGGCATGTTCCAATGGCACGACGCCATTAAGGGCCACCGCTAGGGTAATGAAAGCTACCGGTGAGCGCGTTGGCATGTCCCAATGGCACGCTCGGCCATTAGGGCCATGGATTGGTAAGAAAATCCGTGAGCGCGTTAGCATGTACCAAGGGCACGCTCGTCCATTAGGGCCACGGCTAGGTAATGAAAGCTACCAATGAGAATGTTGGCATGTGCCAATGGAACACTCGGCCATTAGGGCCAAGACTTGGTAATAAAAGATTCCAGTGAGCGTGTTGGCATGTGCCAATGGCACGCTCGGCCATTAGGGCCACGACTTGGTAAGAAAAGCTGCCAATGAGCGTGTTGGCATGTACCAATGGAATGCGTTGCCAATTTGGCCTAGGTTGCACGGTTAGGGCCAAGGTAAGGGTGTTTGGCTTGGCGTGGTGTGACTAGCATAGATAGGGCCAAGGCAAAGTGTGTTTGGAATGGCGCGGCTTTCTTGGTATAGGTGTGGATGACATGATTTGTCATTGGCACATAGGTGCGGCTAGCATGGTTGGCATGCTTTGGCGCGTTTGGTGTGGATGGCATAGTTAGGTCCAAGGCAGAGTGAGTTTGGCATGTCGCGATTAGCTTGGGACAGGTGTGGCTGGCATGATTTTCCATTGGCACAGAGGTGCGGCTAGCATGGTTCACATGCTTTGGCGCATTTGGTGTGGCTGGCATGATTTTCCATTGGCACAAAGGTGCGGCTAGCATGGTTTGGCGCGTTTGGTGTGGCTGACATGATTTTCCATTGGCACAAAGGTGCTTCTAGCATGGTTGACATGCTTTGGCGCGTTTGGTGTGGCTGACATGATTTTCCATTGGTACAAAGGTGCGGCTAGCATGATTGGCATGCTTTGGCGCGTTTGGTGTGGCTGGCATGATTTGCCATTGGCACAAAGGTGCGGCTAGCATGGTTGGCATGCTTTGGCGCGGTTGGTGTGACTAGCATAGCTAGGGCGAAGGCAGAGTGCATTTGGCATGGGGCAGCTAGCTTGGTCTAGGTGTGGCTGACATGATTTTCCATTGGCATAGAGGTGCGGCTAGCATGGTTGGCATGCTTTGGCACGGTTGGTGTGACTAGCATAGTTAGGGCCAAGGCAGAGTGTGTTTGGCATGGCGCGGCTAGCTTGGACTAGGTGTGGCTGGCATGACTTGCCATTGGCACGGAGGAGAATTAGGGTTTTGCTCGTTGTCCTAATTTGAAAAA